>CM052651.1:154573434-154612638 GCA_028533165.1 Leontopithecus rosalia
AACACACTGCCACGTGTGTACCTATGCAACTATCTTGCATGTTCTGCACATGTACCCCAAAACCTAAAATGCAATAAAAATTTTAAAAATAAATAAATAAATAAATAAAAATAAAAAATAAACAAAACAAAACAAAGAAAAACCAAAAAACAAAAAACAAAGACGCAAGGCCTTGGGACCAGCCCATAAAACCATTCTTTTCCTCCCGGGGAACAAAATGAAGGGGCTACCATGAAGATCTCTGACATGCCCTGAAGACATTTTCTCCATTGTCTTGGTGACTAACATTTAACTCCTCATTACTTATGCAAATTTCTGCAGCCAGTTTGAAGTTTTCCTCAGAAAATGTGTTTTTGTTTTCTATCACATTGTCAGGCTGTGAGCTTTCTGAACTTTTATGCTCTCCTTCCCTTTTAAACCTAAGTTCCAATTCCAAACCATATCTTTGTGAATACATAAAACTAATGATTTTAAGAGCACCCAAGTCACTTCTTGAATACTTTGCTGCTTAGAAACTTCTTCTGCCAGATACCCTAAATCACCCCTCTCAAGTTCAAAGTTCCATAGATTTCTAGGGCATAGGCAAAATGCTGCCAGTCTCTTTGCTAAAGCATAACAACAGTGACCTTTACTCCAGTTCCCAACAAGATTCTCATTTCCATCTGAGACCACCTCACCCTGAATTTCATTGTCCATATTACTATCAGCATTTTGGTCAAAGCCATTCAACAAGTCTCTAGGAAGTTCCAATCTTTCCCACATCTTCCTGTCTTCTTTTGAGCTCTCCAAGCTGTTCCAACCTCTGCCTGTTACCCAGTTTCAAAGTTGCTTCCACATTTTTGGGTATCTTTACAGCAGCTTCCCACTACTTTCAGTACTAATTAATTGTATTAGTACATTCTCACACTGCTATAAAGAACTGCCCAAGACTGGGTAATCCATAAAAGAAAAAAGGTTACCTGACTCAAAGTTCCACAGTGCTGGGGAGGCCTCAGGAAACCTACAATCATAGCAGAGGGAAAAGGAAACATGTCTCTCTTCACATGATTGTAGGAGAATTGCTGAACAAAAGGGGAAAATCACCTTATGAAACCATCAGATCTCATGGAAACTTACTCGCTATCATGAGAACAGCATGGAGGTAGCCACCCCTGTGATTCAATTACCTCCCACTAGGTCACCCCATGACACATGGGGATTATGGGAACTACAATTCAAGATGAGATTTGGGCGGGACACAGCACAATGGTATCAGCTCTCACCAAATATTAACTTGGCGGGGCAGGATCTGCATTTTGAGGATGAATTCACAAGAGTGTTAACAAGCTCTTTTGCCAGAGGTCTCAGTCTGTTCAGGCTGCCATAACAAAGTAACACAGACAGGGGGCCTAAACACAGATATATAATTCTCATAGTTCTGTAGGTGTGGAAGTCCAAGACCATGTTGCCAACCTGGTTGAGTTCTGGTGAGGGCTCTCTTCCTGGCTTGTGGAAGGCTACCTTCTGACTATGTGCTCACATGGCCTTCCCTTGGCACATGTAGAGAGAAAGAGCTCTCTTTCTTTCTCTTTTATAATGTCTCCAGTCCTACAGAATTAGGACCCCATGCTTATGACCTCATGTAACCCTAATTTCCTCCTAAAAGCCCTATCTCCAAGCACAGTCATATTGGGGGTTGAATCTTTCACATATAAATTTGGGGGGGAATACAAGTGCTTCATAAGATTCTGCCCTCAGCCCCTGTACACTCATGTTCTTCTTACATGTAAAATATATTCATTCCATCCAAACAGACACAAAAGTCTTAACTCATTCCAGCATCAACTGTAAAGTCTAAATCCAAAATATCATCTAAGTCTTATCTGCTAACCTTTGAAAACAAAGCTATAGTCTTCCAAAGTCTAATGGTGGGTCAGGCATAGCATAGACATTCCTATCCCATAAGGAGAAACAGGAAAGAAGGAAGGGGTGACAGACCCCAAGCAAGCCCAAAGCCCAGCAAGCCAGACTCCATTTAATTTTAAGGTTTGAGAGCAACCCTCTTATCTTCATGCCCTGCTCTCAGGCCCACTGGGGTGGCAGCAGCATCTCCATGTCTTGGAGGCACTAAGCAGGGGCATTCCTGAACCACCAAAGCAAGACAAGCTCCACGATGTGAAACCAAATGGGAACTAGCCCTGCCTGATGGGTCTGTGGTAGAAGTGGCAGCCCTGCTCACATCTTCAGGATCGTTCCCTTTTCTTGAGAAATCGTGCATATTTACAGCCAAAGTGGCCTATAGCTATATTTTATAGACTCCAAGACGTCTGACAGGCTTCCTTCATTCTGTTCTTCCTCTTTCTCTGTTTCCGTTAGTTGACACTGGCAGTGTCTCCACTGGTAAAAACCCATCTCTATTCCCATCATCTGCTGAGATAGCTGATTAAGTCCATGAGCCACACCCATAATATCTTTAACAAATGGTTTTTTAGTCATTCCCTTAGTGGTCTTTGTAGAACAAGCTTTCCTACTTTTTGACATATTGATAGGCTAATAATTTTCTAAAACTTCATTTTACTATAAGCAATCAGGAGGAACTATGCCATTCCTTCAATTGTTTGCTCAGAAATCTCCTCAGCTAAATATCTAGTTCCATTGCTCACAAGTCCTACTTCGCACAAAACACTTTTCTTCATAGAGAATACAATTCAGCCAATTTATTTGCTTCTTTATAACACAGATCATCTTTCCTCCAGTTTTCAGTAATATGATTTTCACTTCCATTTGAGACCCCACCAGATGGCCTTTAACTTTGCTATTTCTCCCCATATTCTGTTCATAATTATTTATGTACCCTCTCAGAAGATAGAAGCTTTCTCTTCAGATCTCCTGTCTCCTTTCAGAGCCCTCACCAGAGACACTAAATTTCCAGCATGCACATCAGAATGTTCCCAGACTCTATCCATCACCCTTTCAATGCCAATTCCATGTTTTTAAGTATTTGTTACAGCAGCACTCTAATTCCTGCTACTAAAATATGCCTTATTTCAAGTTGCTGTAACAAAATATCATATACTACGTGGTTTAAAAAATGGAAATTATCATTTGCAGTACTGGAACTAGAAGTCTGAGACCTAGGTGCCAGGATGGTCACATTCTGGTGAGGGCTTGCACAGTTGCCTTCTCAGTTTCCTCACCTGGCCTTCCATCAGTTTGCACATGATCGGGGAGAGAGAGAGAAGAAAGATCTTTCTTTCTCTTCTTACAAAACCAACAATTCTATCAGATTAGAACCTTACCTCTTCGAACTCTGTAACCTTAATCACTAAATATAGTGATGTCAAGGACTAGAACTTCAACATAAAAATTTTGGGGTAGAGGCACATGCAATTTCGTTCATATCACAAGATGTGGTTTATAAAGCTACATCTTCCAATTTAGCTTTTTTGATAACAAAGGTGGCATTCTGCTCTCATTCTGTCTGATTCCCATGTCTAACCCTAATCAGCCTCTGAACTCAGACAGGGGAAATGAGTGCTATTAATACATGTGCTAGCACCCTCAGACCCACTAAGTGCAGCCATATGGGGCTTTCGCTCTTGCAGGTCATGGTGGTTGATAGTGGCTTTTCCATTTACTACATTTCTCTGCAACGTCTACATTTAGAGGCTAACCAGTTAAGTCCTAGGCTAACTTCAGAGTCTTGGTGCAGTTCCAGTCATATTAAGTTGGTGCAAAAGTAACTGTAGGCAGTGGCAAAATCTGCAATTACTTTTGCACCATCCTAATAAATCAGTGTTAGGTCTAAGAAAGAAAAGCTAGAGCCAGAACTGCAAATCCCAGTCTTTATCCTGAGCCATGAGTTTGCATGGTTGCCCACAGCCAATAGTCACCTCCCACAAGGTCTCAGGTTGGCTCCAAACTTGTTAATTACACAAGAATCAGACGAGCTTTCAGAGATCCCAGCTGTCTTTTTGCCCCAAAAGAGTAATTTTTTTAGAAATTAAAAAGAAGTAGGAGTCATTTACATAAGTTTGATTTAAAAGCCATTAAGAAAAAGGAAAAGGTAATAAAAGGCTTCCATTCTAAAGGCTTAAGAGGCAAGTTTTCAAATGTCCATGGCTTGAATACTATGTCATCTGAAAACAGGTGCCCATAGAAAAGAACCACAGTGGTGTGACAAATGTTCTGGCCTCTTAACTTAGTAAAGTAAGTATTCCCTGACTACCTCGGCTTTTCCAAAACTATCACATTTCTTCTTTCATAAGACATTGTTAATTTTAAGGTGTCCCAATAATATCTTGGGTGATGTCGTAGTCCATCTGGGCCGCTATAAAAAATACCTTAGACTGGGTAATTTATAAACAACAGAAATCTATTGCTCAGTTCTGGAGGATGGGAAGTCCAAGATTATGGCACCAGCAGATTCAGGGTTTGGTGAGGGTTGTGCTCTGCTTCCAAGATGGTGCATCTTGTTGCTTCCTCACATGGCAGGAGGGGACGAAGCAAGCTCCCCAACCTCATTTATATATTTTTTAATTATTATACTTTAAGTTCTGGGATACATGTGCAGAATGTGCAGGTTTATTACATAGGTATACACATGCCATAGTGGTTTGCTGCATTTATCACCCCATCACCACATTAGGTATTTCTTCTAATGCTATCCCTCCCCTTGTCCCCCATACCCCAACAAGTCCCTGGGTGTGATGTTCCCCTCCCTGTGTCCACATTTTCTCATTGTTCAACTCCCACTCATGAGTGAGAACATGTGGTATTTGGTTTTCTGTTCCTGTGTTAGTTTGCTGAGAATGATGGTTTCCAGCTTCATCCATGTCCCTGCAAAGGACCATAAAGTCATCCTTTTTATAGCTGCATAGTATTCCATTGTGTATATGTGCCACATTGTCTTCATCCAGTCTATCACTGATGGGTATCTGGGTTGGTTCCAAGTCTTTGCTATTGTGAACAGTGCCACAATAAACATATGTGTGCATGTGTCTTTATAACAGAATCATTTATAATCCTTTGGGTATATATCCAGTAATGGGATTGCTGGGTCAAATGGTTTTTTTAGTTCTAGATCCTTGAGGAATCGCCACACTGTCTTCCACAATGTTTGAACTAATTTACACTCCCACCAACAGGGTAAAGCATTCCGATTTCTCCACATCCTCTCCAGCATCTGCGATCTCCTGACTTTTTAATGATCACCATTCTAACTGGTGCAAGATGGTATCTCTTTATGGTTTTGATTTACATTTCTCTAATGACCAGTGATGATCAGCTTTTTTTCAATGTTTGTTGGCTGCATACATGTCTCCTTTGAGAAGCGTCTGTTTATATTCTTCACCCACTTTTTGATGTGGTTGTTTTGTTCTTGTAAATTTAAGTTTTTTGTTGATTCTGAATATTAGCCCTTTGTTGGATAGAAAGATTGGAATCATTTTCTCCCACTCTGTAGGCTGCCTGTTTATTGTGATGCTAATTTCTTTTGCTGTGCAAAAGCTCTTTATTTTAATTAGATCCCTTTGGCTTTTTTTGCCATTGCATTTGGTGTCAGTCATCAAGTCTTTGCCCATGCCTATGTCCTGAATGGTATTGCCTAGGTTTTCTTCTAGGGTTTTTATGGCTTTAGGTCTTAAATTTAAGTCTTTAATCCATTGTGAGTTAATTTTTGTATAAAGTGTAAGGAAGGTATCCAGTTTCAGCTTTCTGCATATCGGTAGCCAGTTTTCCAAACACCATTTATTAAATAGGGAATCCTTTCCCCATTGTTTGTTTTTCTCAGGTTTGCCAAAGATCAGATGGTTGTACATGTGTGGCATTGTTTTTGAGATCTCTGTTCTGTTCCATTGGTATATATCTCTGTTTTGGTACCAGTACCATCCGTTTTATTGTAGCCTTGTAGTATAATTTGAAGTCAGGTAGTGTGATGCCTCCAGCTTTGTTCTTTTTGCTTAGGATTGTCCTGGCTATGCAGGCTCCTTTTGGGGTCTGTATGAAATTTAAAGTAGTTTTTTCCGCTTGATAGGTATAGCATTGAATCTATAAATTACTTTGGGAACTATAGCCATTTTCATGATACGGATTCTTCCTAACCATGAGCATGGAATGTTTTTCCATCTGTGTCCTCTCTTATTTCCTTGAACAGTGGTTTGTAGTTCTCCTTGAAGAGGTTCTTCATATCCCTTGTAAACTGTATTCCTAGATTATCTTTGTAGTAATTGTAAATGGGAGTTCACTCATGATTTGGCTCTCTGTTTGTCTGTTATTGGTGTAAAGGAATGCTTGTGATTTTTGCACATTAATTTTGTATCCTATTACTTTTCTGAAGTTGGTTATCAGCTTAAGGAGATTTTGGGCTGAGATGATAGAGTCTTCTAAATAAACAGATGATATCTTTGTCATCTGCAAATAGAGACAATTTGACTTCCTCTTTTCCTAATCAAATTCCCTTTATTTCTTTCTCTTGCCTGATTGCCCTGGCCAAAACTTCCAGTACTATGTTGAAGAGGAGTGGTGAGAGAGGGCATCCTTGTCTTGTGCCAGTTTTCAAAGGGAATGCTTCTAGGTTTTGTCCATTCAGTATGATACTGGTTGTTGGTTTGTCATAAATAGCTCTTATTATTTTGAAATACGTTCCATCAATATCTAGGTTTACTGAGAGTTTTTAGCATGAAGGATGTTGAATTTTGTTGAAGGACTTCCCTGCATCTATTGAGATAATTACGTGGGTTTTGTCTTTGGTTCTGTTTATGTGATGGATTATGTCTACTGATTTGCTTATGTTGAACCAGCCTTAACTCCCAAGGATGAAACCAACTTGATTGTGTTGGATACACTTTTGATGTGCTGCTGGATTCAATCTGTTAGTATTTCATTGAGGTATTTATCAATGTTCATCAGGGATATTGGCCTGAAATTTGTTTTGTTGTATCTCTCCCAGGTTTTGGTATCAGGATGATGTTGGCCTCATAAAATGAGTTAGGGAGGATTCTTTTTCTATTGTTTGAAATAGTTTCAGAAGAAAGCTCCTCTTTGTACTTCTGGTAGAATTCAGCTGTGAACCTGTTTGGTCCTGGGCTTTTTTTTGGTTGATAGGCTATTAATTGCTGCCTGAATTTCAGAACTTGTTATTGGTCTATTCAGGGATTTGACTTCTTCCTGGTTTACTCTTGGGAGGCTGTAAGTGTCCAGGAATTTATCAATTTCTTCAGATTTTATGGTTTATTTGTGTAGAGGTGTTTATAGTATTCTTTGATGGTAGTTTGTATTTCTGTGGGATCAGTGGTAATATTTTTTATTGCATCTGTTTGATTCTTCTCTGTTTTATTCTTCATTAGATTAGCTAGTGGTTTATTTTGTTGATCTTTTCAAAAAACCAGATCCTGGATTCACTGATTTTTTTTGAAGATGTTCTCATGTCTCTATTGCCTTCAGTTCTGTTCTTAGTTCTTTCTTCTCTTCTGCTAGTTTTTGCATTTGTTTGCTCTTCCTTCTCTGGTTCATTTAATTTTGATGTTAGAGTGTCAATTTTAGATCTTTCCTGCTTTCTCTTGTGGGCATTCACTGCTATAAATTTCCCTCTACACATTGCTTTAAATATGTCCCAGAGATCCTAGTACATTGTGTCTTCATTCTCATTGGTTTCAAAGAACATCTTTATTTCTGCCTTCATTTCGCTATTTATCCAGTAGTCACTCAGGAGCAGATTGGTCAGTTTCCACGTAGCTGTCTGGTTTTGAGTGAGTTTCTTAATCCTGAGCTCTAATTTGATTTCACTGTGGTCTGAGAAGCTGTTTGTTATGATTTCCGTTATTTTGAATTTGCTGAGGAGTGTTTTACTTTCAATTATGTGGCCAATTTGAGAATAAGTGCAATGTGGTGCTGAGAAGAATGTATATTCTGTTGATTTGGGGTGGAGAGTTCTGTAGATGTCCATTAGGTTTGCTTTATCCAGAGCTGAGTTCAAGTCCTGAAAACACTTGTTAATTTTCTGTCTCATTGATCTAACATTGACAGTGGGGTGTTAAAGTGTCCCACTATTATTGTGTGGGAGTCTAAGTCTCTTTGTAGGTCTCTAAGAACTTGCTTTATGAATCTGAGTGCTCCTGTATTGGGTGCATATATATTTAGGATAGTTACCTTTCCTTGTTGCATTGATCCCTTTACCATTATTTAATGCTCTTCTTTGTCTCTTGTTCTTTGTTGGTTTAAAGTCTGTTTTATCAAAGACAGGATTGTAACCCTTGCTTTTTTTTTCTCTCCATTTGCTTGATAAATATTCTTTCATCCCTTTATTTTGAGCCTATGTGTATCTTAGCACATGAGATGGGTCTCCTGAATACAGCACATCTATTGGTCTTAACTCTATCTAATTTGCCAGTCTGTCTTTTGATTGGGGCATTTAGCCCATTTACATTTAAGGTTATTATTGTTATGTGTGAATTTGATTCTGCCATTATGATGATAACTGGTTACTTTGCCCGCTAGTTGTGGCAGTTTCTTCATAGCATTAAAGGTCTTTACAATTTGGTATGTTTTTGCAGTGGCTAGCAGTGGTTGTTCTTTTCCATGGTCAGTGCTTCCTTCAGAAGCTCTTGTAAGGCAAGCCTGGTGATGATGAAATCTCTCAGCATTTGATTGTCCATAAAGGATTTTATTTCTCCTTCACTTATGAAGCTTAGTTTGGCCAGATATGAAATTCTGGGTTGAAAATTCTTTCCTTTAAGAATGTTAAATATGGGTCCCCACTCTCTTCTGGCTTGTAGAGTTTCTGAGAGATTGCTCTTAGTCTGATGGGCTTCTCTTTGTGGGTAACCTAATCTTTCTCTCTGGCTCCCCTTAGTGTTTTTTCCTTCATTTTAACCTTGGTGAATCTGATGATTTTGCTTCTTGGGGATGCTATTCTTGAGGAGTACCTTTGTGGTGTTCTCTATATTTCCTGAATTTGAATGTTGGCCTGACTTGCTAGGTTGGGTAAGTTCTCCTGCATAATATCCTGAAAAGTGTTTTCCAACTCAGTTTCATTCTCCCTGTCATTGAGGTACACGGATCAAATGGAGATTCTGTTTTTTCTCCTAATCCCATATTCCTGGAGGCTTTGTTCATTTCTTTTCACTTTTATTTTTCTCTAATCTTGTCTTCTCACTTTATTTCATTGAGTTGACCTTCAATCTCTGATATCCTTTCTTCTGCTTGATTGATTTGGCTATTGAAACGAGTGTATGCTTCATGAAGTTCTCATGCTGTTTTTCATCTCCATCTGGTCGTTTATGTTCTTCTCTACACTGGTAATTCTAGTTAGCATTTTGTCTAACCTTTTTTCAAGGTTCTTAGCTTCCTTGCATTGGGTTAGAACATGCTCCTTTAGCTCAGAGTTTGTTATTAACCACCTTCTGAAGCCTGCTTCTGTCAATTCATCTAACTCATTCTCCATCCAGTTTGTTCCCTTGCTGGTGAGGGGTTGTGATCCCTTGGAAGAGAAAAGACATTCTGGTTTTTGGAATTTTCAGCCTTTTGTACTGGTTTCTCTTCATCTTTGTGGATTTATCTACCTTCAGTCTCTGAAATCAGTGACCTTTGAATGTGGTCTCTGAATGGATGTTGTTTTTTTATTTTTTTGACATTAAAACTATTCCTTTCTGTTTGTGAGTTTTCCTTCCGACAGTCAGGCCCCTCTGCTGCTGGTCTGCTGGAGTTTGCCAGAGGTCCTCTCCAGACCCTGCTTGCCTGGGTATCACCAGGGGAGGCTGCAGAACAGCAAATTTTGCAGCCTGTTCTTCCTCTGGTAACTTCGTCCCAGAGGTGTACCAACTAGATACCAGCTAGAGCTCTCCTGTATGAGGTGTCTGTCGGCCCCTCCTGGGAAGTGTCTCCCAGTCAGGATACACGAGGGTCAGGAAGCCACTTGAGGAGGTAGTCTGTCCCTTATCAGAGCCTGAACACTGTACTGGGAAATCCACTGCTCTCTTCAGAGCTGCCAGGCAGGGAAGTTTAATTCTGCTAAAGCTGTGCCCCCAACCACCACTTTTCCCAGATGCTCTGTTCCAGGAAGGCAGGAGCTTTATTTAAAAGTCCCTGATGGGCTGCTTCCTTTTTTCTGAGATGCCCTGCCCAGTGAGGAGGGAATCTAGTGAGACAGTCTACCTGCAGTGGTCTTGCTGAGCTGTGGTAAGCTCTGCCCAGTTTGAACTTTCTGGCATCTTTGCCTACACTGTAAGTTTAAGACCACCTACTCAACCCTACCCCAACCAAGCTCACACATCCCAGGTTGAGCTCAAACTGCTGCACTGGCTGTGAAAATTTCAAGGCAGTGGATCTTAGCTTGCTGGTCTCCTTGGGAGTGGGACCCACCAGGCCAGACCACTTGGCTGCCTGGCTTTAGGCCCCTTTCCACGGGAGTGAACATATGTGTCTCACTGGCATTCCAGTCACCACTGGGGTATGAAAGAACAGAAACTGCTGCAGCTAGCTTGGTGTCTGCCCAAACAGCTGCCAAGTTTTGTGCTGGAAACCCAGGGCCCTGGTGGTGGTGTAGGTATCAGAGGGAATCTCCTGGTCTGTGGGTTGTGAAGACCATGGGAAGGGCACAGTATCTGGGCTGGAGTGCAGGATACAGACCTTAATGGCTTCCCTTGGCTAAAAGAGGGCAACACCCCATCCTGCTCCAACTCACTCTCCTTGGGCTGCACCCACTGTCCAACCATTCCCAGTGAGATGAAACAGATACCTCAGTTGGAAATGTAGAAATCACCCACCTTCTGCATCAGTGTCACTGGGAGCTGCACATTGGGGCTGTTCCTATTTGGCCATCTCACCAGCAACCCTTCCAACCTCACTTATAAGGTGTTATTCCCAATCATGAGGGTGGATCCTCACAACTCAATCACCTTTTAATATGATCACATTGGGTATTAGTTTCTAATACATGAAATTTGAGGGCACACCATCATTCAGTCCATAGCAGGTCATATGTTATCAATCAGTAAGTAGCATCATAGGCTGATCATTTTTAGATGATCTATCAGTAACTTCCTAAGTTGATAATTTTTAGATTATCAATCTATCAGTAGCTTCCTAGGCTGAGGAGTTTTAGATGATCAATCTATCAGTAGCTTCCTAGGCTGAGGAGTTTTAGATGATCAATCTATCTGTAGCTTCCTAGGCTGAGGAATTTTAGATGATCAATCTATCAGTAACTTCCTATGCTGAGGAGTTTTAGATGACCAATCTATCAGTAGCTTCCTATGCTGAGGAGTTTTAGATGATCAATCTATCAGTAGCTTCCTACGCTGAGGAGTTTTAGATGATCAATCTATCTGTAGCTTCCTAGGCTGATCATTTTTAGATTGACATTGATAATCTTTGCTTTCCTAATTGATTAAATGTATCAAACATAAAAAAACACAGAAATAATAACAGAACTTTTCAGTGCTATTTCATATAGGCAGTGCCCTAAGTCTGATATATATATATATATAGGATATATATATATATATATATATATAATGTAGGATATATATATATATATATATAATGTAGGATATATATATATCCTACATTAAAGAAAACTTGCAGAGCCATTAGAAGAAGCACAGAGAAGCATCTAGACCCTTTATTACTTGATTAAAAATTTAAAATACATTCTATAGTTTCTCTGCAGTGATTATAAAAACAGAGTCTACAGTCAAACTGGTTCTCTCATGCATTTGCTACATGATTTGAGGGAAGTCACCTAAATTGTCCTTGCCTTAGTTTGGGACAATTATTGGGGTAATAATATTACCTATCTAAAAGTTGTAAGGATTGAATTGGTTAACATATATAAAGCAGTTATCATAGTGCCAGACATATAGAAAGTGCTACATAAATGTTAAGAATTAAATAAGTGATAGATATAGATAAGAAAGAAAAAACTGTGAAATTTTCAGACTGAGTGTTCAGCTTACTCCTATTCCTACAAGTAATAAACTAATATTTATAGAGCAAATTTTGGCCTGAGTGAGCATATTATTCTGGAGGGAGAAATTAATTATTTTCAGGCAAAAAAAAATCTGATTTCATGTTGGAGTGAAACTGCATTTGCTTAAAAGCCCCAAAATAAATTTACACTCATAGACATGTCAAATTTAAAATTTCTCCTTAACTGGATTATAACAGAGACAATAACATTAAGCCACACACATTCTAGATTTTTTTAAAGTGAGGCTTATCTGTTTTGAATAACTCAGTCTGCAAAACACTGCTACAAATTTCATACTAATGACATCTTGGAACATTAATAACTTGCTTAGGACAGCTCTTGAAACAACAGTAAAATACTTTTCTGATGGCTGTGGCACATCTATTTCCAAATTTTTGAACCATTAAGAAAAAGGAAATGGCAATGAAGAAAAAGCAACAAAGTCCAGCAGATAAACATACTAGGACTTATTCACAGGAATCCACTTTGAATTGGGCTAGGATCAGATCTCTTCATGTCTAGTCTGTGCATGTAAACAGAAGATGCACCACTTGCCCCCAGCTGTCTGTCCACGTTGCGTCATTCCCAGAGGCTGAAGAGTGACAAAAGGGAAGAGTGACATAAGGAAAAAAGGAGTTGGTTGCCTGCTGACCTCAATGACTAGTGTTGAGCTTTATTTTATGGAAAATGGGGCTGCAGAAACTGGGGAATGAGTTATTTTTAGAGAGATTTTTAAAGAGACATAGTGACATTAGGAGAGTCTCTTGAACAAGGTGACAAGGTATAAACTAGAATGGGGAAAAAAGGAAAACTCCCAATGTCACTTCAGTGATGAAGAAAAGGTGCTGTGATAATTTAGAGTGAATGACTAACTCAATGGCAAGTGACAGAAACCCAACTTGCACTCGTTTAGCAGAAAGGCATTTTATTGTATGGTCATTAGATGTCTAAAGGAGCTAAAGAAAAAAAAAAAACAGAATTGGGGTTTGGGGAAAACCAGAGCCATAGACCTAAGTATCACCAGCATTTCATTTCAGTTTCATCACCTGTGTCTATTCACTGATAGGTGTTCTCCTTATGCTTCTTTCTCATTGGAAATCATGTGTCTCCAATCCTCTAACCCAAATGGCCAGAGAAAACAAAACGAGCAAGCAAAACAAATAGCAACAAAAAGCTGGGATCTCTTCAGCTTCAGCCTCTGCTTCTCCATGTCAGTTTCAAAATATGGCCCAACTGGGGCCATGTGTCAATCATAGCTGTCCCCAGGGTAACTATGTGTGGTACATGGGAGTTTCCCAGAAAAACAGTAGGCTGAAAGGCAAGCTGTAAGGGACAGGAACAAATCCTTTCCTAAAATAAGTTAGGATATCTCCACAGCATAAATCTGTAGCCACAGGGCTTCCCTTATGCAAGTTTTCAGTTTTAATTTATGCTGTCTATGTGCTTCAAATATAACCAACTCAAGAAACTAACAAAAACAAACAAACAAACAAACAAAATATATATATAGTCTTGCCTAGTAATATTCCTGGAGCACTTACAGAAGCAAACCTAGAGCTCCCTGGAGGGCCACATTCTGAACTAAAGCCACATGTGATCCTCAAGGATAAACTCTGCTGAAGATCATCTCTCCATGAATTACAGTTGACAATAAATAGCAGAAATAAAGTGCTAAGAATGTTAACAATAAAACTGTAATATGAAGTCTTTAAATAAGTTTTATTATTAGAAACATAGTAAAAGAAAAAGACATTAGTTACAATAGAAATACAAGTGACATCATTGATGATAAACACTTAATTCATGGATGAAGACCTGATAAGAAATAGCTGAAGAGAGAATTAGTGAATTGGAAAACTGATATAAAGAAATCATCCAGAATGTAACTCATAGAGTTGAGAGGATGAAAAACGTGCAAGAGAGTTCAGATGACAGACTAATTCCAATATTCATTTAGGAGCTATACAATAAAAAAATACAGTGAGAAAAGATAAAGCAGAATTATCCAGAATTAAGAAAAAAATCATCATTTAGGAAGCAAAATGAGTTCCAGGAAAGATAAAAATAAATCCAGACCAAAATTACTAGCAAATCTATTATGCACAATAATCTTTCTAAATCAATGGGCTTCATTCTGAATCTATATCACATGGCAGTCAGCTCTTGATAAATAAACTGCCCACCCCATTCACAGAAATTCAGTTTCAGTTAGTGTTCATGGAGGTATAACAAGTGTAGAGGAAGGCCCTCAGTGACTCTGAGGTCTAGCAAGAATCAAGGCCCACTTTTTAATATGTTATTCCTTTATCCACTTTAAACATTACTGTCAGTTTTTGGTCATTAACTTCGTCATGGTGTCCTTCATTGAAAATAATTCTGTTTACTACATTACTTTTTTTGTCTCATGTTTTATACTTTTCAAGTTTTATTTAGAAAGTTTTTCCCAATCACAGGTTACAAAAATACTATCCTAAATTTTCTTCTACTTACTTATTGATTGATTTATTTTGAGAGGGAGTTTCATTCTTTCACCCAGGGTGTAGTAGAGTGGTGCAGTCTTGGCTCATTGCAACTGATAGCCAGTTTTTTTTTTTTTCTCTCTCTCTGTAGAGAGCCAGTTTTTTCCTAAACAATGCACCAAATAACTCATCTTTTCCCCATTATTTTGTGCTGCCATATTTAATATGTATCAAGCCCAAAAATATACATGGGTCTCTGTCTCTGAATTCTCTATTACATTCTTCGGCTTAATTGCAGTTCTTGAGCCACTGCTCCATTTTTTTTTATTTCTCTGTGTTTGAAAGCATTTTTTATTCTCTAATAGGGAAAATAAAAAGTTGACTTTATCTTTTATGGACGTTTTTCTTCTACATATTTTTTGGGGGAATAATATTACTGAGTCCTCCTGGAATTTTGATGGAGATTGCAGTTAATTTACACATTAATGAAGAATTGACATTTTTATAACATTAAGTTGCACCATAAGCTATGGAATGATATGGAATAATCAGCTCTTCTATGCAGTTTATTCAAGATTTAAAATTTTCTCCATGGTTATTCTTTTTATTTTTATTTTAGATGGAGTCTCAGTCTGTCACCAGGCTGGACTGCAGTGGTGCAATCTTGGCTGCAACCTCCGCCTCCCGGGTTTGAGTGATTCTCCTGTCTCAGATTCCCAATTAGCTGGGACTATAGGTGTTCACCATCACATCTAGCTAATTTTTGTATTTTTAGTAGAGACTCAAACTCTTGTTTGAGTGATTCTCCTGTCTCAGATTCCCAAATAGCTGGGACTATAGGTGTTCACCATCACATCTAGCTAATTTTTGTATTTTTAGTAGAGACGGGATTTCACCATGTTAGCCAGGATGGTCTTGATCTCTTGACCTCATGATCCGCCCACCTCAGCCTCCCAAAGTGCTGGAATTACAGGCAGGAGTCACTGCGCCTGGCTTCCATGGTTTTTTGTTTGTTTGTTTGTTTAGTTAAGGCCCTAGATACTTTCAAGAATGAGTTGCCTTTATAAATGAAATCTTATTTTTAAGTTAACTTCATTATTGCTCGTGTAATTATTGTTGTAACTAGGTATTACATGCAGTGACCTTGTGGAATTATGTTAATTATAACAGCATAATAATTCTGTTGGTCTTTCAAGCTAAATTAATCAAATCACCTGCAATGTTTTTTCTCTACAGTCCTTATCACTCTTGTTTGTCTTTCTTTGTTATATTGGACAGTATCTCCAGTACTGTGTCAAAAGGAGTTGTAAAAGTGACATTTGTGATCTTTAAAAAAAAATGTCTTTGTCATGTTTTTATATTAAAGAAAATGCATGTAAAATTTCATTAAATATAACAATTACTGTAAGCTTTTGTTTACAGTAATTGTTATAATTACTAAACAGATTCAGACCAAGAATCTCCGTTTTGTTCCTACTTCACTAGATTTCATTTTAAATCCTAAATGGCAACAAAAGCAAATGCTTCTTCAGTAACTACTGAGATAACAAACTATCTTCTTTTTGCTGTATCAAAGTAGTAACTCAAGTCATTATATTTTCTGATGCTTAACTGACCTTGAGGTTGGAGTAAACCCTACTTAGTCAAGATGCATTTTAACAGCACAGGTGAATTCAGGTGGCTCATGTTTTGTTAGAATTTACACAATTTTGTTAATAACTAAAATGGGCCCAAATCGCCTTTTTGCATTATATTAGCTGGTGTTCAAATAAAACGTACCTCATTCTTACTGCAAAAGAAATGTAATTCTTATGCGGCCCTCTGGTGGGAAGGTATAATTGCACAGCTGCTTGGAAAACAGTTTGGCAGTTTCTTAATTTTTTTTAAATTTATTTTTGTTTATTTGTTTGTTTGTTTGTTGAGACAGAGTCTGGCTCTGTTGCCCAGGCTGGAGTGCAGTGGTGTGATCTCTCAGCTCACCACAACCTCTGCCTCCTGGATTCAAGCAATTCTCATGCCCCAGCCTCCCAAGTAGCTGGGATGACAGGCATGTGCTACCATGCCCAGCTAATTTTTGTATTTTTAGTACAGACAGGGTTTCTCCATGTTAGCCAGGCTGGTCTTGAACCCCAGGCCTCAAGTGATCCACCCACCTCAGTCTCCCTATGGGATTACAGGCGTGAGCCACTGTGCCCAGCCTGTTTGGCAGTTTCTTATAAAGTAAAATATATAAATAATACATGACCCAGAAATCCCATGTACATTTACTCAAGAAAAATAAAAATATGCATTCCTTCAAAGAGCTGTCCATGAATGTTTCTAGCAGCTTCATTCTTAATAAAATGAAAATTAGATATGATCAAAACATCCACACACACTGGTGACTAAATACACAAAGTGTGACATATCTATGTAATAGAACATGATTTGGCAATAAAAAAAAACTATTGATACATGAACAAATCTCAAAAGGACTATGCTCATGAAGGAACACACAACTAAATGCACACGGCACTTTCCAACTTACATGACTTTCTGAAAAAACAAGATGGGAGGAACAGAAGTGAAGCCAGGGTTGGCCAGTGGCTGGGGGTTGGAGGTACCTACAAGGGGTCCCATGAGATCTCTCTGAGTGGGGGTGTTCTTCATCCTGACTGTGGAGGTCACATGATGATGCCACCATAAATTCTCCCTTACTTGTGAACACAAGAATGAATTTTGCTCTATGTAAATTATGTATCAATAAGCCTTCATTTAAAAAAATGCTATCACATGTTGGAAAAAGTGATGCAGATAATGGAAGTTGGCAAAAGATTATTCAAAAGAAATTATGTCCAAAATTCTTATTGAATAATAAAATATTATTTTGTATTTTAAGTCATGTAAAAGATGCTACTAATAAAATAATGTTGCTTGTATCTCAGGTCAAGTGGGATGTATATGTATAGTAATACTTTGTCATAAAGAATTATAAGCCCATGTCATAAACTAGATTTTTAAAACTCTAGATGTTTAAATGCCCAAAGGAAAAAAAAATGATGGCTTTTCTATATAATATCACACACCTATGTGCCCACAATAAAGCAATCTTAAAAAACAATGATTAAAAATCAGATGAAGCCAGTAACTAAAACAACATGGTACTGGAAAAAAAAAAAGACACATAGACCAATGCAACACAACGGAAAACTCAGAGAGAGCCACACATCTACAACCATCTGATCTTCAACAAGGCTGACAAAAACAAGCAACGAGGAAAGGACTCCCTACTCAATAAACGGTGTTGGAATAACTGGCCAGCCATATGCAGAAGATTGAGGCTGGACTCCTACCTTTCACCATACATAAAAATTAATTCAAAATGAACTAGAGATTTAACTATAAGACTGCAAACTATTAAAATCCTGCAAGGTAACCTAGAAAATACTCTTCTTAACATCATTCTTGGCAAATAATTTTTTGCTAAGTCTCCCAAAGCAATTGTAACAAAAGCAAATATTGACAAAGGAGGCCTAATTAAACTTTCATTTAATTTTGCTTTTTGTACATCAAAAGAAACTCCCAATAGAGCAAACAGACAATCTTTTGCAAGATGAAAACTATGTATCTAATAGAGCCTAGCACCCAGAATCTGTAGGGAACTTCAAGAAGCAAAAAACTAACAACCTCATTAAAAAATGGGCAATGGGCATGAATAGACATTTCTCTAAAGAAGACATACAAGTGGCCAAGAAACAAATGAAAGAAATGCTCACTAACAAAAATCATCAGAGAAACGCAAATCAAAACTACAATGAGATACCATCTCATACCAGTCAGAACGGCTATTATTAAGAAGCCAAAAAATACAAAGCTGACTTTAAACCAACAAAGGTCAAAAAAGATAAAGAAGGGCATTACATAATGGTAAAGGGTTCAATTCAACAAGAAGACTTAACTGTTCTAAATATCTATGCACTCGAGACAGGAGCACCCAGATTCTCATGATTTAAGCATCTAGTTTTTATATGGTGACAGTTAAAAAAAAAGTGTTCATGATATAAAAATAAATGAAATAAACAAAATCCAATTTATAAGTTACTATTTCTCATTTTAAACTGTATATCTAAAATGATATATACACATTAGCTGCTTTATAACTACTTACCAGCATCCTATCAATCATGAAGTCATTTCTTTTAACTTTTATTTTAACTTCAGGGGTACAAGTGCTGGTTTGTTACACAGGTAAACTTGTGTCATGGGAGTCTGTTGTAGAGATTATTTCATCACCCAGGTATTAAGCCTAGTACCCACTAGTTATTTTTCCTGATCCTCTCCCTCCTCCTGCCCCCCACCTTCAAGTACATCCCAGTGTCTGCTGTTCCCATCTATGTGTCCGTGAGTCATCATTTAGCTCCCATTAATAAGTGAGAACATGCAGTGTTTGTTTTTCTGTTTCTGCATTAGTTTGCTAAGGATAGCAGCCTCCAGTTCCACCTATGTCCCTGTAAAGGACATGATCTCATTCTTTTTTATGGTTGCATAGTATTCCATGGTATTTATGTGCCATATTTTCTTTACCCAGTCTATCACTGATGTGCATTTATGTTGATTTCATGTCTTTGTTATTGTGAATAGTGCTCCAATGAACATACTTGTGCATGAGTCTTTATAATAGAATTATTTATATTCCTTTTGGTATATACCAAGTAATAGGATTGCTAGGTCGAATGGCATTTCTGTCTGTAGGCCTTTAAGGAATCACCACACTTCTTCCACAATGGTTGAACTAGTTTTAATCTCCATAACCTCAATAACATCTGTATATTTTGACTTTTAATAATTGCCATTCTGACTTGTATGAGATAGTATCTCATTATGGTTTTGATTTGCATTTCTCTCATAATCAGTGATGTTGAGCATAAAGCAAGATCTTAGAGACATTCAAGGAGATTTAATCTCTTATACAAAAACAGTGAGAGACTTCAACATCCCTCTGACAGTATTAGACAGATTATTGAGGCAGAAAATTCACAAAGATACTCAGGGCTTGAACTCAACACTGGATGAAATGGACCTGATAGATATCTACAGAACTTACCACCTCAAAATTACAGAACATACATTCTTCTCATCATTACATGGCACATACTCTAAAATCAATCACACAATCAGACAAAATAATTCACAGAAAACGCAAAAAAACTGAAATCATACTAACTACTCTCTCTGACCACAGCTCAATAAAAATGAAACTCAAGACTAAGAAAATTGCTCAAAACTATATAATTACATGGAAATTAAATAATCTGCTCCTGAATGACTTTTGGGTAAATAATAGAATTAAGGCAGATAACAAGGAGTTCTTCAAAACTAATGAGAACAAAGATACAACACACCAGAATCTCTGGGACACAGCTAAGGCAGTATTAGGAGGGAAATTTATAGCACTAAATACTCACATCAAAAAGTTATAAATGTCTCAAATTAACATCACAACTAAAAGAACTAAAGAAGTAAGAGCAAACCAACCCTAAATCTAGTAGAGACAAGAAATAACCAAAATCAGAGCTGAACTGAGGAAGACTGAGACACACAAAAATTCAAAAGATTAGCAAATCCAGAAGTTGGTGTTTTGAAAAAATTAACAAGATAGACTGCTAGCTAGACTAAAGAACAGAGAGAAGATCCAAATACACACAATTAGAAGTGATAAGAGGGATATTACAATAACACTACAGACAAGCTACCATCAGGGACTACTATGAATACCTCTATGCATACAAACTAGAAAATCTACAAGAAATGGATGAATTCCTGGGCACATACATCCCCCCAGGACTAAAGCAGAAAGAATCTCAACCAATAACAAGCTCTGAATTGAATTGGTAATAAATATCCAAGCAACCAAAAAAACCTCAAGACCAAATATTTCCAAAGCTGAGTTGTACCAGATGTATATAGAAGAGCTGGTACCATTCCTACTAAAACTATTCCAAAAAATTTAGGAGGTGGGACTTTTCCCCCAACTCATTCTATGATGCCAGAATCATCCACATACCAAAACATGGCGCGCACACACACACACACACACACACACACACACACACAGAGAGAGAGAGAGAGAGAGAGAGAGAGAGAGAGAGAGAGAGAGAGAAAGAGAGAGAGAAACTTCAGGCCAGTATCCTTGATTAGCATTGATGCAACAATCCTCAACAAAATACGAACAAACCAAATCCAACAGCATATCAAAAAGCAAATCCACCATAATGAGAGCCATCTATGACAAACCCACAGCCAACATTGTACTGAATTGACAAAAGCTGGAAGCATTCCCCTTGAAAAGTAGCACAAGACAAGGTTGTCTTCTCTCACCACTCCTATTCAACATAATATTGGAAGTCCTGCCCAGAGCAATCAGGCAAAAAAAAGAAATAAAAGACATCCAAATAGGAAGAGAGCAAATAAAACTATCATTGTTTGCAAATGATTCTATATCTAGAAAACCCTAGAGACTCAGCCCGAAAGCTCCTTGATCTAATAAACAACTTCAGCAAAGTATCAGGATACAAAATTAACATACAAATACCACTAGAATTCTTATATACCAACAACAGCCAAACCAAAGCCAAATCATGAGTGAACTCCCATTCACAATTGCCTCAAAAAGAATAAAATACCTAGGAATACAGCTAACCAGAGAAGTGAAAGCATCTACAATGAGAATTACAACTACTGCTAAACGAAATCAGAGAGGAAACAAACAAATGAAAAAATATTCCATGCTCATGGATAGGAAGAATCAGTATCATTAAAATGGCCATACTGCCCAACACAATTTACAAATTCAATGCTATTCCTATCAAACTATCAATGACTTTCTTCACACAACTAGAAAAAAAACTATTTTAGAATTCATATGGAACCAAAAAAGAGCCTAAGTAGACAAGGCAATCCTAAGCAAAATTAACATAGCTGGAGGCATCTCATGACCCAACTTCAAACTATTATACTGGGCTATAGTAACCCAAACAGCATGGTGCTGGTACAGAAAGAGGTACAGAGACCAACTGAACAGAATGGAGAGGCCAGAAATAAGGCCACACATCCATGACCATCTGATCTTTGACAAACCTGACAAAAACAAGCAATGGAAAAGGACTCCCTGTTCAATAAATGGTGCTGGGATAACTGGCTAGCTATATGCAGAAGATTGAAACTGGACCCCTTCCTTTAACCATATACAAAAACCAACTTGAGATAGATTAAAGACTTAAAGGTAAAACCCAAAAGTATAAAATCCCTGGAAGATGACCTAGGCAACACCATTCTGGACATAAGAATGGGCAAAGACTTCATAACAGACACCAAAAAATTGCAAAAAAGCAAAAATTGGCAAATTGGATCTAATTAAACTAAAGAGCTCCTGCACAGCAAAACAAACAACAGAGTAAGTAGACAACCTATGGAATAAGATAAAGTATTTGCAAACTATGCATCTGACAAAGGTCTAATATCCAGCATCTGTAATGAACTTAAACAACTTTACAGAAAAAACAATCCCATTAAAAAGTGGGCAAAGGACACAAACACAAACTTTTCAAAAGACGTACATAAAGCCAATGAACATATGAGAAAAAGCTCAGCATTACTGATCATTAGAGAAATGGAGATCAAGACCACAATGAGAGACCATCTCATGCCAGTCAGAATGGCTATTATTAAAAAGTCTAAAAATAACGGATGCTGGTGACATTGCAGAGAAAAGGGAACACTTACACATTGTTGGTGGGAGTATAAGTTCAACCATTGTGGAAATCAGTGTTGTGATTCCTCAACGATCTAAAGATAAAACTACCATTCAACCCGGTAATCCCACTGTTGGGTGTACATCCAAAGGAATATAAATTATTCTGTCATAAAGGGTATATTCATTGCAGTACTATTCACAAGAGCAAAGATATGGAATCAACTTAAAGGCCCATCCATGGTAGAATGGATAAAGAAAATGTGGGACATGTACACCATGGAATAATATGCAGCCATGAAAAAGAATGAGTTACATCCTTCGTAGGGATGTGAGTGAAGCTAGAGGCCATTATCCTTAGCAAACTAACTCAGGAATAGAAAACCAAGTACTGCATGTTTTCACAAGTGAGAGCTAAATGAAGAGAACACATGGACACATGGGAGGGAAACCATAGACATTGGGTACACCTGAGGGTGGAGGTTTGGAGGAAGAAGAGGATCAGAAAGAGTAACTATTGAGTAATAGGGTTAGTACCTGAATGACAAAATAATCTGTACAACAAATCCCCTTGACATGATATACCTATAGACCAAACCTGCACATGTACCCTTGAACTTAAACTTTTTTTATTTTAAGAAAAATATCAAAACACACCAGATGCTGGTGAGGCTGTGGAGAAAGGGAACACTTATACTCTCTTTCTGGGAATATAAATTAGTTCATCCACCATGGAAAGCAGTCTGGAGATTTCTCAAAGGACTTAAAACAGAGCTACGATTTGACCCAGCAAAGCCATTCTTGGGTATTTACGCAGTGTCCTACGTGTGGGTCCCGCCCTAGCTGCAGCACGGTCTGCGAGTGTCCCTGTCCACCGCCCTTCTGCAGTCACCCAGCCTCGCAGGCTCCGGCAGCCTTTGTTTCCTCCACCAGGAGGCAGGTTTTTAAAGCTGTCGTTTTTCTCAATGTTTTCACAGGCACTGAGACTTGTTTCCTATTCATTGACAGCCATTTTTCAAGTTTGCAAAAGGAGGAATGAATCACATCTAATTCTAAAAATAGTGACTTTCTCTACAATGCAAATTCTTGAGAGCCTTTGTGCTTTCATTATTTCCTATGCAAGTACTGATGCACATGGGTACTGGAGGGCAACACAGCAATACTGGAGGGCAACACAGCAATTACGAGCAGACCAGGTCTGGCAGCCTGGGTTTGAGTCCTGGCACCACCGTCCACAAGCTGTGTCATTTAAGGAAAGTTCCAAAGTCTCACCTGCCTCGGCTCCTTTATCTATAAATGGGGCTGATAACAGCGTCCACCTTAGAGGGTAGATCTTAGGACTGAGTTAGTGTAAATAAAGTCTTGGAGCAGTACTTGACATACAGTGAATACCATTATTTTTATCATGTGAACATCAACCTCTTCTGACAACTGGGAACATGCCAGAAACAGGTCTCCTCCACTTTGATCTGAATGTGGAGCCATGTCATCAACAGCTCCAGATCCTACCTGCTAGCTCCATGTGCCTCCTCAAGGAAGCTGGAGAGAAGGCCCTTTGCAAAGAGAAGGAGCGTCAGCAAGCAGAGGACGCGTGCTCACCCTGGCTCCACACGTGAGGGCTATTCGGATGTTGCAAGCCTTGCTGCTCCCTGGGTCATAGGATCAAGGTGCTTGAAAAGGGTGGTGAACCCCATGCCTGAAGTTAGAGGAGGACAGTGGGGAAGACGTTAGTGTAAAATAACCAAAAGTGAGCCATGAGCCTCCCTGTAATAAAAATCCAAAACTTTCCAATGTACTATTTTGCCTGCACGAATATGGCCTAAGATAAGACTTTTTAAAAGTCTGGCACTGCAGTCATCTTCAAGCCAACCTTTCACTTGTGTTTTCTAAATGTAAAAGAATCACCAAGCACAGAACATCCTTGCAGAAAATTAGGAAAATCATCACATTTACTCTGATCGATGAGCATGAGCAAATCTTTAGTCATGGTTAACAGTCTGGAGTTTTAAAGACAGTTGATGAAAAGTGCCATAAAAGAAGCATGTTTAGTCTAATTTGCTTGAAACTGACTGAAAATTGTCCTAACAGCTGAGCCCTTTTACTCCCAGAGACACAGCCCCTCTGAAAACTTCAGTCTCTGACTCCCCCAGCTGGGGGTCATGAGGAAATCGCAGAAACCTGGCACATGAAATGATGGACAAATGGGGAGATGCACTTTCCATAATTTCTTGGAGTTTTCCCTGTTTATTAACACAGAGGCAGAGAAACCATCATGTAGTTGCAATGAAAAGAGAAATCCACAGCACTGTTTTACCTGATGGACTTGGACGCCTGCCTCATTAAAACATACATGCGTTGAAGCTGCGTGCACCCCCAGCTCAGAGCAGCATCCGGCATGGTGGCTGCTGTTGCTGGAGAGGCAGCCAGGATCTGTCTGTTTGTGTGCTTTGCAGGTCTCCATGGTAGAAGGGGCAAAAGGTCTGAAATTGTCTCATGAAGGAAATTACTGTTCAGCCTTATCTATCAAAAGCAGAAATCTAGAAATGAGACTTTCAAATGTTGCCTCAAGTAGAATTTTAAGATCATGTTCATGCTACTTTTCTTATCCAAGTTCTTCTAGCATGATAATGAGCAGCAAAGAAGGGAGAAAATGAGCAGCATCAGAAGCACCTGGCTAGAGCCGACTCCAGTTACCCGTCTTCAGATGCAGTGGACACTGGTTTTGATCTTTGCAATCCATTGCAAAACCCCCCTGTCCTGTTACACTTCTCCATTCTGTTTGTTCTGCAGATAAAGGAGAATGTCCCAACCGTTTTCCCTTTTCCTGACTTTGTGAAAAACAAATGAACTTAGAGGCTAGCAGGGAACAAACGTAACAAGACAGACTGCACTGTGACGAAGGAGGGAGCAACACAGACTCACAAGCCAGAGCTCGGTCCTAGTTTTGGAGCTCAGGTAAACTGCCTGTGCCCTCTGTACCTAGGTTTTGGCATCTGTCAAGTAGGATGGCAGCATAATTGTTCTTAGGAGTGTGAATTGATATGCACAATGGATAGGTCATATTAACATAAACTCACTCCAGAGTATGGGTGAGTGTCTGTGCTGCAAATGACACATTTGTGCAGGACATTTTATGGCCCCGTTTTTGCATTTCTTTCTTTTTTAGAGACGGAGTTTCGCTCGTTACCCAGGCTGGAGTGCAATGGCGCGATCTCGGCTCACTGCAATCTCCACCCCCTGGGTTCAGGCAATTCTCCTGCCTCAGCCTCCCGAGTAGCTGGGATTACAGGCACGCGCCACCGTGTCAAGCCATTTTTTGTAATTTTTTAGTAGAGACGGGGTTTCACTATGTTGACCAGGATGGTCTCGATCTGTTGACTTCGTGATCCACCCGCCTCGGCCTCCCAAAGTGCTGGGATTACAGGCTTGAGCCACCGCGCCCGGCCTGCATTTCTTAATCCTTTGTAAACTCCTCATGTTGGCTTCTGTTGATACATAACCATTTAGTCAGGCCACATGATTTCAGAGATAAGGGTAATCTCAGAGATACCTAGTTTGGTGCTTTTATTTCCTGACGCTGGTGCAGATGCAGAGGTGTTCTGTTCATTTGTGCAAAGTCACTGAGCTGTCAGGAGCAGAGGCAGATGAGAACCCAGGTGCTCCAACTTTCTGCTCAGCACCTCCTGTGCATGGCCCCTGCACGAATGCCTCAACGAGCACATAAGCTGTAAGACATGATGTTCCACCATGTGAAAACTCTTAACAGTGTCTCAAGCAAGTACTTTTCTTTGACAGAGGCAGTGATTGCAAAGATTTAGTGTGGATTAAAAGCCTAAGGCAGTTTGTATTGGGAAATGCAGGCTCTGTCTATGGCAGACAGCCGTCTCCCAGTTCTGCACTGGACAGCCAAGGCCGTCACCTGCTGTGATCTACAGATTTAGGAGAAAGAAAATCCCATGATGTAGCATTGCACGTCTCTGTGAAAAGGCATTTCTGCCATTTGCTCAGGGCATTACAGGCCTCAGTTTAAGGAGTTGTCTTGATTTGCTCAGACTTCGTGAGGCCTGACTGGCTACTGATCAGATCCCACTGCAGGTCAATTCACTCAGCATTTCCAGGAGGGGCCCGGGCACCGTATTTCTGAAATCCCTCCAGATGGTTCCAATGTGTGGCCAAGGCTCAGCTCTCCAACAACTTCAATTCTATAATTTCATTATTTCTCAAATGTCTCTAATCCAGAATAAATATTTCCACTTCGTTTAAAGTTCCTGAGTTCCAACATGTGGAAGCGCTTTGTGGTAGTCTTTCTGGCTTCCTCCTCGTGTGCTGTTCCAGTAACTCAACTTCACAAACTACATTCTAAGCGACTTCTCTACCCTGGTGTGCAGGGCATTCACACCGGCTTGGGGACAAAGAGGCTGGCCTGGGAAAAGGCCCTCCACAGAGGTCACTCCTGAACAGGACATGGACTCGCAGGCTTTCAGGCTTCCCTGAACAGGTCACAAAATGCTCATCACCATTAAAGGGTCCAAGGCACATTTCTTCAGCACAAAGGTTTAAGCCAGGTGTCCTGGCAAGAATGAGATTTGAGGAATCATGTTCTCCCCCTTGCACTTTTTACTAGAATAGGTTTAACCTCTGTGCTGAGCCTGTGCAGGCAGCAAAGCTGTGACAAGCAGGACTTGGCTGCTCCTCGCACGTGGAGGAGACAGACCCCATGTGGGATTTGACCACCATGCCAGTTTGTTTCTAAGAAGTTTTGGGATTGTACATGACAACCTATTCTTGTAACAATACAAGTACGACATCGAATCATCAGGGAGCTGGGCGTGTGCGCAGAATGGGCTACAGGAGTGCACGCGTCGCTTCTCAGGGCTTTCCACTGCAGCTGGCTGCAGAGCCTCCACGTGCTTAAGTGTCTGAAAGGGAAGGACCCACAGACCTGCCAAGGTCCGACCTTGCATGGGGATGGGGGCTAAATGCTTTGCCACTGAAGGGAGGTTGCTGGACTCAACTACTCTCTCAATAATTATTCTATCAGCACAAGAGAAATGAACAATTCACATTCTTTAAAGACGTGGGGCTGAAAACAAGACAAGCTACTGACCGGAGTTTCCTTAGTATCTCAGCCTCCAGTTCAAACAGGCAGAGAGTGCGACACGTACTTCACATAATTATGTGAGTATCTGTGGTCTCTCTCTCCCAGCCTGCATCTCTGAAGAATCATGGCATGCTTCCATGGCCTAGAAATCTCCAGATTGCAGCATTGTAACTGAACTGCCCAAACGTCCCCTGCAGGAAAACAGGGTCAAAACTTCCAAGGGCCCCCAACGCAACACACTGCTTTCAGCCATCCACACACCACTGATCATCCACAAAAACAAAAGCAATCCTGCATAGAAAAATGGGGCTTTACCTGCTTTCCAATTAGAAAATCCATTCACTGATACAGAACCCAAGCCCTTAAGAAGAGGGAAATGATACTACAGCGTTAGTGACTAAGGGTTACTAAAGAACACAGGCATTTAAGAGCTTCCTGGAAAGTGATGAGATCAGCTCCAGCCACTACCCAAGAATGAACTGACCCAAGAGAAAATATGGCTATTTCCTTAAAGATAATGCATCAAATTTCTCTCTAGATTTTATTAGACAAAGTGAAACAAACTTGCCAGCAATAACCATGGAGGTTATTGCTGGAAGTGGGGTGGAGGGTGGAGTTACTTAGTAATTATTTTTTGTTTGTTAACTATATCTGAAATGTGAAATATACTGGTACTTTGAGAGAAATTTATACATTTAAATGCCAACGTTAAAAAAAGAAAGTCTAAAGATAAATAAGTAAAATATTCAACTCAATAAGCTAGGAAATTATAAATACATTATGCTAAAAAGAGAAAGAATAAAAAAGAGGTGTGAGCAAAAATTAATAAAAGAAAAATAAAGAAACTCTAGCGAGTATTAACAAGACCAAATGCTGCTTCTTTGAGATAACTCATATCTACACCGTTTCTGGCAATGTCCGTCAAGACAAAAGAAGAAATGTTCTGCTTTAGTGAGCAGGATTAAAAGTAAAACATTTAAAAATAAAGAAAAGAAGGAACAAATAAATAATGTTGAAACAATAAAGTATATTTGCCAACCAAAAAAGGTTAAGAAATTAATTTCAGAGGCATACATACTACTGCCTCACTGACAGCTCAATCAACTGTCTAACAGAAATCTCAGATTTAAGATGTTCAAAATTTTTATTCTTGTTTAATCCCAGAACTGCTTTCCTCTAAGTCTGTTTTTCTCCATTTCTACTAGGATAACCACCAGTCACCAGGTGCTTTTATTCCTGTCTTTGGTTTGTTATGCAATAGTAAGTAATTGAATATAAAGGAAAATATTATTTTAAATATCTTAAATGTATTACATAATTAGCTATACTGAACCTACATTATTTTGCACATCAAGAAGACATTTTATGAGAACAATATTTTACATATATTATGCTATCAGTCATATTTTTGTATAGTTTTAAGATAGTATATGTAATATATGTGGCAGGCATATGTAAGTTTTACATAGGCTTTTGAGAAATAATATCATATCTAGCAACATTGTTAAATAAAGGAAAATGACTCAATCTCTTAACTCAATTAATAATAAAACATTTTTCCTATGGGATAAGAATATAATTCCAGCAATATGAGGGCCAAATGCAAATATGAGGTTCTCTTTTCCAACTGATACTTTCAACTGTCAGTTACAGTTAGATACAATGTAATTTCTTTATTTGTTGTGTTTATATATATGTGACAATGAGTAGTGGCATTATAATGGTTAATATTCTGTATCAACTTGACTGGGCAATGGGATCCCCAGATATTTCCTCAAACACTACTGTGGATATGGCTGTGAGGGTGTTTTTGATGAGATTATTTGGAACTGCGGATTGAGTAAAGCAGATTCCCTCCCTAATGTGGGTGGGCCTCATCCAATCAACAAAATGGCTGACCCTCCCTTAGGTAAAAGAAACATCCTCCTGCCTGACTGCCTTGAGCTAGGACATTGGTGTGTTTTCCTTCCTTTGTACTTGAACTGATGCATCAGTTCTTCTTGGGTCTTGAGCCTGTTGCCTTCAGACTACAATGCACACCACTGTAAGGCTAGCAGTGCAATATATTTGTTTACACCAACATCACCACACAATCACTTGAGTAACACATTGCATTATGATGTTAAAATGGCTGTGACATTACTAGACAATAGAAATTTTCCAGCTCCATTATAATCTTAAGAGGTCACCATTGTATATCCAATCCATCATTGGCTGAAATGTTGTTATGGGGTGCAAAACTGCATTTACAACATTTCCTCTCTAAGCAGAAAGGTTTACCCACAAAGGTTGCTGCCTGCTGGCCAGTGCAAGCTCTTCTATTTTGAGCACCAGCAAGTCAAACCTAAAGTAAGCTCAGCATCAGACTGGAAAATTGGCTGCTAATGAATTTTTCATTATTAGCTAACTAACTATTATTAGCCAGAGGTCAATTTTCCTGTGGAATATTTTGTCTCAAGCTCCAGTAGTCAATGTGCTTGCTCAAATACACGTGAAGGAATTTACTAAAGTGTTCCTGGTTAACATTGTTTTTCAGGCAATTATTTACTCCTTTACGTACTCACACACTGTGATATAATGCTGACAGAGAAAATGCACGAACATGAAAATCCACATACATGTTAGTGTAAGTCAATGTTTAAAATACACAATGTAATTTAATAAGCGAATCTTGTAAATTATGAGTTCATGAAAACATTAAACAATTAATATAAAAATACATAAATTAAAAGAGAAATGGCAGGTGATAGATAATAGATGGGAAAGATAGATGACACATAGAAAGATAGAAACATAATAGATGATAAATGGATACAAAGATAAATGAATGGATGGATGGATAAGTAGACAGACAAAGTATAAAGTTAGCATTTCTTATAGAGTGTCCTAATATATGGGAAACAGAAAAAGCAGTGCTAATGGGGAAAATTATAGCTATACATACTTACATTTATAAATAAGAAGATTCTTAGATGAACAACCTAACTTTACAACTTAAGGAACTACAAAAATAAGAATAAACTAAATCCAGGGCTAGCAAGAAACAAAAAAAGAAATATTAGAGGAAAGGTAAAGAAGACACAAACCACTGGAAAAGTCAATGAAACCAGCCAGGCAGAGAGGCTCACACCTGTAATCCCAGCACCACGGGAGGCTGAGGTGGGCAGATCATGAGGTCAGGAGATCGAGATCATCCTGGCAAACATGGTGAAACCCCATCTCTACTAAAAATACAAAAATTATTTTGTAGTGTGGTGGCAGGCACCTGTAGTCCCAGCTACTCGGGAGGCTGAGGCAGGAGAATCACTTGAACCCGGGAGGCAAAGATTTCAGTGAGCTAAGATTGTGCCACTGCACTCCAGCCTGGTGACAGAGCAAGACTCTGACTCAAAAACAAAACAAAACAAAAAAATAATGAAACCAAAAGTTGATCCTTCAAAAGATTAAAAAAAAAAAACCTGACAAAGCTTTAGCTGGGTGGACTAAGAAAAGAAGATTCAAATTACTAAAATCAGAAATAAGAAATGTGGACATAACCACTGTTACTACAGAAATAAAAAGTATTATTAGAGCACTATGAAAAATTGTATACCAAACAATTTGATAACCTAGATGAAAAAAATCCCTATAAACATAAAACCTACCAAGATTAAATCACAATTAAATAGAACATCTGAATAGACCTATCAGTAGTAAGAATAATGAATCAGTAATACAAAATTTCCAACAAAGAAAAGCCCTGAAGCTGATGACTTCATGAGTGAGTTCTGCCAAAAATTTAAAAGAATTATTCCAATTCTACTCAGACTTTTCCAAAATTGGAAAAAAAAATCTTACCTCATTCCGTGAGGACAGTATTACCCTGATATCAAAGCCAAAGATTTCAAAAGAAAGTGAATCTACAAACCAATATCCTTTATGAATATTAGTACAAAACTTCTCAACAAAATACTAGCAAACAGAACTTAACAGCATATTAAAAGAATTATAAACCATGATCAACTGGGATTTACTTCTAAAATGCAAGGATGGTTCAACATACAAAAATCAATTAATGTAATATACCACATTAACAGAAAGAATAAAAAAACACATGATTATCTCAACTGGTGCAGGAAAAAAAACATGATTATCTTAATTAATGGAGAAAAAATTCACAAAATTCAACAACCTTTTATGATAAAAACACTTAACAAAGTGAAATGGAAGGAAACTACCTCAACACAAAAAAAGCCATATATGAAAACCACAAAGCAAACATCTTATTTAATGATGAAAGCCTGAAAGCTTTTCCTCTAAAATCAGGAACAAGTCAAGAATGCTCAATTTTCCTGCTTCTATTCAACATAGTATACAAGTTCTAGACAGAACAATTAGGCAAGAAAAAGAAATAACATTTATTTTAAAAGGAAAGGAAAAAGTACAATTATCTTTGTTTACAGATGGCATGTTTTATATATATATAGAATGCCCTACAGAGTCCACAGAATTATGTTAGAACAAATGAATATAGCAAAGTAGCAGGATAAAAAACCAGCAGGCAAAATTCAGTTGCATTTACATACACCAACAATGCCCACTCTGACAAGGAAGTTACAAAAACAATTCCACTCACAAAAGCATCAAAAAGAATAAAATACTTGGCAATTAAGTTAACCAAAGAAGTGAAAGACTTCTATGATGAAAACCACAAAACCAAAATTAAAGAAGACATAAATTAATGGAGATACATCCCATGTTCATGGATTGGAAGACAATATTGTTAAAGTATCTCTATTAACCCAAAGTGATCTATAGATTCAGTGCAATCCCTGTACTAATCCCAATGAGGTTTTCTGAAGACTTAGAAAACCCATCCTAAAATTCAAATGGAGTCTCAAGGGATTGTGAATAGTCTAAGCAATCTTGAAAAAGAGCAAACCTGGAGGACTTGTACTTTCTGATTTCAAACAAAAAATCAGTAATCAAAAAAAATCAATACACTAATCAAAACAGAATGATACTTGCATAAAGACAGACATATAGACCAATAGAATTAAACAGAGAGTCCAGAAATAAACCCTCACATATAAGATCAAGGGTGCCAAGACCATCCAATGGGGAAAAGGTCTTTTCAACAAATGGTGCTGGAAAAGCTGTGCATTAATGTGCAAATGGGCCAGGCACAGTGGCTCATCCCTGTAATTCCAGCACTTTGGGAGGCCAAGGCAGGTGGACAGCCTGAGGTCAAGAGTTCAGGATGGTGAAACCCCATCTTTACTAAAAATGCAAAAGTTAGCTGGGTGTGGTGGTTGGTGTGTGTGTGTGGGGGGGTGCCTGTAATCCCAGCTACACGGGAGGCTGAGGTAGGAGAACTGCTTGAACCTGGGAGGGTGAGGTTGCAGTGAGCCCAGACTGGGCCACTACATTCCAGCCTGGGCAATACAGCAAGAATTCGTCTCAAAAAAATTAAATAAAAATAAAAATAAAATAAAATGTAAAAATAAAAATGTGTAAATGAAGTTGGACCTTTACCTAAAACCATATACAAAAATTAACTCAAAGTGCATCAAAGGACTGAATGTAAGACCAAAACCAATAAAACTCTTAGAAGAAAACACAAGACAAAAGCTTTCCAGCATTGAATTTCTTGGGTAAAACAACCAAAGGCAAAGCAACAAAAGAAAAAGTAGGCACATTGGACTTCATGAAAAGTTTTTAATTTGTGCATAAGAAGTCACTATAAACACAATAAAAAGGCAATCCATAGGATCAGAGAAAATATTTGCAAATCATGTATATAATAAGAAATTAATATCCAGAACATCTAGAGAACTCCTAAAAAAATACAGTTAAAAAATGATAAAGGTTTTGAATAGACATTTCTCCAAAGAAGACACACAAATGCCCAAGAAATGCATGAAAAGATGCTCAACATCACTAGTTATTTGGGAAATGCAAAACAAAACTACAATGAGATGCCACCTCACACCCACTAGAATGCAACTACCAAAAAAATTAAAATAACAAATATTGATGAGGTGGAGAAATCTGAACCCTTGTACAATGTCAGTGAGAATGTAAAATGGTGCAGCTGCTGTGAAAAACAGTATGGCACTTTTTTTTCAAAAAATTAAAAATAGAATTATCATATTATCCAGCAATTCCACTTCTGGATATATGCAAAAAACTAAAAGCAGGGTCTCGAAGAGATAATTGTTCAAACATGTTCATAACAGCATCATTCACAATAGCTAAAACATGGAAGCAACACAATTGTCCATGAGTGGGAGTAGATAAGCAAAACATGGTATGTCCATATACAGAGTATTATTCAGCTTTAAAAAGGGAAATTCTGATAAATGCTACAATATGGATAAAACTTGAAGACATGATGTTAAGTGAAAAAAAGCCAATTACAAAAGGGCAAATGCTGTATGATTCTACTTATATGAGGTACCTAGAGTGAAAATCATAGGGACAGATTCAAATCTCTCATCTGTTGAGAAACAGATCTGTGTTCTGTTCTAGAGTGGTGGTTTACAGGAGCTTCTGGGGAACAGGGAATTGGGAGTGTTAATGGGTAGAGTTTCAATTTTACAAGATAAAAAGTTATGGAGATATGGTGGTGAGTTACCTTAACATGGTGAATGCATTTAATATTGCTAAATTATGCACTTAAAATGGTTAGGATGGTAAATTTTATGTGTATTTTACCATAATTTTAAAAATGGAGAAAAAAATACATCAGGGACTTAAATGTAAAACTATTGGAATTTTAGAAAGCAAAATAGGAGAAAATCTTCAGGATCTAGGGATGACACCAAAAGTAGATTACATAAAAAGAAAAATAAATAAATTGGTCTCCATCAAAATCAAAAGGCTTTGCTTTGATTACTCATCAGCAGAACCAGGAGCTCGTTATGATAGATGTGACCATCTAAATCAATCTTCAGAGAAGACGTGAAGTAAAAATAGCTCATCTTAAAAGGTTACATAGCGTATGATCCCATTCACATGATGTTCTTAACGCAATTAACAGAAATAGATAACAGCAGTTGCCAGGGGTGATGGATGTGGGTGGAGGAGCATGTGTGATTTAAAAAGAACAACAGGAGGGACACTTGTGTGAGAACTGTTCGTATCTCCACTGGTGGCAGACACACAAATCTAGACACATGTAATAATACTGCATGGAACTGCATACAAACACCCATACAATGACTACAAGTCAAAAGGAAAATGTGAACAAGAGCATCATATTATGTCAACAGTAATACCCCATTACTCAGAAATATGAGCAGTGTCTTAAGCTACAGCACTGACATGGAAAAGTCCTCATGTTGCTAAGCAGAAACAGACACTGAATTTACAGCTGAGCAGATTGCACATCTCAAAGGCAAGAACTTGACTGGGACTCAGTAATTTAAACTTCAAATCCAGCCAAACCTCCTTTGCAAGGTGGAGTCTCTTCTCCTGGAGCCCAGCATCAGCACCAAGCGTGCACAGCAGAAAGCTACACAACTGGAGCTGTGTAGCTTCACATCCCAATGCACACTGCGGGGATGTGCGAGGCAGGGCACTGAGAAGCTGGGACAAGAAGGACAATGTGACAACAGCGTGTGAATGGCAGTTTCACACTCCATGTGCTCACCCCAGCAGCCTCACACAGATCTGGGTATGCATCTGACTGGTGGGATTAAACCTATGCTAAATGGGGGGAGGTGCCAAAAACATCCTGGAATGTGATCAGGAAAGAAATTCAAAACATCTTGATATTAGAGTGTGAAGTCACCATCACCTGCACCATCAAATAATGACCCCTCCTTACCTAAGACAGCCAGAAGACAGTCGTTTCCCACAGTGTTGAGAAGGAAATCCATTTGTGAGAGCAGAACTAACATTTCTAAGAAAGCTCTGGAGAAGACAGTATGCACAGGCCAGAGCACAGGAGAAGGTGATGCCACAGACAGGCTCCTGTTTTCACTGCAGATGCTGGGACCCTGCCAAGTGGGCCACCTGGGCTCCTCCTGTAGATCAGAGGGCGGGGCCCCTCTCACAGGCAGCAGTAGGGTCCTGGCCTGAAGGGCTGACCTACAGCGACTGGGAGTAGCCCACTGACCATGGAAGCTGAAGAATCCATATATGTTCTATCGGTGCAGTCCCTGTGCACACCCACAGGAGATTGGTAAAGGGCTGAAGTCAGTCGGGGGCACCCAAGGAGGGCTCTGTGAATGCCTGCAGTTCCTCCCTCAGTTCCTTGCCATACTCAGCAACTGGCAGGCTCCCACACTGGCTCCCTGCTCTGCAAAATGGATGCTATTGTCCTAGGAAAGGAAACGTGAAGTGCTACTCAGTATAAAAGTTTAAGCCAAAAGCAATATCACATCCATGAGGGAATTGCAAAGATTAGCACCATAATCAAATGATGAGTTTTTATTTCCTTTTATCCTGATTAGCTCACCAGTTTGGCCTATGTGGAATACATGCTTCTTGGAAAATAATAGTGGGTTTTACAGCAACATGGTGACTAAAACCGTGCTTGCCGTTCCAGATGAGGTCTGTACTAACAAGCCAGGGCAGCCTCTGGCCTCAGGTTGTCCATTCCTGTCTTGCAGATGCTTAGCTGCTGCTGTTGTGGTGTTCTACTGTAATAAGAAGAAAATCCAGGAGCCATCTGCTTTCTCTTATCAAGCAGAGTCACCTTCATCTACTCACCTCAGGCCCACAATAACTTCTGAGCTGGGATCTAAGAAACCTCCCACTGTCTAACCGAGAGGGCATCACTCAGAGAGGGCCTGCAGAGCAGGCAGTGGTAGTGGCAGGTAGTGCTGGTGCATGCTGCAGGGTGGAGGAGAGGCCATGACCATCCAGGACTTGCCCTCCAGGAGCTCTGGCTGCCCAGTGCTGGCATCTCTCCTTCAAAGTGGAAGCAGTCACTGCAAAACACTGTCCTCACTGCCAGGAGAAGGCATACGACAGGATGGAAACAGCAGTGCCACCGGTTAGTGCTATTTTTCCAATCACTGAGGGGCTCGGAAATCTGCTGGCTTTGACTGGAAACCAAAGCAGCCTCTGCACAGCTGCAGACAGCCACGTGAACAGCACTAGCCAGGGGCCCTGTGCACGGCAGGACACTTGCACGGCCAGGCATGCTTGTGCTCCCTAGATGTGGACACCAGAAATGTCCCGTTGCCCTCTTTGTTCTCTGCTGTCACAGGTTAGAGGCAGGGATTCTCTATATTTTAGAATTCCTTGCCACGAAGGATCCAGTTGAAGCCTCCGTGTGAGATCTGACGGCAGAAGAGACGGAGAAGCCACTGTCGCTCCTACCATTGGGCAAGCAGGTGTGTGGGATTTGGCAACTGGGCATTCTTTTCACCCACTTTGATCCTGCAAGAGGTGAAATCACTGCACCACGTTTCCCAGGTGGGGTGGAGATGAGACGAAGCCGATCCACCTGCGGACTGAAGCAGAGCGGCCCTGCCGGGAGCCCAGACTGGCCAGTGTCCAGACATCCAGCAGGTCCAGGAGCAGAAGCAGCTCCCCAGGCATTCGGGCCAGGGCCAGCCACTCCCACCCATGTGTCTGTGAGGACAGGCGGTGGCTGTTCTAAGCCACTGAGGGAGTCGTGCAGCTTTCAGGCAGTAGCCCGCGGACATACCTGCTCCCAGCCTCAGAGGAAAGCAGGCTCCTTCTATCTGCCCGGTGTCGCACCAAGATGAATAAAATAATTTATGCCACAAAGCCAGAAACAAAAGATATTTAACGAAAATGAATCTAGCCAGCAGGAAAAGATGCAGTGAACTTTTGCACCTGCAGTAGCTAAAATGCATAAAGATGTATGAGGAAGCAGCCTTTCCCGCGAACTGTAAGACTCGCCTGGATGTTCTCCCTGAGTGAATCTGGAGTGGGGTCTTGGTTGGCTCCTTATCTCACCCGACTCTTAATTACCGAGCATGCACATGGCTTGGTTAAAACAGGAGTTTGCAGTCGTCTGTTCAGAGACCTGGCGAAGCCCGAGGGCTGCCCTGCCTGGTGGAGACAGGCACCCCCTCCCTCGCGCTGCTGAGGAGGTGCTAACACAGGACTTGGCCAATGAAGCGAGACCTCCCTCCATGCTTAGGTCTGAATCCAACTACCCCAGATCGTTGCACTCACACGAAGTAGGCTGAACAGCTTCGCAGTCTCCCCCAAGACCACAGCCGAGGACTGGGCCGGATCGCTCGAGTGTGACGCGGCGCCATGGCCATGCCCCGGGGATGCAGGGCCCGGAACTGAGCCCGGGGGACACACGCCCCAACTCCCTCCAGGCTAGGGCAGCGGCCCGGGGCTAAGGGATGCTGGGGAAGCCAGTAAAGAGGGAGTAGATCTGGTGAGGAGAAGGGGGCGGGCAGGAGAGCGGCAGGCCGGGTGCAGAGAGAGGACGCCTGCACGGGACTCTTGGGGAGCGCGGCCGGAAGGCGCTGGCGCCGGCGGGACTGGCTGAGCTCAAGTGCTGGAGACATGCGTCCTCAGAAAGTTCCCCCGGAAGCGGAAGCGCCATGCTTCCAGAACATGCAGGGTTCCGGAACATGGACGGTGCTAGTGCACGCCTCCTACCTGAGGGTTGAGTGCTAACACTGTATTTTTTTGTTGCTGCCATAAAAATCACCGTAAATTTACACAGTGGATTAAAACAACAATTTATTTTTTTTGAAAGAGAAAAAAGAAAGAAAGGAAGACAAAGAAAGAAAAGAAGAAAGGAAAAAACAAAGAAAGAAAGAAAAGAATGAAAGAGAGAAAGAAAGAGGAAGAGAAAGAGGGAGAGAGAACGGGAATCTTGCTCTATTGCCCAGGCTAGAATGCAGTCTAAAAATGAGTATTAAAAACCTCTTTTATGCCAATAAATGTGCTTACCATGGAGACAGGAAGGAATAAGGGAGTAAAACAACAAACAAGCAGCCAACCAATATTTCATTTAAACCTGTGAAATGCTATGCAATTGCTGAGGAGTGATTTCAAATTTTGTGGTCAATTTTAGAATAGGTGTGATATGATTCTGAGAAAAATGTATGTTTCGTAGATTTGGGGTGGAGAGTTCTGTAAATGTTTATTAAGTTTAATTATTCCAGGTCTGAGTTCAAGTCCTGGATATCCTTGTTAACTTTCTGTCTCTTTGATCTAATATTGACAATGTAGTGTTAAAGTCTCCTGCTATTATTATGTGGGAGTCTAAGTCTTTTTATAAGTCATTAAGAACTTGCTTTATGTATCTGGATGCTCCTGTATTGGGTACATATATATTTAGGATCATTAGCTCTTCTTGTTGCATTGATCCTTTTACCATTATGTAATGTCCTTCTTTGTCTTTTTTGGTCTTTGTTGCTTTAAACTCTATTTTATCAGAGACGAGAATTGCAACTCCTGCTTTTTTTTTCTCTCTCTCTCTCTCTCTCTCCATTTGGTTGGTAAATCTTCCTCCATCCCTTTGTTTTGAGTCTTTGTATATCCTTGCATGTGACATGGGTCTAGATGCAGCATACCGATGGGTTTTGGCTTTTTATCCAATTTGCCTGTGTCTTTTGATTGGGGCATTTAGTCCATTTAAATTTGGGATTGATATTGATATATATGAGTTTAATACTGTCATTTAATGCTAGCTGGCTGTTTTGCCCATTAGTTGATGTAAATTCTTCATTATGGTGATGCTGTTTTCATTTTGGTATGTTTTTGGAATGGCTGATACTAGTTGTTCCTTTCTATGTGTAATGCTTCTTTCAAAAGCTCTTTAAAGTAGGCCTGGTGGTGATGAAATCTCTGAGTACTTGCTTGTTCATAAAGGATTTTATTTTTCCTTCACTTATGAAGCTTAGTTTGACTGGATATGAAATTCTGGGTTGAAAGTTCTTTTCTTTAAGAATGTTGAATATTGGCCCCCACTCTCTTCCAAATTGTGGGGTTTCTGCTGAGAGATCTGCTGTGAGTCTGACGGGCTTCCCTTTGTGGG
>CM052651.1:154612738-154631686 GCA_028533165.1 Leontopithecus rosalia
CCTGACCTTTTTCTCTGGCTGCCTTAGTATTTTCTCCTTCATTTCAACCCTGGTGAATCTAATGATTATGTGTCTTGGGGTTGCTCTTCTTGAGGAGTATCTTTGTGGTGTTCTCTGTATTACCTGGAGTTGTGTGTTGTCCTGCCTTGCTAGGTTGGGGAAGTTTTCCTGGATGATATCCTGAAGAATATTTTCCAGCTTGGATTCATTCTCTTTGTCACATTCAGGTACACCTATCAAACGCAGATTAGATCTTTTCACATAGTCCCATATTTCTTGGAGACTTTCCTCATTCCTTTTTAGCCTCTTCAATCTTGTCTTCTTGTTTCATTTCATTAAGTTGGTCTTTGACCTCTGATATCCTTTCTTCTGCTTGATCAAACTTGTGCATACTTCATGAAGTTCTCATACTGTTTTTCTACTCTATTAATTCACTTATATTCCTCTAAATTGTCTATTCTCATTAGCATTTCATCAAACCTTTTTTCAAGGTTCTTAATTTCTTTGCGTTGGGTTAGAACATGTTCTTTTGACTTGCAGAAGCTTCCTATTATCCACCTTCTTGAGCCTGTTTCTGACAATTTATCACACTCATTCTCCATTAGGCTTTGTTCCATTGCTGATGAGGAGCTGCGATCCCCTGAAGGAGTAAAGGCATTCTGATTTCGGATGTTTTCAGCCTTTTTGTGCTGATTTCTTCCCATCTTTGTGGATTTATCCACCTGTCGTCTCTGTAATTGCTGACTTTCAGATTGGGTCTCTGAGTGGACATCCAGCTTGTTGGTGATGAAATTTTTTTTCTGTTTCATAGTTTTCCTTCAGCGGATGCCCCTCCCCGACAGAGCTGGACCTTCTCAGGTTCAGCTGTGCTTGCTGTGAAATTCTCAATCTTCAGCGCTTCCAATTGCTGTTTTTTTGTGGGGGTGGGACCAGCTGAGCCCAATCACCTGGCTCCCTGTCTCAGAGCCTTCTTCTTCTCACCCGCTGAAAAGGTGCTGGAATCCGTGTAATTTCCCCTGTGGCGACCCACTGTGCCGGCTGAAACAGTGGTGTTGACATTCGTGGCATTTTTCTGCCCAGGAATTTCCCAGTCTGGCTCCCTGCTTCAGTCCCCTTTTCAATCAGCAGAATGGGCAACTCTGCCTTCCTGGAGCTCCAAACGCCAACTAAAAGGGCACCCAGTCCTGTATACTTTGTACTGAGAACCGCCATGCCGGGGCGCCAGCAGAACAGTCTCACCGGCCACAAGAGTCATGCTGGTGACCCATGGGGCTCCTCCGCTGGGAATCTCTTTGACCGTGGGCAACAAAAATTCATCTGGAAGTGTGGTGTCCATCACTCTTTGCGCTTTCACTGGGAGCTACAGTCCTGACCTGCTGCTAATCAGCCATCTTGGATCTCTCTCCACCAATTTATTCTTATGGGTCTGCAGGTCAGAAGTCCCAAATGAGCCTCACTGGGCTAAGATGAAGGAGGCAGGGCTGATCCCCTCATGAGACTTCGGGAGAAAATCCATTTCCGTGTCTTTCCCAGCTTCTGGGCAGACTTGGTCTGGGGCTGTGGAATGCTTCTCTTCCTTTGGAGCCTGTGACATCGTGTCTCACTCCTTGGTGCTCCCTCTTGAGTTCCTTCATGATCATACTGGGTCCCCAGGTGACCCGGGGTGCTCTCCTCATCTCAAGGTCAGCTGACCACAGCCTTAATGTCATCTTCAACCGGCATTTCCCACGTTCCAGGGGTTAGGACTTGAACATTTCCAGGGCTACAGGTATGCTCATCACAGACACTGACCCATTCTTGAGTGGAAGCCAAGAATTGAGTAGATGGAGGAAGTGAGGAGGGTCTTGAACTACTTCTATAGTCCTCCAAAAAAACTTCAGACAAGTCCTGGAAAGCACTGGTAGCTAATCCAGTGAAATTTCTACCTGGTCAAAATAGAGGAAAATGAGGTGACCATCACAATTCATGAGACTCAGTGGAGAGCATGGACCACAAAACACCTGGGAGGTTTGTCTCTGGCTGTGTCCTCAAGCAAGACACCCTCTGCCATGCTGTGAGCAGAGTGACTAGAAAGAGGCAGGGGCAGCTGGGTGTGGTTGCTCACGCCCTGTAATACCAACACTTTAGGAGGCCCAGGCTGACAGATCACCAGGTCAAGAGATTGAGACCATCCTGGCCAACATGGTGAAACCTCGTCTCTACTAAAAATACAAAAAATTAGCTGGGAGTGGTGGCGGGTGCCTGTAATCCCAGCTACTCAGGAGGCTGAGGCAGGAGAATCACTTGAACCCAGCAAGTGGAGGTCGCAGTGAGCTGAGATCACACCACTGCACTCCAGCCTGGCAACTGTGACTGTGTTTCAAAAAACAAACAAAAAATAAAATAAAATAAAGAGGCAAAGGTTGGGGTGAAATCATTGGACCAGTTGAGAATGCTCATACCTACTCAACTCAGGTAGACAGTCTGAGTTCAAGCAACATGTAACAGCTTCTGACACTAATTAACACGAGAGGGTCACAGACAACTGGGAGGAAAACTTCAAAGACTGTGCAGCCATGGTGAAACTTCATACAACATAAGAAAAAGTTACATCAAGGGTATGTAATCATAGGTCCAAAGTTGAACTATAAATGTATTGATAGTCCAGTCACTGAGATGGCCTTTGCTAACCTAACAACAGATGACCTACCCCTCACCCGTATGATGTGTAAACATTTCTGGGAAGAAATAAGAGTGAAGGAGTTCAGGGAACCGGATTCTCTTTCTAGACTTCCAAGAGCCGTCCCCAGACACTACAGCCTGTCATCTACTGGTTCATTAGATGCTCCATTTTTTTGGAAAGAAGATGAGAGAGTTTGACAAAAATAAAAATTAAAAAAAATAAGAACTTAAATGTGTTAGTTACATGTTTTGGGAACTTTTCAGTAGATGTGGTTTCCTGGCATTTCTGATTTCTGCTGTAATTTCCAAGGCCTGCTTGGTATTTCCACAGCCACAGAGAGTAGAAGAATCCATTTTCAATTAATTTCTAGTCATTAATACATCCTTTTCTCATTATTTTGAAACTATATCAATCTATCTTGCCATTTCCATAAGATTTCAGCCAAAAAACACACAAGCAAAAGCTAAGCAGTCCATTCTTCATTATGTCCCTGGTGTGGTGTGCTGAACTTCCATCCCTGAAAAGGAAGGCATGCTAACAAGTGAGACAACATTCTCATTTAAAATAGGAGGAAAAGGCCAAGCTAAAAGTATGCTACATAGCAAATTATGGGGGCAGTGTACTGACGTGTAAAAATTACTTTAAAATTCATCAAAAATTGGACATTAATCAGTGGATAGAGGAAAATATAGATGAATAGTTGTGTGGTTATGTGATAAAATAAATCTGGTAAAAAATCATTGATAGAATATTCGAGTGGGAATTCAACTGTTCACTGCAAACTCAACTTTGATGTATATTAGAATATTCATAATAAAATGTTAAGATACATAGTAGACTTCTGTCTTAGATGAATGTATCATGTTACTCATGATTTGGCTCTGTGTCCCCACCCAAAAATCTCACCTTGAATTGTAATACTCCCATGTGTCAAAGACAGGGCCAGGTGCAGCTAATTGAATCATGGGGGGATCTCCCCGTAGTGTTCTTGTGATAGTGAATATATCTCTCAAGATCTGATGGTTTTATAACTGCCACCATGGAGGATGTGACTTTACCCTTTATTCACCTTTGCCATGATTGTGAGGCCTCCCCAGCAATGTGGAACTGTAAATCAATTAAAGCCCTTTCCTTTATAAATTACCCAGTCTCAGGTATGTCCTCATTAGCAGCATGAGAGCAGATTAATACACTCACTTAAAAAAAATTTTTTTTAGACAGGGTCTCTGTTGCCCAGGCTGGAGTGCAGTGGCATGAAATTGGCTCACTGAAGCTTCAATCTCCCAGGCTCAAGCGATTCTATCTTGCTTGAGAAAAAGCCTCCTGAGTAGCTCGGACAACGGGCATGCACCATCGCATGTGGCTAATTTTTAGGTCTCGTTGTGTTGCCCAGGCTGGTCTCGAACTCCTGGCCTCAATCAGTGCTCCTACCTCAGCCTCCCAAAGTGCTGCCAAAGTGCCGTGATTACAAGTATGATCTACTGTTCCTGGCCTGTCACCTGCTTTATCTTTTTCAAGACTTTTGTGGAAAATCTGTTATTGTAGACAATAGAGTTTCTAAAAAAACAAGTGAAAATTGTATCTTTTACTTCATTTTGCATAGTTTGCCAAAGATCCTTACATGAGTTCTGGCAAGAAAGACAGTATTACTTGGCTACAATTATATCTGGAATTAATAAGTGATCTGCAGTATTCTATATGAAAATGATTATGCTACACTTAAGTACATTTTCCTTTGCAGATGAATGTAGATCATATAAAATCATATCAAATTGAATATTGCTAGTTATTGTAAATATTCTTAAGATCCTTAATAAGCTCCAATCAGTTAAAATTCATTTGCTAATTATCAAGATCTAGTTCTATTCATGAGGTGGGGGTGAGTTAATGTTATGAGTGATTTTTCTAATATTCCAATTAACACTTACATTAAGCCATCAATCATAACCTATGAGGGCAATAATAATAGAAGCTCATACTCATTTATCTCTTATCACAGATAGGCACATGCACCATTTCATTTAAGCCTCAAAGCACCATTATAAGGTAGATACACTTGTTATTTCTTCTCTATACTTAGGGAAAGAGGGACTCATAATTTGAGAAATGTATCCTAGGTTATCTAACTTATTGATAGAATGGAGAACTAAATCCAAGTGGAATGACAGCATTCCTATACTCCAAGAATAGTCTTCAAACCAGAAATAATTGCCATCACTTGTGAGTCTCGAACTCACCCCAGACCTATCAGATTAGAAGCTGCAGCATCAAACAACCTCAACATGGAGAAGTCACACTGAAGTTTAGAATTGCTGGTAGATCCATCCCTTCACCATCATGCATGCCAGTAGCTCTCAAATTTTGTGTGAGCACAGTCATCTGGAAGGCTTAAAATGCTGAGTGCTGGACCCTCCCAGCTGAGTCCAGAGTTTTGACTCAGTAGGACTGGGCAGGAGCCCTGAGAATCTGCATGTCTAACACATCACAGGTGATGCTGAGGCTGCTAGGAAGGGGGCCACGCTTTGCACACACTGCCCACTGCCCACATGCACTGCCTCAGTCACTGTCATCATCAGAAACACATATACCACCTAAACCTCCTAAGCTTTTAAACTCATAAACAAAGCTCACAGCAGTTAACTCTATAGCACACATTTACATTTGTACATTTTCCTTTGTTTTCAACAGAATTGTGATTATTTTTAAATTGTGATGTATTTCATCTGAGCTAAAAATTAAACATATTGCAAATTTAGAAGCTCTGAAGAATTCCTAAGCATGAATTTTTTGCTATTTTTCATTTTACTCTTGTTTTCTTCTTGATGGGAGAAAACTGGCATACACATCACATTCATCTGAGACTTCCAGGGAGACACGGGTCAGGATACATTATAATCCATATGCCATTAAGATACTATGTCTTACAAAACAAATATTGAACAACTGCAAATTTTAATCTATTACATACTAACGGAACTGGAAGTATGTAATTAAAAAAAAATCAAGTGTCTTGTTGGTGCTCATCTAAATGAAGTAACTTTCCCCAATGTCTGGATTTGTAATTTCTAAATTTTGCCTCCTCTAGTAATAACTGTCTGGAAGGCCAGTGAAACAAAAACACTGTGACTAATTAAGAACAAGTTTGACTGAATAAGGAGAGAAATGATTCCCAGAATGAAAGAAAACCATAGAGGGCAACAAATTTACAGAAGCACATTAGTAGGGTAAAAACGTGTTGGTTACAGATTAGCTGTATACCTGTATTTATATCTTCAAAAATGGTTTGTCCTTTGCAGTAAATATATAGTACCTTGCAAAAACAGATTGTACTGGAATTGAAGGAGAGTAAGAATAACATGGACCAAGAGGCAAGATCCAAGATGGCCAAATAGGAACAGCTCTGGAGTGCAGTTCCCAGCAAGAGAAGCACAGAGGGTGAGTCATCAGCGCATTTCCAAAAGAGGTACCAGGTGCATCTCAATGGAACTGTTTGCACAGTGGGTGTAGCCCAAGAAGGGTGAGCTGAGGTAGGGTAGGGCATTGCCTCACCCAGAAAGTGCAATCCCCAGAGGACGCCCTTCCCTACCCAACATCAGGGGCTTTTCCATCCACTCTAGCACCCCGGTTCACATACTGTGCTTCTCCTGCAGTTTATTCCACCCACAGACCAGGAGATTGCTGGGCTGAAAAGTGCCACAAGTTGCCAGTATGGCTGTTTCAGCTGGCGCCATGAGTTTCCACACAAAAAGTCACACAAATCTGGGCAGCCATTTCAACTGGTGCCTGGAAGGCCTGAGAGACAGAGCTGCCCATTCAACTGAAAAAGAGGGGGCTGAAAGCAGGATCTGGCTCAGTGGGTTCCACCCCAACAAAGACCAGCAATCTGAAACACTCTGGATAGAGAGTTTCATGGCAAGTGCAGCTGTATCCGAGATGGTTCAACTGTGTGGGGGGAAGGGTGTCTGCCATTACCAAGGCAGCCCGCCACTACCGAGGCAGTCCACCATTACCAAGGCAGTCTGCCATGACTAAGGTAGACTGCCATTACTGAGGCAGTTCTAACTGTACCTCTGTAAACAAAACTGGGAGGAAGCTTACGCAGCAGCTGGGCAGAGACCGTGGCAGATCAGCAACACTTCTGATGGCAGACTGTGACTAGACTACCTCCTTGCTGGGCAGGGCATCTCTGAAAAAAGGCAGCAACAGGTCAGGAACTTATAAATAAAGCCCCACCTTCCCAGGATAGAGCACTTGGGAGAAGAGGTGATTATGAGTTTTGCTGCAGCAGACTTAAATGTACCTGCCCAGCAGCTCTGAACAGAACAATGGAGTTCCCAGCACAGCACCTGAACTCTGATAAGGGACAGACTGTCTCCTCAAGTGGACAGACTGTCTCCTCAAGTGGTCCCCTGACCCCCATATATCCAAAGAGACAGCTCATAAAGGAGAGCTCTGGCTGACACCTGGCAGGTACCCTTCTAAGACTAAGACAACAGAAAAAGAAACTGGTAGCAACCCTTACTGTTTTGCAGCCCCTGCAGGTGATTCCCAGGCAAGCAGAGTCTGGAATGGACCTCTAGCAGTCCTGCAGCAGACAGGCCTCTTAGAAGGAATACTAAAAAAACAGAAAGAAATAGCTTTAACATCAACCAAAAGGATCTCCACTCAGAGACCCCATCTGAAAGTCACCAACTACAAAGACCACAGGTAGATAAATCCATGAAGATGTGAAGAAACCAGCGGAAAAAGGATGAAAACACCAAAATCCAGAACACCTCTCCTCCTAAAAGGGATCACAACTCCTCACCAGCAAGGGAACAAAGCTGGATGGAGAATGAGTCTGATGAATTGACAGAAGCAGGCTTCAGAAGGTGGGTAATAACAATCTTCTCTGAGCTAAAAGAACATGTTCTAACCCAATGCAAAGAAACTAAGAACCTTGAAAAAAGGTTTGATGAAATGATAACTAGAGTAAGCAGCTTAGAGAAGGATACAAATGACTTGATGGAGCTGAAAAACACAGTTCCTGAACTTTGTGAAGTATACACAAGTTTCAATAGCCAAATTGACCAAGCAGAAGAAAGGATATCAGAAACTGAAGATCAACTCAATGAAATAAAATGAGAAGACAAGATTAGAGAAAAAAGAGTGAAAAGAAATGAACAAAGCCTCCAAGAAATACAGAATTATATGAAAATACCTAATCTATGTTTGACAGGTGTACCTGAATGTGATGGGGAGAACGAATCCAAGCTGGAAAATACTCTTCAGGATGTTATCCTGGAAAACTTCCCCAACCTAGCAAGGCAGGCCAACATTCAAGTCCAGGAAATACAGAGAACGCCACAAAGATATTCCTCAAGAAGAGCAACTCGAAGGCACATAATCATCAGATTGAGCAGGGTTGAAATGAAGGAAAAATATGCTAAGGACAACCAGAGAGAAAGGTTAGGTTATCTGCAAAAAGACTCACAGCGGGTCTCTCGGCAGAAACCCTGCAAGCCAAAAGAGAGGGGAGACCAATATTCAACAGCCTAAAAGAAAAGAATTTTCAAGCCAGAATTTTATATCCAGCTAAACTAAGATTCATAAGTGAAGGAGAAATAAAATCCTTTATGGACAAGGAGATGCTGAGAAATTTCATCACCACCAGTCCTGCCCTACAAGAGCTCCTGAAGGAAGCACCAAACATGGAAAAGAACGAGTACCAGCCACTGCAAAAACATACCAAACTGTAAAGACCATAAACACAATGAAAAAACTGCATCAACTAATAGGCAAAACAACCAGCTAGCATCAAAATGGCAGGATCCCATTCACAAAAAACAGTATTAACCTTAAGTGTAAATGGACTAAATGTTCCAATCAAAAGACACAGACTGGCAAACTGGACAAAAATCAAGACCCATTGGTGTGCTGTATTCAGAAAACCCATCTTGCATGCAAGGAGATACATATGCTCAAAATAAAGGGATGGAGGAAGATTTATCAAGCAAATGAAAAGCAAAAAAAAGAAGCAGGAGTTGCAATCCTAGTCTCTGATAAAATTGACTTTGAAGCAACAAAGATCAAGAGAGACAAAGAAGGACATTACATAAGGGTAAAAGGATCAATGCAACAAGAAGAACTAATGATCCTAAATACACATGCACCCAATACAGGAGCACCCAGATAGATAAAGCAAGTTCTTAATGACCTATGAAGAGACTTACACTCCCATAGAATAATAATGGGAGACTCTACCACTCCACTGTCAATATTAGACAAATCAACGAGACAGAAAATTAACAAGGATATCTAGGACTTAAACTCAAATCTGGACCAAGCAAACCTAATAGACATCTACAGAACTCTCCACCCCAAATCCATAGAATATACATTCTTCTCAGCACCACATTGCAGCTACTCTAAAATTGACCACATAATTGGAAGTAAATCACTCTTCAGAAAATGCCAAAGAACAGAAATCATAACAAGTCTCTCAGACCACAATGCAATCAAATTGGAACTCAGGATGAAGAAACAACTCAGAACTGCACAACTTCATGGAAACTGAACAACTGGCTCCTGAATGTTAACTGGATAAACAATGAAATGAAGGCAGAAATAAAGACGTCCTTCAAAACCAACAAGAATGAAGAAACAACGTACCAGAATCTCTGGGACACATTTAAAGCAATGTCTAGAGGGAAATTTATAGCAATAAATGCCCCCATGAGAAGTGGGGAAAGATCAAAGTCAACACCCTATCATCAAAATTGAAAAAGCGAGAGGAGCAAGATCAAAATAAAATAAAATTAAAAGCTAGCAGGAGACAAGAAATAACTAAAATCAGAGCAGAACTAAAGGAGATAGATACATAAAAAACCCTTCAAAAAATCAGTAAATCCAAGAGCTGCTTTTTTGAAAAGATCAACAAAATAGACAGACTAGTAGCCAGATTAATAAAAAAATAGAAATCAAATAAATGCAATAAAAAATGATAAAGGGGATATCACCACTGATTCCACAGAAATACAAACTGCCATCAGAGATTATTACAAACAACTCTATGCAAATAAACCAGTAAACCAGGAAGAAATGGATAAATTCCTGGACACTTGCACCCTCCAAAGCCTAAACCAGGCAGAAGTTGAAATCCTGAATAGACCAATAACAAGGTCTGAAGTTGAGGCAGTAATTAATAGCCTACCAACCAAAAAAAGTCCAGGTTCAGATGGGTTCACAGCCGAATTCTACCAGACACACAAAAAGGAGCTGGTACCACTCCTTCTGAAACTATTCCAAACAATAAAAAAGGAAGGAATCCTTCCCAAATCATTTTATGAGACCAACATCATCCTGATACCAAAACCTGGCACAGACTCAACAACAAAAAGAAAACATCAGGCCAATATCATGATGAACATAGATGCAAAAATCTTCAATGAAATACTGGCAAACCAATTGCAACAGCACAGCAAAAAGCTTATCCATCACAATCAAGTGGGCTTCATCATGGGGATGCAAGGCTGGTTCAACATACATAAGTCTATAAACGTAATCCACCACATAAACAGAACCAAAGGCAAAAACCACACGAATATATCAATAGATGCAGAGAAGGCCTTCGACAAAATTCAGCAGCCCTTTATGCTAAAAACTCTCAGTAAACTAGGTATCAATGGAATGTATCTCAAAATAATAGAAGCTATTTACAACAGACCCACAGCCAATATCATACTGAATGGGCAAAAAACTGGAAGTATTCCTTTTGAAATTTGGCACTAGACAAGGATGCCCTCTCTCACCACTCCTATTCAACATAGTATTGAAAGTTCTAGCCAGAGCAATCAGGCAAGAAAAAGAAACAAAAGTTATTCAATTAGGAAAGGAGGAAGTTAAACTGTCTCTATTTGCAGACGACATGATTGTATATTTAGAAGACCCCATCATCTCATCCCAAAATCTCCTGAAACTGATAAGCAACTTCAGCAAAGTCTCAGGATACAAAATCAATGTGCAAAAATCACAAGCATTCCTACATGCCAAAAACAGACAGAGCCAAATCAAGAGCAAACTCCCATTCACAACTGCTACAAAGAGAATAAAATATCTAGGAATACAACTAACAAAGGATGTAAAGGACCTCTTCAAGGAGAACTATAAGCAACTGCTCAAGGAAATAAGAGAGGACACAAACAGATGGAGAAACATTCCACACTCATGGTTAGGAAGAATCAGTATCATGAAAATGGCCATACTGCTCAAAATAATTTACAGATTCAATGATATCCCCATCAACCTACCAATAACCTTCTTCACAGAACTGGAAAAAGCCACCTTAAACTTCATATGGAACCAAAAGAGAGCCTGCACAGTCAAGACAATCCTAAGCAAAAAGAACAAAGATGAAGGCATCACTCTACCCAACTTTAAACTATACTACAAGGCTACAGTAATCAAAACAGCATGGTACTGGTACCAAAACAGAGGTATAGATCAATGGAACAGAACAGAGGCCTCAGAGGCAATGCCACACATGTACCACCATCTGATCTTTGACAAACCTGAGAAAAACAAACAATGGGGAAAGGATTCCCTGTTAAATAAATGGTGTTGTGAAAACTGGCTAACCATGTACAGAAAGCAGAAACTGGACCCCTTCCTGATACCTTACGCTAAAATTAACTCCAGACAGATTAAAGACTTAAGTATAAGACCTAACCTCATAAAAACCCTAGAAGAAAACCTAGGCAAAACCATTCAGCATATAGGCATAGGCAAGGACTTCATGAGTAAAACACCAAAAGCACTGGCAACAAAAATCAAAATAGACAAATGGGATCTAATTAAACTCCAGAGATTCTGTACAGCAAAAGAAACAATCTTAGAGTGAACTGGCAACCAACAGATTGGGAATAAATTTTTGCAATCTACTCATCTGACAAAGGGCTAATATCCAGAATCTACAAACAACTAAAACAAATTTACAAGAAAAAACAAACAACCCCATCACAAAGTGGGTGAAGGAAATGCACACTTTTCAAAAGAAGACATATGGCCAGGTGCAGTGGCTCACACCTGTAATCCCAGTACTTTGGGAGGCTGAGGCAGGTGGATCACAAGGTCAAGAGATCTAGACCATCCTGGTCAACATGGTGAAACCCCATCTCTACTAAAAATACAAAAAATTAGCTGGGCTTGGTGGCACATGCCTGTAATCTGGGCTACTCAGGAGGCTGAGGCAGGAGAATTGCCTGAACCCAGGAGGCGGAGGTTGCGGTGAGCTGAGATTACGCCATTGCACTCCAGCCTGGGTAACAAGAGTGAAACTCCGTCTCAAAAAAAAAGAAAAGAAAACAAGAAGACATATATGAGGCCAACAAACATATGAAAAAATGCTCATCATCACTGGTCATCAGAGAAATGCAAATCAAAACTACATTGAGATACCATCTCATGCCAGTTAGAATGGTGATCATTAAAAAATCTGGAGACAACAGATGCTGGAGAGAATGTGGAGAAATAGGAACGCTTTTACACTGTTGGTGGGAGTGTAAATTAGTTCAGCCATTGTGGAAGACAGTATGGCGATTCCTCAAGGATAGAAACAGAAATTCCATTTGACTTAGCAATCCCATTACGAAGTATGAACACAAAGGATTATAAATTTTTTGTTATAAAGTCACATGCACACATATGTTCATTGTGGTGCTGTTTACAATAGCAAAGACCTGCAACCAACCCAAATGCCCTCTGGTGATAGACTGGACAAAGAAAATGTGGCATATGTATACCATGAAATACTATGTGGCCATAAAAAATGATGAGTTTGTGTCCTTTGTAGGGACATGGATGAACTTGGAAACCATCATTCTCAGCAAACTGACACAAGAACAGAAAGTCGAACATCACATTCTTATTCATAGGCGGGTATTGAACAATGAGAACACACAGATACAGGAAGGGGAGCATCACCCACTGGAGTCTGTTGCGGGGGCGAGGAGAGGAACAGCGGGGGACAGGGAGGTTGGGGAGAGATAACATGGGAAGAAATACCAGATATAGGTGGGGGATGGAGGCAGCAAGCAACCTTGTCATGTAACAATCCTGCATCATCTGTGCATGTACCCCAGAACCTAAAGTACAATTAAAAATATATATATAACATGGGCCAGAGATATGTTATCTGTTGGGATATAGCAACAGAGAACCAGCTATTACCACATGCAGCTTGGTTACTGGACCATTTCCATATGTGTTCTTCTGATTTGATCAGGAGTCCATTCATTAACTTGGTATACCTCAATGTGTACCTTTATTAAGTGCTAAATGGGATGGACTTTACCTTATTATGTAGCATATAAACTCCATTTAGGTGCATCTATATAAGGATTAGAATTGAATCCAAACACTTGAATTCTAAAGGTATAAAATAAAATCTGATTAAACTTTAAATTATGTAATGTTTTAGAAATAAAATTAAAATATTTTGAGTCCTAAAAAACACTAATCTTTCCATTTTCAGATTTGATTTTCCAAATTCTACTTTGTGTCTCCAACTTTGTTTCCCAGAAAGTTTGATTTAGAATAAGGTAAGCACAAATGTGGACATTGTGGCATCTGTAAGCTGCCTTTTTCCCCCCTTTCCTGTCCTTTTTGACCTGACTTACTGAAAGGAGATAAAGCTGAGGAAAGGAAGAAGCAGCATGTATGTAAGACTGTTTTGACTGGGGAAAGAACATCAATTCACTTGCAGGTTCACACCCATAGTGGTTCTGGGCACACTCTGCTTCAGGGATGTTCTCCTTGGAACCACCCATGACACCACTCTATCTTGATGGGGCTCACTGAGAGCTTTTATCCTTTCAGATGAGTGAAGACATAGCATAACCTCGAGCATATCAGCCAGAAACAGGGTTGACAGGCTGGAGCTCCTAGATCCCTCACCCAGGACGGAAACTCTACACTTCTTGACTGCTAATAGTAAACCCCACCAGGCTCCCCTGTAACTTTCTTCTATAAGGAGGAAAGTTTTCAGCAAACTATGGCTTATGAAACAGACCTTCTCATTGCCTGTTTTTGTATATCCAGTAGATAGGAATAATGTTTACATTTTGAAACGGTTGAAAACACTAAAGAATACTTTGCGACACATGAAAATTATATAAAATTCAAGTTTCAATGTTCATAAATAAAGTTTTATTGGCACATAGATACATCCTCTTGAGTACATGTTGTCTGTGGCTGTATTCTTGATATATGGTGAAGTGGAGTGGCTGTGATTGAGACCACATGTGGCACTCTCACAACTTCACAACTGTGCTAGCCACTCAACAGGTCACAGCAATGCCATTAGAAACTGACTTCCACTGCTGCATGTACTTCTGCACTGTGAATGGTTGATTTTAAATTTTCATAGCATACCCATCATGCCAAAACAGGAAGAGAAAAGTGGACTTCAAATGCCATGCTTTTAGGGCACAGCAGAGCGTGGATTATTTTTATACAGTTGAATGGCAGAGCATTGTGCTTAATACGCTGTGGACTCCAATGGAGCTGAAAGCATCTACGTGACCAGACAAGGCTCACATAAAATAGGCCCAACTCAGGACAGCAGTGATCAGAAAAACAAACAAAAAAAAAACCTTAGAACATCTCAACACACAGTATTCAAAAGATTCCAGAAGCATCTACATGACCAGACCAGGCTTACATAAAATAGTCGCAACTCACAGGACAGCAGTGATGAGAAAAAAAAAATTAAAACAGAACATCTCAACACACAGTATTCAAAAAATGAAAAATACAACAAAATCAAGCTACAAGCAAAGTAACTTTATAAATGGCTTGTTAGCCAAATGAGGAAAGCCATATACCAATTGGGTGTTGATTAAATCATGGTTGATTGCAGCAGCCAAAAAAATGCATCAGAGCTAATTAAGCTCATCAGGGACTGTTAGGTTTGTGGCTAGAAGAGATGTTCAGGAGTTGATGGCAAATTATTTTTAATTTCTTTTTTTGACTCTATGACTCAACAAATGTTATTACTTAGTTGTTTAAGAGTGAATAATAGTCTAAAGTGACTGAAAATTAGTCTCTATGAATTGTCTGCATCGAACAATTACACAATAATATTCTGAAACGATTTGGGAAGACAAAGATTCAGTATAATCTGAAGTGGAATCTGCTAAGATGTATAACAACTGCAGGTGGTAAACATATTAAGAAAATATGAGAGAAAAGAGCTTAAACAAGTTTACAATACTTGTGAAAATGTAAAGTATTTAAAACTTATATATTATATTATTTATCAGTAGATACTTTGTAGAAAATATTTGAATCTATCACGTGTCATTAAACCACCAGCATCACTGATAGATTTTATTCACTCTGGTATATTTAACTTTTATCCTTAAACTTTTGTTAGAAATAGAAGCTGCATGTGCTGACTTGCCCTCCACACAGCAGCCCCATAGCTCCACAGCAGTCAGGTTTTATTACTGTTGCTGAGCTCAGGATGAAGACAAAGTTTTCTGAATGAGAAAAATTTCTTCCCCATTTTTATCAAACACTAAATGACTATGGAATTGCTTGATACTATATCTTAAGGAATTCAACCTAAGATTACAAGGCAAACAAATATTTATATGCAAAACTTTTCCTGTGGTAAACTCATTTTGGTGACAACTAACATTTGAATCACAAGCAGCATCAGCAGCTTTATACACTGCTCATCCTGTCAAAAGTTACAAGAAGAAAGATAACCCTTCCCACACACATTTGAAGCAGAAATATTTTCCAGTCTCAAGCCACAGTTCCAGTTCTGTTCCAGTAGTATGTTTCAGACTTTGATACAAAAGCAAAGATGATTTCCACATTTCAAAATCCATTTAGCTGCCTTTGAAGAGCTTTTATATAACCTTCCATTGAAAGTGATTATTCTGCAATGTAATGAGATCTTAACAGGCAAATATCAAGTGTAAAATCTAAAAGCATTCTCTGAATGTTAATCAAACAATAAATATGTTCCATCAAAATCAAATATTTGTGGTTTTATATAAATGTTTGGAAGTACGTCTTTGTGTGAAGAGACATTTTCAAAGATGAAATATGTAAAATTTCATTACAGATCAGCACTAACAGATTAACATTTGCAATCAATTTTGATGCTAGGGAATGCTAACTTTGAACCCCAAATAAACAAACTGTTGCCTTCCCCCAAAAATATAATTTCATCCTCTCTTTCATGGATCTGTAATATAAGAAGAAAATTACAGTCGGTTTTTATTAGTATATTTTGAATGTTGCCAATGAAAATATTGTATAAACTAGTTTTCTTTATTATGCTGTAAGTACATACATAATATACTCAGTTTTGCCTCCTGATCCACAAAGCCTAAAATATTTACATTAAAATATAATGTAATTACATTTTATATAAATCATATTTATAAATTTATATTATAAATTATATTTATAAAATATAATGTAATTATATTTTATATAAATCATATTTATAAATTTATATTAATTATATTTATAAAATATAATAGAATTATATTTATAAAATATAATGTAATTACATTTTATATAAATCATATTTATAAATTTATATTATAAATTATATTTATAAAATATAATGAAATTATATTTTATATAAATCATATTTATAAATTTTTATTATAAATTATATTTATAAAATATAATGTAATTATCTTTATTTAATTACATTAAAATTTACATTACTATAAAATATTTACTATTGGCCATTTACAAAAAAAAATGTTTGCCAACTCTTGCTCTAGATATTATCTGAGTACCCAAATTATACTTAATATCTTTATCTACTCATATCTGCCATCATTCATAAGATAATTGATGGATGGTTGGGTGAACGGATAATTTACTGTTTTATAATCTAAACATTACAGTCTATGGCCATTGGCTTGCTGGTTTCATAAAAGGGAAGTGGCATCTTAATAAAATGTTGCAATTGGGGAAGCAAGAATCTCAGTAAGGACTTTCATCCAAATACACGCTGTCACACTCACGTGTCTGCAGATGGAAGTTTACAGATTTTTTCCAAACAAAAGATGTAAGTTCAAACAATAGAACAAATAGCGATAATTAGTATATATAAATTATTACAAATTATTTCCTTTTAAATAGGAGTATAACTGACAAATATATTTTTTTAATTGCCCTCCAAATGATAAGAGCTTGCAATTGGCAAAATTGTAGTGTTTTCTTATCAAGTGTGGAAATTTTATACCCACATGTCTTGGAAATGTAATAAACTATTGTTAATACACAAAAAATAGCTTTTTTATATTTTCGAAAAATCCAATACTTTGGTTTAAAATAATGAAATGTTATTTTGACTTTATGTCTATATGTAATTTGATTCCTAAATAAAATTTAACTTAGAATTTTTAAAGAGTTCTATATCCTAGAATGGCCAAAAATTAAATTAAATTTTAAAACCTACCAAGTCTACAAAATATAAGTACCACTAGAGAGCCCAAGGGAACTTTAATTTATAATGTTAATTAATTTAGCCACTTTATTCTAGAGGAGCTAAGATTAGTAAAGTGAGAAAATGTTTAATAAGAGCTAGTGAGAGATCATAAGTCAATCCCACTGGCTTTCAAGACCACACATAAGCCAGATTTTAACGATGTTATTTTAAGGTTGTTTAAATGCTGCAAACATGAGCATTTTAACAGTAGAATGCAATAGAACCATTTGTCTATTTTTACCTCTTTAGATAGTAGAGGTAATGGCTTGAATCACCTTTAATTTTGTATTAAAAGAAAGTCATGTTTGATGCTTCATGAAAGAACATGGAAAAACAGTTCACGGCTAGTAGTTTTGAAGCAGCCTTTTCATGTTAAAAGAAAATCTGTAAAGACAGACAACTAAGGCTAATAAAGAAAATCTGTAAAGACAGAAAACAAAGACTAATAGAACAGTGAGGCCAAGGCATGTATGAAATCGCCACCTGCTCTGAAGGAGATGGACATCGGATAAGAAAATATACTTTCATGAAATAAAGAATACATTTAAAATTTTTTTTTAATGTTCCAGTTACTTATTGTTGCACCACAAGCTACCCTCAAACTTAGTGGTTTAAAATAATAACCATTTTCTTATACGTCACTGTTTTGTGGGTGAGACTTCTGTTTTGTATTGTGCTGACAGCAGTCACCCTGTGGTGCTCTGTTGGGGGTGGGCTCAGCAGGAATTTCTGGGGGCACTTACACAGTCACCAGCATGGTGGCCTCAGTGAGGGGCCCCTCACAGTGCACCCCAGTTTCCAAGAGAGAATATTCTGGCACACAAAGGATTCCTAGAGTCTGCATCTGTTTCTACGGCTTGGCCCTGGAAATTGTAGAGCCTCCTTCCTGCCAAACACAATTGGTCAGAGTAGTCACAGGGAACCCATGCTTAAGGGGAGGGAACACAGGTGCCCACCTCTTGAGGAAAGAAGTGTCGAAGGATTTGTAGCCATGTTTCAAAATTCTACATTCAGAACCCCAGTGTTAATTCCCTAATTCAAAATTTCAGGGAGTCATATAAACTGTAGGTCTCATTTATCCATGTTGACACATACACATGGATTCAAAGGCAGGAACTTCCAGAAAACAACCAGGCATTAAGTAGGAGAGTCTAGGAATAGAACATTCTGCACAGTAATTACTAATAAACAGCAACGTGTGCTGGTAACAGTGGTCATTCATTCACTTCTTGAACTAACATAGACTGACTGTCGACCTTTGCCAAGCCCTGTGACAACAGACATGGGCACTACACTAAAAAAGTTGAAAATGTCTCTGCTGTCATTATTCCCAGCATTAAAGCTCCAGACAGCATAGGAGGCAAAAGCAGCACTTCTGTAGAGCAGAGCCACTGAAAGAAATGGCATTGCAGTTGGCTTTAGCTCTTTTTTTTTTTTTTAATTTTTATTGCATTTTAGGTTTTGGGGTACATGTGCAGAACATGCAAGATACTTGCACAGGTACACACGTGGCAGTGTGTTTTGCTGCCTTCTGCCCCCTCACCCATATTTGGCATTTCTCCCCATGCCATCCCTCCCCCGCTCCCCCCCCCCGGTGTCCCTCCCCTATTTCCCCCAATAGACCTCAGGGAGTGGTGCTCCCTTCCCTGTGTCCATGTGTTCTCATTGTTCATCACCCGCCTATGAGTGAGTATATACGGTGTTTCCTTTTCTGTTCTTGTGTCAATTTGCTGAGAATGATGTTCTGCAGATTCATCCATGTCCCTACAAAGGACACGAACTC
>CM052651.1:154632186-154660973 GCA_028533165.1 Leontopithecus rosalia
GTTTGCTTGTTCCAGGTGTGAGTTCAAGTCCTGGGTTTCCTTGTTAATTTTCTGTCTGGTTGATCTGTCTAGTATTGACAGTGGAGTGTTAAAGTCTCCCACTATTATTGTGTGGGAGTCTAAGTCTCTTCGTAAGTCATTAACCAGCCTTTTTAACTTCTCTAAGGAGTTCCAAACTTTCCCTCATCTTTCTGTCTTCTTCTGAGCCCTCCAAACTCTTCCAACCTCTGCCTGTTATCCATTTCCAAAGTCACTTCTACATTTTCAGGTATCTTCATAGCAATACCCCATTCTTTAGTACCAATTTTCTGTTAGTTCACTCATGCATTGCTAAAAAGAAAAACATGAGACTGGGCAATTTAAGAAGAAAAGAGGTTTAATTGGCTCACAGTTCTGCAGGCTAGGAAGCATGGCACTAGCATTTTCTTGGCTCCTGAGGGGGAGTCAGGGAGTTTTAATTCATGACAGAATGCAAAGCAGGAGATTCCTGTGATAGAGCAGGAGCAACAAAGAGTGGGGAGTGGGAGAGTGCCATACACTTAACCAGATCTCATGAGAACTCACCCACTATTGTAAGGAGAGCACCAAACCATGAGAGATCTGTTCCCGTGACCCAAACGGTTACCACCAGGCTCTACCACCAATGTTGGTGATTACATTTCAACATGAGATTTGGGTGGAGGAAATAGCCAAACTATATCACCCCCACCAACAAAAGCCAAAATAATATACAGTACCAATATTACCACCATCAACATCCCAGAACTCACTATGACTACAAGACAGGTCTTGGGGCCACAGAAAAGTGAAAAAACTCTAAGTTCACAGTGAGAAAACCAGACTTACTTATCTGTAATGGCTTTCCCCATTTTCCAGAAATGAAATACATGGAAAATTTCCCCCCAACTCATGGTTTCTACACACAGAAAAGGTGAGATTGAGGTGGACAAGCAGCTTCCCCACTACCTTGAACTACTTGATGGGAGATCTCTCCCTGCCTAAACCCCTGGGAAGCATCAAGAGTGCCTAAAAAGAGAAAAAAGAGAAATATCCCTAAAAACAACCAGAGACAAAAGGCGGAAGTGGGACTACCATCCCACCCTAGAAATTTTTCTCTGTAGCTTGACAAAAAGAGATACCAAATAGGAGTGGCTGTTCAGCACCATCACACAGCAGGTTTATTCCACTGCTCCCCAGGGCAAGAATCCATAGCCAGCCACACTGCTGGGATAACCCTTTGGCACTTCTGTTCAGGGTAGGCAGTACTCTGATTCTTTACTAGAACTGAAGCAAACCTGAGCTTAAGGCACCATCTAGTGCCAGAAAGGAGGCAGCAACATAGCAGATTTTTTTTAACAAAAAGGAAATCAAAAGGTAAATTACAAATAAGTTTTTAGTAAACATATCTGATAAAAAAACAAAACAAGCCAGATAGAGAATACTGGAATAAATAATACTTCAATACAAAGACATAGATGTACATCCACAGGAAACAGCAGCAAACAGGGAACCATGACTTCCTCAAACATACAAAGCATGGAACCAGTGACGGATTCTCACAAGATGATGATATTGTGAACTCTCTGACCAAGAAGCAGTTTTAAAGGAAATTCAGTGATCTTCTAGGTAACACAGACAAGCAGTTCAGAAATGTATCAGAAAGAAATTAACAAAGAGATTAAAATAAAAAGAAAATCTTGGAATTGAGAAATACATTTGCTGAACTGAAAAAAGCATTAGAGCCTCTCTCAACAACAGAAGGGATCAAGCAGAGGAAAGAATCAGTGAGTTCATCGATAGGGTATTTGAAATACACAAAAGAGAAAAAAAGGAAAAAGGAATGAAAAGCAATGAAGAATGCCCATGAGATATAGAAAATTACCTCGAAAGATAAAATCTAAGAATTATTAGTGTTCAGGAGCAAGCTGAACAAGAACAAGGAGGTGGAAAGCTTATTCAAAGACATATGAACAAAAACTTGCCAAAATTTGAGAAAGACATAAATATCCAGGTATGGAAGGTCAGAGAACATCAAACAGATTTGATAATCAAACTCCTAAACTTCAAGGACAGAGAAATAATCCTAAAAACAGCAAGAGAAAAGTAAGTAAAATGTAAAGAAGCTCCAATTCATCTAGCAACAGATTTCTCAATGGAAACTGTACACTCCATGGGAGAGTAGGATGACATTTTCAAATTGTTAAAAGAAACATAAATAATTTATATACAAGAATATTGTCTCCTTAAAGCTATCTTTCAAATATGAGGGAGAGACAGTCTTTCCCAGATAAACAAAAGCTGAGAGAATTCACCACCAGGAGACCTGTCTATAAGAAATGCTAAAGAAAGTTCTTCAATCTAAAGAAAAAATTTTTTTAAAAAAACTAACTTTCAAGAAGAAAGCATTTCAAGGTATTAAACCCATTGATAAAATTTAGCACATAGATAAACCCAAAATGCTCTACTGCTGTAACTGTGATGTTCAATCCACTCATAATAATAGTATGAAGCTCAGAAGACAAATATTTGAAAAACAATATCTACAGCCACCTTTTAAGAAACAGTTAACATAAAATATGTAAATTGAGACTACTAAAAAGTCAAAATAGCTGGAGTTAAGTGTAGAGTGGTATTTTTTTCTTTGTTTCTATTTTTTCTTTGTGATCTAAGGTAAGTTGTCATTTATTTACAATAACTTTTTATATCTACAAGATGTAATTTGTAATCCTCATAGTAACCACAATGTAAAAACCTATAATACAGTCACAAAAATTAAAAGCAACAAATTAAAACATGCTACCAGAGAAAATCAGTTAAACACAAAGGAAGACAGAAATAAAAAAGAGGGGGATTACAAAACAGCCAGAAAACAAGCAAAAAATGGCAACTGTAAGTCGTTTCTTATCAATAATAACACTGAATGTAAATGGACTAAAATTTCCAATTAAAAGGCATAGATTGGCTGAATGAATAAAGAAATGTGACCCAACTATATGCTGCCTACAAGAAATTCACTTACTCCATAAAGACACCCAGACTGAAAATGAAGGTTGGAAAAAGATATTCCATGTAATCAGAAACCAAAAAAGATCAAGAGTAGCTATATCAATATCAGATAAATAGACTACAAATCAAAGACTGAAAAAAGAGATAAAGAAAATCACTATATAATGATATAGGGGTCAATTCAGAAAGAGGATATAAAATCATAATTATCTATATAACCAACACCATAGCTCTCGAGTATATAAACATTAATAGATCCAAAGCCATAGACGGTAATGTAATAATAATAGGGAACTGCAATAACCCATTTTCAGTAATGAACAGATCATCCATACAAAATATCAACAAATATTAAACTACATAGTTGACCAGATAGGCCTAAATGTCATTTACAGAACATTTCACACAGTTGCTGCAGAATATATATTCTTTTCATTAGCACATGGTGCATTCTACAGAATAGATCATATCACAGACCACAAAGCAAGCTTCAACAAATTTTTTCAAAGTAGCAATCATATAAGTATCTTTTCTGATCAAAGTGAAATAAAACTAGACATCAATAACAAGAGAAACCTTGGAAAATACAGAAATAAATGAAAATTAAACAACATGCCTCTGAATGACCAATGGGTCAATAAATAAATTAAAAAGAAAATTTAAAAATATTTTAAAAAATAAAATGGAATATACCAAGATCTAAGGACATAGCAAAAGCAGTACTAAGAGGGAATTTTATAGGAATAAACTTTATTCATAATACAAAAAAGTAGAAAGCCTTCAAATAAACAACCTAACAATGTTCTTCAAAGAAAGAGAAAAGGAAGAATAAGTGAAACCCAAAATTAGTAGAAGGAAAGAAATAATAAAGATCAGAGGAAAATAAATGAAATAAGACTTAAAAAGCAGTAAAGAAAATAAAGAAAATGAAAAGTTGGTTTGGCTAGACTAAGAAACATTTGGCTAGACTAAGAAAAATAGAGAGAAAATCCAAATAAACAGTATCAGGAACACAAAACATAACAACTAAGACCACAGAAATACAAAGAATCATTAGAGATTATTATGAAAAATGATATGCCAACAAATTGGAAAATCTAGAGAAAAATGGATAAATTCTGAACACATGCAATTTATCAAGACTGAAGCATGAAGAAATAGAAAACTTTAAGAAACCAATAATGAGCAATGAGATCAAAGCTGCAATGAAAGTATGTCATCAAAGAAAAGCCCACAGTGTGTTGACTTCACTGCTGAATTCTATCAAACACTTAAGTAAGAACTAATACCAATTTCACTCAAATTCTTAAATAAAATTGAAGAGGAGATAATACTTCCAAATCATCCTATGAGGCCAGCATTACTCTAATATCAAAACCAGATAAGGATACAATAACAACAACAAAAAGAAAACTACAGGCCAATATCCCTGATGAATATAGATGTGAAAATCCTCAACAACATACTAGCAAACCAAATTCAACAACACATTAAAATGATCATTCACTGTGGTCAGTTGGGATTCATCCCAAGGATGCAAAAGTGGGCCCACATATACAAATTAATAAACAGGATACATCACATCAATAGAATTAAGGACAAGAACCATATAATCACTTCAATAGATGTTGAAAAATCATTTCATAATATTCAACATCCTTTTATGATTAAAAAAACCCTCAACAAACTACATATAGAAGGAACATATGTCAAAATAATAACCAACAGAATGGGAAAAAATTTTTGCAGTTTACCCATCTGACAAAGGGCTGATATCCAGAATTTACAAAGAACGCAAACAGATTTACAAGAAAAAAAAAGCCCATTCAAAAATGGGCAAAGGATATGAACAGACACTTTACAAAAAAGACATACATGAGGCCAACAAACATATGAAAAAATGCTCACCATCACTGGTCATTAGAGAGATGCAAATCAAAACCACATTGAGATACCATCTCACGCCAGTTAGAAGGGCGATCATTAAAAAAATCTGGAGCCAACAGATGCTGGAGAGGATGTGGAGAAATAGGAACATTTCTACACTGCTGGGGGGAGTGTAAATTAGTTCAACCATTGTGGAAAACAGTGTGACGATTCCTCAAGGACCTAGAAATAGAAATTCCATTTGACCCAGCAATCCCATTACTGGGTATATAATCCTCTACTATAAGGACACATGCACACAAATGTTCATTGCAGCACTGCTTGCAATAGCAAAGACCTGGAACCAACTCAAATGCCCATCCATGATAGACTGGACTGGGAAAATGTGGCACATATATACCATGGGATATTATGCAGCAATCAAAAATGATGAGTTCGTGTCCTTTGTAGGGACATGGATGAATCTGGAGAACATCATTCTCAGCAAACTGACACAAGAACAGAAAATTAAATACCGCATATTCTCACTCATAGGTGGGTGATGAAAAATGAGAACACATGGACACAGGGAAGGGAGCACTACACACTGGGGTCTATTGGGGTGAATAGGGGAGGGACAGCAGAGGGGGGAGCAGGGGAGGGATAGCATGGGGAGAAATGCCAAATGTGGGTGAAGGGGAGGAAGGCAGCAAAACACACTGCCATGTGTGTACCTATGCAACTATCTTGCATGTTCTGCACATGTACCCCAAAACCTAAAATGCAATAAAAAAAAATTAATTAAATTGAAATATAAAAAAAATTTTTTTAAAGAAATATATAATAAAATATCTACAGAGGAAATGCTGTTTGAGATTTACTTCAAAATAATTTTGTAATGGGGCTGGAGCCGATGAAAAGGGATTGGCTGGGTGTTACTGGTTTAAGCTGGTGATAGGAGCATACATTAAAACTTGCACAATACGTTTTGTAAAAGTTCAGCTAAGTAAAAGATTTTTAAAAGGACATTGAGAAATATTTATTGTAAAGCTACATAATCAAAATTGATAGACTGTTTTTGAAATGAAAAACGTTAAGAAATAAACCCAATAATACCTAAAATTTATTATATGACAAGTTTGGCGTTCCAAATTAGTAAGGAAGAAATGATTCCTAACTGGGTAACTAACTAATCTTTCAAGAGAAAAATAAATGGGTAATAACTTACACAATAACATACATGCAAATGTAATCCACAAGGTTTAGTTCCAAATAAAATTTAAAGTATGTAAGAACAAATTACATAAATGTTTAATATAAAGTTAGAAACATATTAATAAATATGTTACATAGGGGAAAGTACTACATCTAATAATAAAAATAAATCTTGGAACTGTTTAAAATATCACAAATTACAAAAAAAAATTATTCTCATAACATATGGAAAGGCGTTACTGAGAAAAACAGTACTTCAATGAAAAAAATTGACTTAAAAAGTGAATCAACAAAAAATGAAATACAAATGCCCAAGATACTAAATATGTTTCCATTTTTTGCTGTCTAACAACTGAAACCCTTTCTGATCCAGAGAAATCCTTACTTTGGGTTTTTCAGGCAGGAAGTGAGGGGTGTCATCCATAAGAAGGCAAAGTATATAAGTCACTTTCCCTCCCAGGCCTATCCAGCCTGGGGAAACAACTGTGACTAGTGTTAACAAACATCTTTAAAATAATAATTTTTTTCTTGAAACAGAGTCTTGCTCTGTTGTCCGGGCTGGAGTGCAGTGGCACAATCTTGACTCACTGCAACCTCTGCCTCCAGGGTTCAAGAGAGTCTTGTGCCTCAACTTCCCAAATAACTAAGATTACAGGCATGGGCCAACATGCCTGGCTAATTTTTATATTTTTAGTAGAGACAGGGTTTCACCATGTTAGTCAGGTAGGTTTCAAACTCCCGGCCTCAAATGATCCGCCTGCCTCAGCCTCCCAAAGTGCTGGGATTACAGGTGTGAGCCATCACACCTGGCCTAAAATAATTTTTATTCTTTGATGTAGACAGATAGTTTCCTCACACTTTATAAGAAGATATATATGTTGGCCCGAACTTTTTAGAGAAAATTTGGCAATATGTATCAAAAGCTATTAAACAGTGAAGACACTGACTCAGCAGTTACACTGCTGAAAGGTATTATGAGAAAATAATCACCCAAATATAAAAATGTGTTTACAGTGATGCTTATCATAGCGTGGTATATATTTGTAACACAAATCGGAAGCTACCTAAATGTACAACAGAACATGAGTCAGATAAATTATGCTGCACCCACATAAAAGAATTATATGCAACCATCAAAACTAAGTAGGTGAAAAATCAGGCTAATAAATGGTATTTGTACTAGAATCTCATTTCACTATGTGTGTGCATGTATGTATGAATAGACACATACATGCCCACACAGTCAGGGAGAGAATTAGGTTTACGAACTAGCACATTGACCGTGGTTACCTCTGCAGGGTGGAGCAGCTAATGCTAATAAGCTATTGTGTTTCTTCCCTTAGTTTGTTTCTTTTGTTTTGTCTGTTTATACTTTCTATTTTCCAGAATGTGCTGTTTCTTTAAAAAGTAAGAAAACATTTAGAAATAATATTTCTGAAGTTAAAAAATAATTACACCAACATATTATTTTTCTGTATCTGCATCTTACATTTCCCATAAAATAACTACATAGTGTACAAAGATTCTACTAAGAGTCGAGGGTTGTTTTAATGGCCAAACTACACTCATTAAATCAGTTACGGTTCACTTTTTGTTCAACTCTAGCTTGTCTTTCGGTAAATAACCGAAATAAGTAGGCTTTGGACAGGCTCATTCAAATGAACCACCATTTTAAAAGTCTACTAGAGGCCGGGTGCGGTGGCTCACGCCTGTAATCCCAGCACTTTGGGAGGCCGAGGCGGGTGGATCACGAGGTCAAGAGATTGAGACCATCCTGGTCGAAATGGTGAAACCCGTCTCTACTAAAGATACAAAAAATTAGCTGGGCATGGTGGCACGTGCCTGTAATCCCAGCCACTCGGGAGGCTGACACAGGAGAATTGCCTGAACCCAGGAGGTGGAGGTTGTAGTGAGCCGAGATCGCGCCATTGCACTCCAGCCTGAGTAACAAGAGCGAAACTCCATCTCAAAATAAATAAATAAAAAGTCTACTAGAATACTGTAAGCACAAATGCTTCAAAATTTGCATAAGCCTTTACATTGTGGGGTTTTCTATGTAGAAAATTTCATTGTATCTTTTCCCTTGGTATTATTTGTTTACTTTAAGGCTATTTATCCTTGAAGTGCAAAAAAAAAATAGTTGCCATATTTTTGTAATTCTCAAACTTCATTAGCACTGTGCCATAACTAGAAATAATAGAATCAGATGTGTAATAGGAATCCTATGTGTTGAGTATAACGAAAATGCTGCAACCTATTTCAAGATTAATTTTTCAAGTTGCGTTTATAAATCACTTACAAAGAAATTGAGCAGAACTAAAATTACAGTCCAACTGTCACATTCCTGCGATGTGACCACAATGTGCTCGGGCTGGAAGCCACGGCAATGAGTGTTTGCAGAGCCGAAAGCTCTGCCAGGCCATCAGGAACAAATATCTCCCACTGGCCAGATACTGGATCAACAACCATTAAATATAATGTGAACCATCTTCCATGGCCATAGCTCAAAAGCTACAAACACAAACAGTTGCAAAGATGTCATTGGAAACTCAGGCACTCTCACAGTGATTTGTCCATGCACTGCACAAACTGCCTCCATTCTAGCTCAAGAGAAATCCCCATGACCTTTCAAAACAGAGATGAAAACAAGTCTTCAGTGACTAATTTTAGAGACCTGCCTTTTCTCTTATCCCTCCTTTGGTATGTGTCTTGTTCTATGCATCAACATTTACAAATGCTGCTCTGTTTTCCGCAAGTTGCACACACTAGGGCCTGCCCGCCTCTGCTCCTCAGCATGTGCGACTGTTTACATTTTAGGAGGGGACATAAATGGCCTCAAATGTATGAAAGCATGACACAGCCTTTGGGATGATTCTGTGGTTTCACTTGCTCATCCTCGTTATGTGGGAGGCTGCAGTGCATGGAAGCAGCCGATGTTTATGGCTGGTATAATGCAGCACTGCCCAGGAGCAGCTCAGCCTTCTTGAGGCCGGTGCCTCTCCATCCTCCCTCACTCACAGAGCATCAAACCTCTCCATTCTGTAAATTCAATGAAAATAACACATCCATTAACAAAGGCTGAATTCTAAATTCACCGGGAAGCACAGGTCTAAATTCTGTGATTAGAAATTACGTTTCTAAGAATTATGGCAAACTTTCCTACATTCATACATGCACATTTCATGTCTGAGATGCAGCTATGTCCTTCCTCATCTTAAAAAGCTGATGTCTGCTGTGATCTCAGCCTACCACACTCATCAGTGGCTTTGAGCCAAATTCTACCCTTTCTGCCATAGCACCTAGCACTGCCTGACATGTTGTCTGTGTTTTTCACTAGATTAAGTGCCATGAAAACAGAATCTTGGCCAGCCCTGTTCACTACTGCTTTCATGTCACTCATAAATATTTGCGGAATGAATGGATATATGGATTACATTTTGTACATAAAAATATACCCTCTTGACATTAGCATTTCAATAAGTGAATTGATGCTGGTTTTCTTGTTTTTTTAGGTTCAGAGTTAGAAAGCAAGGAAGTTTTCTAGAATTAAGAATGACACTGAATCTTCATTTTTTTCTATTGGAGTTCATTCATGTTGATTCTTTCCTTAAACCAGTAAAGATTGTTGCCTTTCAAAACAAAAGACAATTATATCTTAATCCCATGGACATTGGGGAACAAACACTGCTTCTGATCCATCTGAGAAACAGAAACACTTGGATAAGAGAAAAATAATTCAATAATTTATAAAATACTTCCTGGCAGAGAGCAGACATGCAATAGACTCCTGCAGAACAGAGCTTGTTTCCCAGTAGCACTCAAGCATCCACCTCACTGATTATTTCCTGCTCTATTCATGGTCTGCAATCAACATGGAATCAGCAGGTACACAGGGCAGGTGAGGAGTATTCTGTAATATTAACCAGTTTTATTTATTTATTTATTTTTGAGATGGAGTTTCACTCTTTCACCCAGGCTGGAGTGCAGTGGTGCGATCTTGGCTCACTGCCACCTCCACCTTCCGGTTTCAATCAATTCTTCTGCCTCAGGCCTCAGCCTCCCAAGTAGCTGAGATTACAGGCACCATCACCACACATGGCTAATCTTTGTATTTTTAATAGAAACAGGGTTTTACCATGTTGGCCAGGCTGTTCTTGAACTCTTGACCTCGTGATCTGCCCTCCTGAGCTTTTATTCTCCATGCAGCTCTGTGTTTGAATGTAACCAGTGTGATATGTTAATTACTACTCCTTACAGTGGCAAAGACAGACCCTGAAGGTTCTATTGTAATTTTCTTTTTATTTAAGTCTTAAATAAACTATTTCAGATTTTATTTAAAGTTTAGATACAATGAATTGTATACTTATCATTGTACATTTTTCATTTTAATAAAAGTGAAATTTTTTGAATAATTATTTGAAGACATATGACCTTCAATTTTTTAATTTCTTACCTTTTTAAAACTTATATTTTATTATGAAAAAATATTTGACATTTTCATACTTCACATTATTCCCTTATTTTTTAATACTTTGAGCCATTGAGAATTAGTACAAGATAAGACATTAATAGAAATAGAAAACACTAAAACCGAGAATCAGGAAAAAAATAATCAAAATAGAAAATCTTCTCAAAGAAATTTACTTATTTTTAATTGCAAAAAAAAGGAAGCAGACATGGATTTTACCAAAGTCCATAAAAATCTAATATTGAGTACAAAATTCTTTTTATCAAATTCATAATCTGAATAGAGAATTGTCTCAACTTCCTATTTTTTCCTATTTTTTTCTTATTAATAAATGAGAATTAAATACATTGCCAATCTTTTAGCAGAACACCCACAAATGCACAATTATAATTAGACTGAAGTGTCTTTGAAGTTTTGTTTACTTTAGCCACATAAATGAAATTTTGGTTAGTCATAAAAATATGCAAATAAATTTTGCAGATTTTCCAGTTTTGATGTGACATAGGTATATTTGTCAATGGGTAGATGCATATATTTGTAGGTGAGTAAAACATGTTCTTTTTATAGTTGGTTAACTGAAATCACAACTGTAACCTCTGGCTTCTGACAATGCCTTAATCTAGGCCCCAAAGACAGGAAAACTTAAAAGAAAAAAAAAGATGCTTCAGATGAAGTTGCACCTAGAAGGGGAATCATCTTTCGGCCTATATCACTTGGACGTCTCCTGATTACTCATAGCAATCCAGCACCTATTTTTGAGCACCTACAGTTTATGTCAACAACAAAAACAAATATATATTTGTGTGTGGGTGTGTGTGGGTGTCAGATTCCAGAGACATAGAGGTCTCAGGAGATCAAAGTCTAGAGGAGAAACAGGAAAGTGAATTACAGGTCTGTGAAAGAGCTGGACAGTAAGGCCTGAGACCTGCTCATAGGAAGAGAGGCTCCCAGAGGAGAATACACGTGTTAGACAGAGCTTCAAGGACAGATAAGGATTGGCGAGGGAGGTAGTAGAGCTCAGGCTTTCCAGAGAAGAAAGCATAGGACACTGGCATGGCCATGTGGAGAGCATAGTGCAGAAGGAGGGAGACAGCCCACATGGTCGAAGTAATGGCTTTGCAGGAAAATGGGGGATGAGGTGAGACGGGTGTGTGCTAGACAGAAATGAGTCTTATATCCCATGCCCAGGAGTGACCCGGGACTCCTGAAACTTTTGGGTACAGAAATGACAAAAGTGACTAAATAGCAAATAATGGAGAATGTATTTCCTGAGAAAGATCCATCAGAAAGTAGTGCCTAGCTGAAATCTCAGAAGTTCCCTAAAGACAGCAGGAGTAAGGTTTTAGGCCCCCTCATTTACTAGGTCATCCATTCCCTGTGTTCAGAAACAGAAAAGGCAGAGAAGGAAGAGGGAATGAGCCGAAAGCCCACACTAGATACCACCAGCAATGGAGCTGCAAACACAGGCAGAACCCCCAGGGAAGGAGCTGTGTTCACGGAAATATGTGAGCACCAGCTCATGATTCCATCTGCTGCAGTGATAAGCATATGCTTCACATTGAAACTCTCAAGGAAGGTGACAATCCCACAAACAACCATGCATCACCAACTGGTAATGGTTCTCAAGAAGGTAAGCCTGTGTGTGTGTGTGTGTGTGTGTGCACATTCACACATGCACATTCATGTGTGCATGTGTTCTAACTGCCCTGACTAGAACATCCAGCACAATGATGAATAGAAGTGAGAGGTGAGAATGAACATCCTTATTTTTCCTCATCTTGGGGAAAGCACCCAGCCTTTCACCATTAAGACTGATGCTAGTCACAGATTTCACAGGTGGCTATATTAGGCTGAGGAAGCCCTTTTCCATTTGCTACTGTTGCTGAGTGTTTGTACCATGGATGGGAGTTAAATTTTGTCAAATCATTTCCTGTGTATGTTGAGATGATTGTGTGGTTTTTGTCTTGCTGCTGTGATGCACTGGATGAGCTAATTTTCATTTGTTAAACCAACCTTGCATTCTGGGGATGAATCCTACTTGCTTATGGTGTGTAATCCTTTTCATAGATTGCTAGATTTGATTTTATTCCCTCCTCTTCTATCTATTGGAAGAGTTTGTGAAGAATTGGTATTAATTTCCTTTTAAGTGTCTGGTAGGAATAACCAGTGAAGCCATCTTATCCTAGCTTTTCTTTGTGGGAAGTCTTTGCTTTTGTTTGTTTGTTTACTAAGTTAATCTCTTCACTTGTTATACATCTATTTCAACGTTCTACTTATTATTGAGTCAATTTCAGCAAATCATGTCTTTCTAGTAATTTGTTCAGTTTATCTGTTATCTAATTTATAATATAGTAGTTAAAATATTCATTGATAATCTTAAAAATCTCTATTAAGTTGGTAGTAATAGTCTCTCTTTTGTTCCTGGTTTTAGTAATTTGCGTCTTCTCTTTTTTTTCTCTTGGTCAGCTCTAGCGTTTATTCTTTGCTTCCCTGCTTTAGGAATTTCATATATTCAACATCTGGATATAGTAATTTGTTAGCCAGGTAAAACATGAACTTATTTATACTTAAAAATATATTTGTATGAAAAATACCTATGAATATCTATTAAATTATTCTGTGAATTATTTAAGGTATTATTTTACAAAAAATGACATCTATAAAATAAAATATGAAATAATTAAAAGGCAATATTATAACTAATACTACAAGGCTACCATGGCATAGTGTGAAAACAGCACCAATCCAGGACTCAGGATACCTCTATGATGCTAATGAACTAGCACATAATTTTCGATAAGTCACTTATTTTCTTTTGGCTAAAAATGGAATCAGGTGGACTTTAGGACCCACTTGGTGTGAAGATTCTAACATTGTTTGATCCCTAACAGTAGAGTAAACAGCTACATTCACATCAGTGTCAGAGCACCTAAGAAACATGAGATAAAATTCTATTCAGATCCAAATAATAAATACAGCTCACCAGACATGCCAGGGCCCATTTTCCCTTTCCACGGTTTTCTTTAAGACTCAAAACTGCATTATTAGATTTTCTTGGATCTGACAATTAAAAAGTATTGGAGCCACATATGAATACCATGAAGGATTTCAAACTCAAATTCAGCAACAAGGAAAAAATAGGCTAACCTATCAGAAGTCCTTTCTTTCTTTCTTTCTTTTATAATTTAATATAAATCATGAAAATCCAAAGGCAAGATTAAAAGGCAATAAAATATGTTCCAGTAGTTCACCTTATCCTGGGAAGTGAGGCTTACTGTTGCCCAGATACACTTAATGCAGCTTAAAATGACCATGTCATTCTAAAGTGTGGGGCATATCTTAACCATGTGCATCTGCCTGTCCAAGACCACCCTGGCTTAGGAAAGCTCCACTTTCATAAAGTATGTGGACCACAGAACTTGGTAAGTCAGACAAGAGCAACAAAGGAGGTTCAAGATGAAGGTTAGAAAGTGCAGGCTTCTCACCAGATTTGTACACACTAAATGATAAACAAGAGAGATTATTGTTTAGCTCTGACACCCAGTGTATTCACTTCAGAGTAATGTTTCCAGCAGAAAATACCAGTGCTAAGCCATGGTTCCAGACTTTGTCTCCATTAAATCCAATAGTTTCCACATACTTAATTTAAAGAAATTAAGACCAATAACTATACACAGGCTGAGAGATCACTTTACAGAAGCAAATCCAGAAGTTGCCAGCGTGCCTGTAAGATTTCATCTCTGGAAAGCATTAAATTATCTTTTTGTGCCAACGGCAAAAACAGGCTCAAAAGGAATAAAAATGAAGTACTGGGCTAATAGTTTCAAAGAAGCATGAGGCTTTCTGTGATTTATAACTTAAGGACTTTTTCCTTTTAAGATTCCCTTCAGGGAGAGCTTTTAAAAATACAATCATAAGCCTTATATCTGGACCACATCTGATGTGAGCCTTACATAACAGCAAGGACACCCCACTTTCCTCAAGCTCAATCCATGTGCATCACCAGAGCTGCACTTTCACTCCACCAGTTACAGCAGAGTCATTAAATATTTGCAAGGGTGCATTTTCCAAATTAGGTCCATTATTTTTATGAACCTCAATTCCAACAAATGCTATGATAAACCGAGGTTTATTTCTGGATATCTAGATCTCCCACTTAAAGCGCAGAACTAATGAAACAGGTCTTATTCTGACATGGATTGCTTATGAAGGAAAAAAACACAAAAGAAAACCATGGCTCTGCCAACCATGGCACAAATGTGTGATCACGCTCACTCACACAACACATATTCACTAAATGCTCTTTAAGCCAAGCAGGGCTCTAGGCTCTGGGATTAGGCAGCTGGGCTCACAAAAGCAATCAGATGTTAAGTCAAACATAAACCAGAAATCTCACCCAGGACCCAGCTTTTCCAATCATTTCAGGGATACAGCCACCAAGAGTCACCAGAAAAGCAGGAAAAGGTTAAGACATCCTGTGTGGGTCTCCAGGTCTTCCTTTCCCTCTTAGTCTCTGGGCAAGGGACATAGTTTAGTTTACATGGGGGCAGGGATGCAGGTTATGAAACATCTCCATTTAATACCTCAAATAGCTTTCTGGTTCTCCAGAGAGCCATGACTCATGGATCCATAGACCACATATTTATTTAACATGCAATCCTAACCCAGAGACATCCTGCTAAAACCAGCACACAGAAGAGGGCTCTTTTCATATCAAGGATCATGACTCTATTTACCAGGAGGTCCATTATCCTCATATAACAGAGACTCAAGTAGGTCATCTGTCTTACTTCTTTTTTTCCAAGTGCCCCCTGGTATTCCTAGTGGCTTAGAGGGAGGAATCGTGGCCAGCTACCTCCCAGACATTAAATAATATAGGCAAGATCTCTCTTCTTATGTAGCTTATGCTCTGTGGGAAAGAGCATCCAATAAGTAAATGTATGAATAGACAAGACAATTTTTGTATTTTTAGTAGAGACAGGGTTTCACCATGTTGGTCAGGCTGGTCTTGAACTCCTGACCTAGTGATCTGCCTGCCTTGGCCTCCCAAAGTGCTGGGATTACAGGCGTAAGCCACTGTGCCTGGCAGATCACTCTTAAGAACAGATATACCCACCTTTCACAACCTAAACTGCTAATTCTTTAAGCCACTCCTGAAACCAAAAATAGATATTTTCTTTAGAAATAGTTATTTTCCTACTCTTCTCCTTTTCTTCATTCCGGGAAAACTCACTCACTTTAGGACCTTGCAATTTCAATTAAGGTCTCTCCTTTCACTGGTTTATTTTTGTAGGCATGCAATATAGTTGAGCCTCCACATACTGGAATACACACACACACAAACACACACGTATATATGTGCATATGTGTGTGTGTGTATACACACACACACACACACACACACTAACAATATGCAGTAATATCAAGATTTTTTGCTCTTCAGTACACATAGTAAATGACATTACTCCTAAGATGAAATTGCATGGAAATACACACATTACAGGCTACCAAATAAATGTGTAGACTATATAGTTTCTAGCACTTACCCTGTTTTACCTTAATGAAAGAAACATAGCTCAGCTTAAGAAAGACCTTATTTTGGAGACAAATTTGAATATCCTCTAATTTATCAGAAAGAGTTGACATTCTTGTCCCTTATTAATAAGCAATAGCTTAGGGCATAATTCACAACTGGATGGGATGTGCACTGTTCTTTCGTAGTTTACATGCTTTCCATTTTGTACTAAGATGTACAGAGCTTTGGAATTGTTTTCATTGCACAGCCCCCTGGTCTGCTGACCGCCTCAGCATAGCATCCCAGTCCCTTCTGTCTACTGCTTATAAGGACAGGACCTCCACAACCTTCATCGAGGGATCTCCCCCTTTGCCCCAACCCCCTGGGTAGCAACTTGGTTGTCACTTGTCCACAGTTAATTGGACCAAGGATAGGCAACTGTCCCAGCCATAATATTCTATTTCATGTTCACAGGAAACAGTGATTCCAGACAAAGCTCCGGCAGTCAGCCGTCTGTCAGTGTTTCATTTTGCCTATTGTCCCAACTACATCACTTCCTTCTTGCTCTGAAAATCATGTTAGACGTCCACCACTATCCCTTACTGCAAAAATAACTTAACAAATAATACGATTCACATCTGAATCTAAGCAGTTCAAAGAACTCATACCCCAAATCAACAATCTTTCATCTCAGCCCTCCCCACTCACAAGCCTGCCCCAAAGAGGCAATGTCAGCTCTAAGGCTGACCATGCTGGGTGCTGTTCCTGAACTGATCAAAATCAGCTTGCAGCCTGTCCACAGGTGGGAGTGAAAGAATTTTTAAAAACAAGCTTTTGTCTGTTGACTACCTCTTGTGAAAGAAAAGAGATTACCTCAGCCACAATAACCCCTGTGGACTTCGTATTCCCAGGGCTACACAATTATAATTTTTACTATTTTCTTCCATTAACCTGCATAGACTCCTCTCTCTGAACAATGAGTCCATCAGCAATGCTATCTCCCAACATCAAGCTACCCACCTTTACTTCTCACATGTTTTAGCCAAATTTTAAATGGAAAGAGCTGCTAACATTTAGGTGGTTTTCTACAGCTACAAGCAGGTTTTCTATCCTTTCCTTTGAATGGTATAAAGAAATTCAAAATCAACAGTCAGCATTTACTTGCTTTTTCTTGTGTAAAATTATTCATCATGCAGTCAAGTAACATGCTAGGATTGCTCTTCTTTCTCTACGGCCCCTAGAATGATTATTTAGGTAACAAAATCACGTAACTCCTGGCACCCTGCTGAAATGCACCCTTGCCTCACACCATATAACTTGCTTACAATCACAATGTTTAACACCATATTGACTTCTTTCACACTGAGATCACGCTTTCTTTTGTTTTCTTAATTTTCCTTTGATTTCTTATTAATGAAACAAATATTTTTCTCATATCTTGAAGATTTTCTATCTTCTCAATATTGCTCTTGTTGAATAGAATCTCTTTTAAGCCCAAAATTTTCTGTCTACCTGCATGAACCTGGGTCTGTAATTTTCTAACCCTGAGACACAGCTGAGGCCTGAGATTTCCTTCCTTTACTCTCCTGGGTTGGATTAGTTATTTCCTAGATTCTGTGCCTTCTCTGTTCTCATAATCCTCATTTTATTGGTGTATCTGCTCAATTAAACTCTCCAGAAGGAGTGCCTTGGACATGCACACCATTTTGCAGCATCACTAAAGAAATGTTTATTCTAGCCTTCTATGTAATTGATTTTTTGCTATCTAAAATAAGCCTCCCTCAGAATTTATGATAAATTACAAGGTGAACGAGGAAAAGCAGACTCAAAAATGTAATAATGAGCATTAAGAAAAGGCAAAGAAGAAAAACCCCTAAAATAGAAATGAAGTTAAAAAGACATAAAAATGGCAAGAAAAGCAGTAAAATGAATGAGGCAAATAAGAAATAACATACGTCAAACAAGATTCCCTGAAGATGGTAAAAATAAACAGTGGAAAAAGCCAATATTTAAAACTATAATCTAATAAAAATTTCCAGATTAATAAAAGAGAATACAAATCTATACCCTGACCCACAATGATCTACTCTGAGCCGTGTGTCACTGAAACAATGCGACTTCAGTGATAATCCTCTTGGTAGGATCGCATGAGCTGCAGAGGAATTCGACTGTGTCAAGCACAGCATGTAGGGCAGGGCAGGGCAGCACCACTGTTGGACATGTTGATAAGAAAATATGTGCTGAAAATTGCAGAGCCAGCCTGCCTGGCCTTCAGGCATGAGGCCATAGGAAAATAGCTTTAACATGCAGGAACTTGGATGTTCTCTAACCACGAACTCTTTTTGAGGGATCTAATAGAAGAAAAGCTTGGTCTACCTGAGAGATGACTAGAAAATATTCAGCAAAAGGACTGATTGCCCCAGTAACCTCTATTAGTTGCATCCATAAGCAAATATGGCAAATGGAAAAGAAAAAAGTACTTAATGAATTTTATACTCTATCCAAGAAGTAGGCATAAATGCAGCAAATCTTAAGACCTAAAAAATTCTTAAGTGATAAATAATGATGATAAATCATAACATATCACTTAACAAAGATTAATTATTTTCTTAATGAATGACTCTTGCTAGGTTTTCTCCTCCTCCAGACAAATAGGGAACAAAATTTTATATTAAGGGAACAATTTCACAATTTCTGAAAACAAACTGTTACATGGATCCACTGCTCCTCCTTCAAAACTTTTTATAATAAAAAGCTGTAGATTTTAGATATTTGCAGAAATCCTGAGGATGACAGTTTCATCCTGTAATGTCTAATATATCTCATAATTTATTTTAAAAGTGAGTTTAAGGAAGTAAAAATGTATATACAAAAATGCCAGTTTATCAATGAATCATCAAATTGGTAGTTAAAAGTTTAATAATAAATAGTATATTTATATCATTTCAAAGCATCTAGCCAAAAACCACTGCTTAATTTTATAAAGAAAATATTGACTTTATAATAGGGAAATCTGATAAGCAGTATCTAAGCCAGTTATTATACAAACTAGTTGGAACAAAACAGTATCATTTAACTGCTGATATAAGGGGAAAAACGACTTTGTTTCTATGGCATTTCTGGCCCCCAAAAAATCTAATCATAAGAAAATATCAAAAAAGTCAAATGAGAAAAATTTCAAAAAAGAATTGACCCACACTTTTTTAAAATGTCAAGGTCAAGAAAGACAGAAAGGCTTAGAATTTATTCCAAGAGACTAAGATAAAATAACTAAATGAAATGCATCATCCTGAAGTAGAAAAATAGTGACAAAGCATTTTTAGATGTTAAAACTGGAAGTGAACTGTAGAGTAGATAAACAGAGAATAGCCTTGTATTAATGTTACATTTCCTGACTTTGGTAACTCTCCTCCATTTATGTAAGGGGATGTACCAGGTCTTAGGGAATGCATACTAAAGTGCTTAGATATTTCAACTAACTCTCAAGCAGTTGGAAAACTAAATTTATAATATACACAATCTAATAAAAACATTATGCAAGCCATATGTATAATCTTAAATTTTCCAGTAGCCATATTTTAATAAGTAATTTGATATTTGAGTTAATTCAGTACACAAAAATATTTCAATATATAATCAAGATAAAAATTATTATTGAGAAAACATATCTTTTGTATGTCTTCAAAATCTCATGTGTATTTTAGACTTACAGAGCATCTCAGCATGGACTAACCAGAGTGAAGGTGCTAATCAGCTACATGTAGGAAGAATGAGAAGGAAGGAATATGAATAAATAATAACTCAATAAAGAAAATTATTTTATTTATGTGTATAAATAATTATTTAATCTGGGTAAAATATATATAGTATTTTATATATTATTTTGTTTTTTCCATAAATTTCAAATAATGTCAAAATTTTTAAAATTACAAAAGTTCAGCAAAAAATGATAAGAAAATGCAATGAACAACCTTACACCAATAAATTTGAAAACTCAGCAAATAGGCAAAGTTCTAGGGAAATGTCTTACCAAACTGAGTACAAGGAACTATTTAAAACCAGAATAATCCCATCATAGGACAGCAGTTCTTAAAAGCTGTCGTCTTAATACCCCCTTCATACTCTTAAATTATTGAGGATTCCAAAGGGCTTTTACTCATATGGGTCATTTCCATCAATATTTGGCAAATTCAAAATTAAAAATAAAAAGTTTTAAAAATATGTATTTATGAGTTTAATAATAATAAATCCATTACCTTTTAACATAACTTATTTTTAAAAGTAATTATATTTTCCAAAACAAAAACAAACTTGGTGAGATGAATGTCATGGTTTTATATTTTTTCATATCTCATTAATGTCTAACCTAACAGAAGACAGCTGGATCCTCACATCTGCTCAGCATTCAGTCTGTTGCAATCTGTTGTGTGGGCTGAAGACATGAAGTTGGGAAAGGAAGAATTATTTTTAATAGTAGTTTCAGATAATTGTGAATATTGTTTTCTTAATACTTCAAAACATGATAAGTATATATTTTTTAAAGGTTATGTGAGTTGTGAAATTTGAAACCTCGTCAATAAATTGTTTGCATTTTGAAGCATTAAAATCTATTGGTCTACTTTGAATAGATTTTCGCCAATGAATGATTTTGTAACAACATGCATTAATCATATAGAAAACATTGGTTTACTGAGTCATGCAGATTTCAAATACTGACATATTATATTATACAGCATCAAAATATCACAGTTGACCACACCAACAAGCTAAAGAAGAAAAATTATATGATATCAATTGGTGCAGAAAAGCATTTGAAAAAGGCAACATATATTTATGATAAACTCAGCAATTCAGCATGAGCGGAGCATTGCCTCAACTTGATAAACAGCATCAAAGAAATACAACTAATGTCACACTTAACGGTGATGACTGGATGCTTTCCCCTAAGTTTGGGTATAATGAGAAAATGTCTACTCTCACACCCTCAGTCCACATACTGCTCTAGGATCTAGCAACTGAGACAGGCAAGAGGAGGACAGATTCGGGGGAGGAAACAAACTATCCCTATTTGCAGATGGCATGCTTATTTACAGAGAAAATCCCAAGAAATTTATAAAAAAACAAAACCAAAAATAACTTCTTAAGACTAATAAGTAAATTCATCAAAGTTGCAGGATATAATATCATCACACAAAATCTGTCTCAACTTCTTTTTCTCTTTTTTTTTTTTTGAGATTGAGTCTTGCTTTGTCACCCAGCCTGGAGTGCAGTGGCGGGATCTCAGCTCACTGTAACCTCTGCCTCCCAAGTTCAAGTGATCCTCTTACCTCAGCCTCCTGAGTAGCTGAGACCACAGGCACCACCACACCTGGCTAACTTTTGTATTTTTAGCAGAGATGGGGTTGGCCAGGATGGTCTCAGACTCCTGGCCTCAAGTGATCTACCTACTTTGGCCTCCCAAAGTGCTGAGATTACAGGTGTGAGCCACTGCACCAGGCCCAAATCAGTCTAATTTTTATATACTAACAATGATCATGTGGAAACCAACTTTAATTTACAATCATTCTAAAGAAAATTATATATATAGTATAACATTTTTTAAAAAGTCTATAGTATATGCATGCTTACAATTATAAAATGTTGATACAAAATGTTGATAAATAAAATTAAATGTCAAAATAAATGGAAAGACAAACCATGCTCCATGGACTGGAAGACTCAACATAGTAAAAATGTAAATTCTCTCCCAGATTTATCTATAAGGTTAATGCAATTTTTATCAAACCCCCAAAAAGAATTTTTGTAGACACAGACAAGCTTATTCTAACATTTATCTCGAATGGCACAAGCCCAGACATAGCTAAAACTTGACAAACAAGAATACAATGAGAGGAGTTACTGTACCTCACAGTATAGCTTACTATACAGCAACACTAATCAAGACAGTATGGCACTGGGTGAAGAGACGAGACATGGAGCGATGAGACAGGACCGAGAATGAAGAAACAGACCCACACAAATATGCCCAACTGATATTTGATAAAGGTTTAAAAGAAATTATAAAACTTTTAGAAAAACAAATAGGAAAACATCCATGGGATCTAGGGTTAGGCAGAGTTCTCAGACTTTGCATCAAAGAAGAATCTGTGAAAAGAAAAGTTGATAAATTATACCTCATCCAGCCAGGCCTGGTGGCTCACACCTGTAATCCCAGCACTTTGGGAGGCTGAAGCAGGTGGATCACTTGAGCCCAGGAGTTTGAGGTGGTGAGACCCCATCTCTACATAAAAATACAATAATTAGCGCAACATGGTAGAGTCTATAAACCCTGGTACTCAGGAGGCTGATGTGACAGCACCACTTGAGCCCAGGAGGCAGAGACTGCAGTGAGCTGAGATCACACCACTGTGCTCCAGCCTGGGAGATAGAGTGAGACCCTGTCTCTGAAAAAATAAAAATAAAAAGCTTTTGCTCTGCAAAAGACCCTGTTAAGAGAATAAAAAGGTGAAAAAGGAAGATGAAAAGGAGAACATATTTTCAAGCCAATTATCTGACAAAAGACTAGTATCTAGACTAGATACTTTATGTAATACATAAATACATAAATTGTATGATATATAGTAATTATATATATATATATATATATATATATATATATATATATATATGAAACGACTCTCAAAACTCATCAGGAAAACAGCAAACAGTGCAATTAGAAAAAGGAAAAAAATATGTAAGAGATATGAACAGGTAATCTGTAGGCCACAGATAATCTGTAGACTTGCCTGGCTGGAGATTCTAAAGAGGTTTACACAGATGACAAGTAGGCATATTAAAGATGCTCAGCCTTGCCAGCCATTAAAGAAATGCAGATCAAAGCCACAATGAGGTTTCTATCAGATACACATATCTCTGGCTCAAATAGAAAACAGTGACATCATCCAATGCTGGCAAAGACGAGAAGAAATAAATCACTCACACATACTTGGTGGGAATGTAAGAGGGTAGGGTCACTCTGAAAACAGTTCAGTGTTTCCAATAAAATGAAACGAGCAACTGCCCAACAACCCAGCAACTGCATACCTAGACATTTGCCCCAGAGGAGAGACAACTTCTGTTCACAAAAATCCTGTGTACAGGAGCATTCATGGCAGCCCTATCTGGGACAGCTGTGCCGAGGGAACCTGGACTCTAGCTGCCACAGGAAGCTGACTTACTGCCAGCCTTCATGGGCATTCCCTTCTACTTCCCTTTTGAATTTTCCTGGGCCCGCAGGAGCTCAGGGAGAGCTGGGGACACTGAGGATAGGGCAGATGTGTATCCACAGTCTCCTCAGACTTGCCTGGCTGGAGATTCTAAACCACTGAAGCCACCCTCTTCATGCCACTGAGCATACCTGAGGCCATCTCTTCTCCAGTTTCCAGATGAGAAATAGGACACAAACCCCTTCTACCTCTAGACCCTCAAACCCATCATGGAAGGGTTCCACAGCTCAAGCAAAGCTTAGCATGGATGCCATGGTTGAGGAGCTACCATAAAATGAGATTAATTTTATGAAAGAAACTTTATAATATCTCTAGCTGTCTGGCCATGTTTCTAATCAACAATAACTGTACTAGGAGTTCTGGCTTATGTAAAACTCAAACTACTGGAGAGACCTCACAGTCCCTGCTTAGTTTGTTAGAGACAATTTTTACTTAATAATCTAGCTCTTAGCTATGTTCTGACAAGTGAAAGTGGGGAGATAGCCCAGAAAAAAAGAGAGAGGACACAAATTACTAATATCAGAAATGAAGGAGGGGATACAAGTACAAATCTTGTAAGAAAGATAAAAAAGGAATTCTATGCACAACTTTATGCCCATAAATGTGATAACCTACACAAAATGGACTAATTCCTTGAAAGACACAATATGCCAAGACTCACACAAGAAGAAACGAACAATATAAATAAGACTATATCTCAAGCTGAATCAATAATAACTGTTCCAAACAGAAATCACCAGGCCCAGATGGGTTCACTGGTGAATTATACTAGAAATTTAAATAAGAAATGACTCCAATTCTCTATAATCTCCTTCAAAGCATAGAAACAGAACGAATGCTTCTAAACTCATTTTATGAGGCCAGTATTACTCTAACATAAAAGAAAAAAAACCAAGGACAGTACAATGAAAAAAAAAAACAAGGTAGAGACTAACATTTCTCATGTACACAGACACAAAAATCCTCAATAAAATATTAACAAGTTGACTCCAACAATGTACAAAAGAAATTATACACCTTGACCAGGTGGGATTTATCCCCAGCATGCAAGGCTGATTCAACATTTTAAAATCAATTGATGTAATCTATCCCATCAATAGACTAAAAAACATCAATAGATGCAGAAAATTATTTGACAAAATATAACACCCATTCATAAGAACAATTATTGGTAAACTAAAAACAGAAGGAAACTTCTTCAATTTCATAAAGAATATCTAACAAAAATCTACATCTAACATCACACTTAAAGGTGAGAAATTTAAAGCTCTCCGACTAAGATCAGGAACAGAGCAAGGATGTCCCCCTTCAACACTGCTTTTCAACGTTGTACTGGAATTCCTAGCTAATGCAATAAGATAAGAAAAAGAAATAAACATATACAGATTGGTAAAGAAGAAATTAAGACTGCCTTTGTTTGCAGATGACATGATTGCCTACGTAGAACATTTGAAAGAATTTACTTACCCCCCTAAAAAAAAAACCTTCTGGAACAAACAGTGGTTTTAGCAGGGCTATAGAATTCAAGGTTAATATACAAAAGTTAATCACTTTCCTATATACCAGCAATGAAGAAGTAGAATTTGAAATTAAAAACACATTAGCACCCCAAAAATGAAATAGGTATAAATCTAGTGAAATAAGTACAATATACATGAGTAAAATGACAAAACTCTAATGAAGGCTATCAAAGAGGAACTACATAAATGGAGATCTATTCCATGTCCATGGACAGGAAGACAATACTGTCAAGGTGTCAGTTCTTCCCAGTTGGATCCATAGTTTCATTGCAATCCCAATCAAAATTGCGGCCAATTATTTTGTGTATATCAACAAAATTATTCTGAAGCTTATATAGAAAGGCAAAAAATCTAAAATAAACAATAATTTATTGTATTTTTCAAACAGCTAGAAGAGAGGATTTTAAATTTTACCAACACCAGGAAATCAGAAAGATTTGAAGTGATTGATATGCTAATTACCCTGATTTGATCATTATACAGTGTATGCATGTATTGAAACATCCCACTGTATATAAGAAAAGCAAAATATCTTTCACATATACATAGAAATATTTAATATTTCATATACTGAGAATAGCTAACTCAGTATTGAAAGAGAAGAACAAAGTTAAAAGGGTAACATTTCCCTACTTCAAGACTTACTATGAATCTATAATAATCAAGAAAGTGCGATGTTGAAAAAAGAGACATACAGAGCAATGGGACAGAATAGAGAGCCCAGAAATAGACAGACCCACATAAATATAGCCAATGGATCTTTGACAGAGGAGCAAAGATAATACAATGAGGAAAAAAGTCTTTCAACAAATGGTGCTACAGAACAACTGGACATACACGTGCAAAAAAAAATAGACCTTACACCATTCACACAAAAGTTAACTTAGAACTGATCACAAACCTAACGGCAAAATGCAAAGCTGTATAATTCGTAGAAGATAACATGGAAGACAACCTAGATAATCTTGAATATGGCAATGACTTTTTAGATACAACAAAAGAAGCCATGATCTATGAAAGAATAGTTTATAATCAGGACTTCACTGAAATTAAAAACTTCTTCTCTGAAAAAGATAATGTCAAGTGAATGAGAAGACAAGCCACAAACTGGGAGAAAATAATTGCAAAAGACAATCCGATAAAGAACTGCTAATATATGTAAAAGAAAATAACCTGATTAAAAATTGGGCCAAAAACCTCAGCAGATGCCTCATCAAAGAGGACATACCAATGGCCAATAAGAATATAAAAATGCTGCACATCATATGCATCAGGAAAATGCACATTTAAACAATGAGACACTTTGCACACCTATAAGAATGGTTAGAGTCCAGAACATGGACAACACCAAATGCTGGTGAGGATGCGGAGCAACAGGAACTCCCATTTATTGCTGGTGGGAATGCAAAATGGTGCAGCCTTTTTGGAAGACAATTTGTCAGTTTCTCACAAAACTAAACATATGCTTACCATGTGATTCAGCAACTGTACTCCTTGGTATTTACCAAAAGAAGCTGAAAATTGTTGATCACACAAAAAAACTGCACACAGATGTTTACAGCAGCTTTATTCATAATTGGCAAAATATGAAAGCTACAAAGATGTGCTTCAGTAGGTGAACTAATAAATAAAACGGTGGTGCATCTAGACAATTGACTGTTATACAACACTAAACAGAAGTGAGCAAGCAAGCCATGAAAAGACGTGGAGGAAGATTAAACACAGGCCATACAGAGAAAGGCACCAATCTAAATAGGCTGTCTGCTATGTGATTCCAACTCTATGATCTCCTGGAAAAGGCAACACCTTGGAGACAGTAAACAAATTAGTGGTTGCCAGGAGTTAGGAAGGAGACAGGAATGAATAGGCAGATTCTCAAGGCAGTGGAACTACAGTATGTAGAGAACATATGCTATGATGCTGTCATGGTGGACACTGCCATTACACACCTGTCAGAACCCATAGAAGGCCCACACCATGAGTGAACGCTGGTTAACTGTGGACTTTGGTGATGATGATGTGTCAACCTAGGTTTATCAACAGTGGTAATGGTAACAAGTGTACCACTCTGATGGAAGATGTGGACAGCAGGCCAGGGGGGACATGGGAAATCTCCATACCTTCCTCACAATATTGCTGCAAACCTAAAACTGCTCTTTAAAAAGAATTTGTTGGGAGACGGGGGAAGATGGTGCTATAGAAGCAACTCAGGATTGCAGCTCTCAGTCAAGACGCAGAGGGTGAGTTCACGCCGCATTTCCAGATGGATCTTTGTTGCCCACAGAATGGGGAAATTCCCAGGTGTAGGAGAGACATGGGACGCCAGCGCAGCAGTCTCCACTAGCGTGGCCGAACGGCTGGCGCCGCAGAGCAGCGGCACGCCGCACAAAACGCAACGGTCTGGGCACCCTGTTAAACCAGCAATTTGAGATTTGGGAGGACAGATTAGCATATTCATCTGATTAAACGGGATTTGGACAGTGAGCCAGGCCAGGAGATTCCTGGGAGGTGAACTGTGAGTCGGCGCAGCAGGTCGCTGCATGGGAAATCACACAGATCCCAGTGCCCTTTCAGCCGGTGACTGAAACACCTGGGAGAGCGTCAACCGTACAACTTAAAAAAAAAAAAAGCAAAAAGGCTCTGAGGCAGGGAGCCAAGTGATCAGGCTCGATGGGTCCCACCCCCACAGGGACAAACAACGGCGACTCGAAACACTCGGGGTTGAGAGTTTCACTGCGGGCACAGCTGAACCCAGGACTGTGCAGCTTGGTGAGGGAGGGGCATCTGCCACTACCAAGACCTTCTGCCCCTACTGAGGTACTCACCCATTGCTGACACAGCCAGCTGTTGCTGAGGCAACCCGCCATAACAGAGAGACTCTGCCAACAGGGCAGAGCCCATGTCAGTAGGGCGGAGCCCAAAACAGCAGGACGGAGCCCACGGCAGCAGGGCAGAGCCCACAACACTAGGGCAGAGTCCACAGCAAAAGGGTGGACCCCACGCAAGCAGGGCGGAGCCTCGGCAGGCAAATAGTGACTAAACTGCCTTCTAGCTGGGTAGGACAGCACAACAGATACTCATAAATAAAGCCCTAACTCCCCAAGAAGAGCATCTGAGGGAAAAAAGGGGTTTTATGACTTCTGCTGCAACAGACTTAAACATACTTGCCTAGCAGCACTGAATGAACAACGGAGATCACAGCCCAGCACTTGAGCTACTATAAAGTACAGACCGTCTCCTCAAGCAGCTCCCTGACCCCCATATACCCAAAGAGTCACCTCAAAAAGGACTGATCAGCCTGACATTTGGCAGGCATCATTCTGGGACAAAGATAGAAGAAGAAACTGGTAGCATCCCTCACTGTTCCGCAGCTGCTACAGGTGTACCCAGGCAAGCATGGCCCGGAGTGGACCTCAGCAGTCTTACAGCAGAGAGGCTAGACTGTTAGAAGGAAAACTAAGAAACAGAAGTACTTCATCGTCAACAATCTGAGCCTCTACTCAGAGACCCAATCGAAAAATCAGCAACTACTCAGACGACAGGTGGATAAATCCACAAAGATGGGAAGAAACCAGCGCGAAAAGGAGGAAAACACCTGAAACCAGAACACATCACCGCCTACAAAAGACCAAAACTCCTCACCAGCAAGGGAACAAAGCTGGACGGAGAATGAGAGTGATGAAATGACGGAATCAGACTTCAGAAGGTGGGTAATGAGAAACTTCTGTGAGCTAAAAGAACATGTTCTAAATCAATGCAAAGAAACTAAGAACCTTGAAAAAAGATTTGAGGAAATGATAACAATAATGGACAACTTAGAGAGGAATATGAATGAATTGAAAGAGCTGAAAAACACAACACGAGAATTTCATAAAGCATGCACAAGTTTCAACAGCCTAATTGTCCAAGCAGAAGAAAGGATATCAGAAGTC
>CM052651.1:154661473-154674835 GCA_028533165.1 Leontopithecus rosalia
CAAATTGACACAAGAACAGAAAATGAAACACCATATATTCTCACTCATAGGCGGGTGATGAACAATGAGAACACATGGACACAGGGAAGGGAGTACTACACACTGAGGTCTATTGGGGGAAATAGGGGAGGGACAGCAGGTGGGGGAGTGGGAGAGGGATGGCATGGGGAGAAATGGCAAATATGGGTGAAGGGGGGAAAGGCAGCAAAACACACTGCCACGTGTGTACCTATGCAACTATCTTACATGTTCTGCACATGTACCACAAAACCTAAAATGCAATAAAAATAAAAAATTTAAATAAAAATAAATAATTAAAAGAATTTGTTTAACTTTCAGAAAAGCTGCAGATACCATTATAAGAATGTTCAGTTACTTTTTATGTTTCTAAAAGAACACATCTAGCATCAACAAGGAGGTTGATGACTTTAGGCACTCCTGTCCACTGAGGGGGTGAAACGGTAGTCTAGGGTACCATGCCCACAGATCCATGTAATGTTTGAGGGTCATTCTGAGTTATTTTTATTCTCATTTATGTATTTATTTATTTTATTTTATTTTTTGGAATGGAGTCTTGCTCTGTCACCCAGGCTGGAGTGCAGTCATGTGATCTCCGCTCACTGCAACTTCCACCTCCTGGATGCAAGCAATTCTCCTGCCTCAGCCTCCTGAGTAGCTGGGATTACAGGCAAATGCCACCAAACCCAGCTAATTTTTTATATTTTTAGAGACGGGGTTTCACCACGTTGGCTACAACGGTCTCGATCTCCCGACCTTGTGGTCTGCCCACCTCAGCCTCCCAAAGCGCTGGGATTAGAGGCATGAGCCACCATGCCTGGCGTATTTTAATTTTTATTGTATTTTATTTATCTTTTTTTTGAGACAGGGTATCATTCTATCACCCAGGCTGGAGTGCAGTGGCACAATCTCAGCTCATTGCAACTTCTGCCTCCTGGGTTCAAGCAATTCTCCTGCCTCAGCCACCTGAATACCTAAGATTGTAGGCACGTGCCACCAAACTTGGCTAATTTTCGTATTTTTAGTAGAGACAGGGTTTCACCATGTTTTCCAGGCTGTTCTTGAACTGCTGGCCTCAAGTGATCCACCTACCTCAGCTTCCCAAAGTGCTGGAATTACAGGTTTGAGCCAGCGCACCTGGCCTTATTTAATTTTAAGACAAGGTCTCACTCTGGTGCCCAGGCTCGATTGCAGTGACTCAATCACAGCTCACTTGCAGCCTTGACCTCCTGGGCTCAAGCAATTCTCATACCTCAGCATCCCCAGTAGCTAGGATCACAGGCATGTGCCACCATGCCTGGCTAATATTTGTAGAGAGGGGGTCTTACAAGACCAGCTGGTCTTTAACTCCTGGACTCAAGCAGTCTGCCTGTCTAGGTGTCTCAAAGTGGAGGGTTTACAGGTGTGAGCCACTGTGTCTGGCCATTTTGAGTTATTTTTATGTGGGCATAAATTAAAATAAATAAGGAAAATAAACTCTTCTAAGAAAATATAAATGAGGAAAAATATTACAAAATTCCAAAGGCAGATGGGCTAGCATGTCCATTCATGCTATTTGGAAAGGTGAATGAGTCCCCACTTTATAGAAATAAGTCCTATTTCATTTGGACTAAACCACTGCAGTGAACAAACTGACTTCTGCCACCCTACAGCTAATGCACAAGGCTGTAATCACTTCATCACGCGACTCAGACACAAAGAGACCCCATGTCCACCCTCACTGGGCCCCCTTATCTGGGCTATGTTTTTTCATAGAACTTACCACTATCTCTCTCGATTTATTGCGGTCACCTCCTAGTTGGTCTCTATGTCCACCCTCTTCCTCTGGAGATTTTTCTCAACACAACAACCTTAGTGGTTCTCTTAAAACAAGAGGAAGAGGGTTCGTTCTCTTAAAACAAACCAGCACTTTGGGAGGCCAAGGAGGATGGATCATTTGAGGTCAGGAGTTTGAGACCAGCCTGGTCAACATGGTGAAACTCCTCCCTTACTAAAAATACAAAAAAAAAGAAAAGAGAAAAATTAGCCAGGCACAGTGGTGGGCACCTGTAGACCCAGCTCCTTGGGAGGCTGAGGCAGGAGAACTGCTTGAACTCGGAAGGTGGAGGCTGCAGTGAGCCGAGATCGCACCATTGCATTCCAGCCTGGGCGACAAGAGCTAGACTCCATCTAAAAAAAAAAAAAAGTGTCTCATTAGCAGCCAGAGAGTGAGGATGATTCTGGCTTTGAAGGCCAGGTGGTTTGCATCCTGACTCCTCAACTCCATTGCTGCTATCCTGAACGCAGTCACGGTTGACACACAAATGCCTACATGCTGACAAAACTTTATTTACAGAAACAGTGTCATCTGCAAACCCATGTCTTAAAGCCAGTCCTTTTTTCTCAGCCGTCTACTCAAAAGCCTCCCATGGCTTCTGTCCATGCAGAGAAGCCGCATACGAAGAAGCATCCAGGGTCCGCGCCCCACTGCCCCCTGCCACTCAGGAGGTCTTCTGCTCACCTGCTGCCCCAGTGTTCATCTTGCCGCTCCAAGCATCCAGGCTCTGGCCGGTGTTCTCATCGTCCTGCCACCTGGCAGTTACACAGCCCACCCTGACCACACGTTCAGAGTCACAGGCCCCATCTGCACCAGCTGCCCCCCACTTCCTTTCATTTAGCCATAGACCCTGTGGCCTTTTCACAGCACATAACTGACCACTCATTTTAATATTGTTCATCTCTCCCACTGGGAGATGAACACAATGCACTGAAATGCCAGCTCCACAGGACTTTCAGCCTGTGCCCACTGCAGTCCTCACTCCCAGCGCAATCTTGAACGCAGAGGACACGGAATACACCTGTGTTGGACAAATGATATCTATTTAACAGCCTTACACCCTGCAGTAGCTCCTTCATAACCCTTTCTTGAATTAATTTACTGAATAATATTTCATTGATGATACTAGCAATAAAAGAGGTGAAATAACTTGTCCAAGGCCATACAGTCAGTAAGAGGTAAAGCAAGATTCATGCCAGGTTCCACTGAAGAAAGGGCTTGCTCTAAATCATTCAACTGCCTCCCTGGAACCTAATTTATTGTGATGCAATTAACCCTCACTATCTTCTACTATCTAATGTTTAAACATTGTTAGTGGAATTTTATTACTATATATGTAAAAAGAATTGTATTTCCATGCATGTCATCTGTAATTGAGGATCTTTAACCGGTTTAAAATACTTTCAGTTAAGGCTAAAATAATCACCTTCATTGACGTCCTCATGGCACGAACCTGAGTTTTGCAGCGGCAGGTGCTGTTTTGAAAGGCGGTTAGCCGCTGCTTGCAGGTGCTCTGTGTGTTATTTGGGGAGGACCCACCCGGGGTGTGTGTGTGTGTGTGTGAATGCAGGGAGGTGGGAGGGGCCTGGCAGGGACACCATCAGAGAGACCTGAGCACTGTGGAACAGCAGCACCCACCAGGATTACATGCGCTCAGGGAACTGTTCTCAGGCAGCACCAGTCCTGGCTGTCCTGATGTGGCCCCTGCTCTAGGGAGCCTCCGACCCCTCACTGCCAGCTGGGCTGTGCACCGTCTCCCCACCAATCGTGAGCTGTTCTTTCCTGTTTAGTACACAGGTCAGGGTGTACTAAACAGGTGCCAGGAGGAAGGCATGGCACCATTTTTGTCTTTAGAAAAGAAGAGCAATATAAAATATTCTCTGCCAAATTTTCACTGAATCTTTACGACACATCTTAGAATATAAATAAGAAACGAAGTGCCACAAAATCATGAATAAATATGATAATAAAATGGAAAGGCCAAAACATGCAGATAAGCTGTTCTATAGCAGGAGGATTTCTGGTCTTGGATGCAGGATTTCTGCTTCAGAACCTTCTCTGCCATTTAGTAAGTGAGTGGCCAGGGGTCTACGCCAAGCACTTTAAATCTCAGTCTGCTTTGCATGGGAATGATAACACCTTCTTTACAGGACTGCTTTGAAGGCTAAATCGATACTGACTTTATGCGAACATTACAACTTGCTAGAAGAGCATAACATGCTTAAGGTGATACTGAAGGTTCTCTTCTCCCCGAACAAACTGAAAATATTCCCACGAATGCAGGGGACGCCACTGCTCACACGTTGAGACTGTGTTGTGTTCTGAAGCCCTACCCAGATGTCCTGAGGAGGCAGAACAGAGAGAGGAGACAATGCCGGCTGAGGGCGGAGACCTGATTTTGCTCTAAAGTTTCCCACAAATTATGTGTATGGCATTTTACAATTCCTGACTCCTCTAAATGGCAGATGTTTCATCTGTAAAATGTCACTATTCTTTGTAATCTTTTCGTCACTTTTTCTAGTGTGCTATTGTTCTAGGTCTGCTAAAATTTAGCGTGAACAAACACACTGACAACGAGTCATGATTATCTGAGGAAATGAAGTAACAGCACATGGAATGCGCTTCCCCAGTCAAAGCAACTCTAGAAACCCAACAGCAAAGCGCAGATCTGAGGCTGGAACCGTGTGGTTATGCCCGACTTCTAGTTCATGCCCAATTCGTGCCCAGCCCATGTTCCCTTCAGCCTCAGGGTCTGGAAAGACTCAGCGGCTGGGTGACACGGAGCTGCAGACAGGCACAAGTGCCTACCACGCTCTAAGGGAAAGCTTGATAATTTATGCAAGAAGAAGGGGACGCATCAGCAGGGGCAAGTCCTCTGATTGAGAAAATACGAGCAAAGATGCCTGTCAGTGCTTTGCCAGCAAATCAGATGCGCTACGGTTCAGAGCCCTGCTTGTCAACTCCGGCACTTTTTATTTAAATCACTGCTGGCAAAATGCAGTTTTAGATATTAAAATAGCATAAAGGATAACCAAATGAAAATATTGAAGTGGGGTGCATACTTAAAACTATAAACATTTCTGTATTACAGATCCCAAACCTTTGGAGCCGCAAAGCAGATACTGCTCCTGTGTGGCTTCTGTGCCACCTGGATCTTCTGCATTTCAGCTCAAGCAATGACCGCACCACCAGCCTCCGTGCTCTCCATGCGCAACTGTAAAAGGGGGTTAGCGGCACTTTCCCTGCCGGTGCATTAATAACCTCCTAGGTTATGTTACAGCCTATTTTATGCATAAAATTCGCTTGGCTTCTGGTGATTTATCATTTTTAATGGTTTTTTTTTTTTTGAGATGGAGTTTCGCTCTTGTTACCCAGGCTGGAGTGCAATGGCGCGATCTCGGCTCACCCCAACCTCCGCCTCCTGGGTTCAGGCAATTCTCCTGCCTCAGCCTCCTGAGTAGCTGGGATTACAGGCAGGCGCCACCGTGCCCAGCTAATTTTTTGTATTTTTAGTAGAGACGGGGTTTCACCATGTCGACCAGGATGGTCTCGATCTCTTGACCTCGTGATCCACCCGCCTCGGCCTCCCAAAGTGCTGGGATTACAGGCTTGAGCCACCGCGCCCGGCCCATTTTAAATGTTTTAAATTTACTACATAGATGTTGTTTTCTAGAATTCTATGTGGTAGATGCATATTTTTGCCTCCACGATGATATAAATACTCTTGGATGAAAAATACTCTGCTTTCTAGGCAATATTAAAATAAGTAACTTGTTAGAAATAACTGGTTTTAACACATAAGAATATGGATTGATTTATTTCACCAGCATTCATTGAGCATCTGATCTACACCGATGATCAGGCTAATAATAATAAAAATGAAAAACCATTCTTCCCTTGAATAACTAAAATTCCAGTGGCACACAGGATACATAATTTGACAGTTTACAATATGATGCCTGGTGTGCTCCCCCACACCCTGACTCTTGACCCACAGGAGCTGTGAGATAAAGAGGGTGTGGTTTCAAGCCAGGACAATTTTGCTAATACTGTTACGTAGCAATGGGTCATAGATCTAAAAAAAAACAAAAATAAAAACCACAAACATCCTAGAAGGAAAGACAGAAGAGTATTTTCTCAGTCTCTGGGTTAGCAAAGGTTTCTTAGGACACAGAAAGCATTAAACAAATCTAATCTTAATTAAAAACTAGATTTCATAAAAATATAAAACTTCTGTTTATTCAAGGATGCCATGATGATACCAATAGATTAGGGGAAAGCCACAGATTAGGGGAAAATACTGCAATACATAATCCTGACACCTGTCGAGGGCTAAGAATACAAAAAAAAGTTCTACAACTCTATACTTTTGAAAAGAACCCAATTAAAAATAGGCATATAAGTATACGGTAAAGTGTATATTCAATATCATTCATTACAAAAGAAATGCAAATGAAAACCACAATTTAAATACCACTCCATATCCACCTCAACTTTAAAATTAAAGAGCCTAAAAAAGTGAAATGTAACTGACATTATGGCACTGGGACTGCTGGACCCTGCTGGGGAGTGTCAAGCAATGCGACGCCATGCACCACTGAGGGGTGGTTACGCTGTGGTTAAACACTCTGCCCTCTGCAACGGCACTCCGGTATCTCTAATCAGAGAACATGTGTTCACACGAACAGCTATATGAGAATTTTTATGGCAGCTTTATTTGTAATCACCAAAAACTAGAAACATCAAAAGATCCTCAGCTGAGGGCTGGTAAACCGTGTTTCTCCCACATGGGGGAAAATGCCTCCATGATGTGAAGGAAGGAACCAAAACTCGTGCCACGTTGTGGAGGAATTTCTAAATCATTATTCAGGTGCCAAGCAGACAGGAAAACTTGCCAAATGGCATTCATGTCACGATCCGAAACAGACAAAGCCAGGCTGAGATAGACACTAGAACGGTTTCCACCTTGGAGGGTAGAAATGAGGACTGACTGGGGATGTGGGGAAGACCCTGAGGTGGAGGATGGGGTGAAGGTGCACCTGTGCCATGGGACTGGGGCCTCTGGCTGTTCATTTGTTCATTCCTACATGATTTAGAACATGTGCCTATTCAGTGCTTCTGCAGATGAACTGCCAATACTTTTATTTCTTTATTTCCAGTCTTTCCTTTTCAATTCTTATTCCAAAATTATTTCATTTTGATTAAAAACATCAAAGTAATAGCTGGGCATGGTGGCCCACACTTGTGGTCCCAGACACTCAGGAGGCTGGGGTGGGAAGATTGCAGGAGCCCAGGAGTTAGCGTCCAGCCCAGGCAACATAGGGAGACTCTGTCTCTAATTTTTTTTAACAAAAATAAATACATCAAAGTGTTTTTAAAAACCTGCATTCCCCTCCACATACTCAATAAGTTGTCAGGACAGAAGATTATCACTAAAATAAGAGATAGTTTTCATTGCCCTTTTCTATACTGTATACTATTTCAGACTTCAAAAAACATATTGACTTGAATATAAAAATGGAATAATTTTTTATAGCAGCCTGAGTGTCTATAAAGCCCTCTTAACTTTATAGTGTTTCTACGATGGCTAAGAACTATGAGAACATAAATTAGGCCACTGTATTTCCCAACACTATCAAAAACTTTCTTGGTTCAAACAAGGCAGTGTGCCCTGCATTTCATCAGAAATTGGTCTAAGTCCAACATTCCCTTGGACATTTCCATTTCCCACAAACAGCCATGGCTTCTGCACATAAAAACTCACTGAAGTGATCTTGTGTCAGAGTATGTTAATTAGTGATTTTGATAGTACCTGAATTTAGCCTCCTCTGATTGCTGTTCTAACAGATCAGGTGATATTTTGGCCTCAGGAAGCATCCGTTGAACAGGGCATGCTCAAAATATTACATTCCATATTTAATAATTCATGCTTAAAATATCATGGGCCAGGCTGGAAACAGAGGCAGGTGCACTGCAGATTGCTGAGTTCAAGAATAAGCACCGGGTTCCCAGCCCAGTGGAGTCCTTCTACCGGATGTGGGTCTTGCCGGTCAAATGAGTGGAAGGCAGCAGTGGAGACCCAGAGCGCAGGCAGCTGAGGGTCGGGCAGTTTTGGGGAAGGCGGCTCATCTGCAAACGGCCGGTCAGCACCTCCAGGCAACAGAATGAAGAGTCTCCTCAGCGTGCCCTGAGACCCTGCAACCAAGTCCTGAGATGGAAAAGCCAAACTTCCAGGCTCTTCCATGGACACTGAAATAAAACGTCTGGGACAAGGACACAGAAATCTTCATTTTCTTCAGAAACACTCCCGTGGATTTGTACACAGTTCCATTCTGTATGCCATGATTTTCCAATTCAATTATTTGTCACTCCACGAAGACAAATGCAGTACTCATTCGGAGTCCACAAGCCACAAATCCACAGCATAGCAGGCTTCTCATTTTGACTACTGTCAGTGAGAGGTAAGTTACTCACGGTTGAATCCTGGAATAAACCAGCTATTGCTGACTCGAGTTCAGAATCTTTTGTTTTACACTGTAGAGCATAATGCATTGCACTTGGAAGTCACAGGCCTGACAGGCTTGGATGGTTTACAGTAAGAATAACAATATCCTACCAGTTTCGTAGTTCAGTTTCCTTCCCTTCTGCTGAAGAAATTGTCGGCAACCACAAGTCTTGAGACCAATCCCTGATTTTCTCATTGTCTTAATTTATCATCTAGACAGCTCATCTGTGCATGGCAGTGAAAGATAAATACTACGTGGAGTACATTTTTCTTGGCTCTTATAAAAATCACTTGAATGTAAAGTAGGTAACGTGGTAATGGTGAGTTGCTGCTTCTGTAGCCTGCAAGGCGGTGTTTATGTTCACAGTTTGGCTGTTGCCTTTTATAGAATCTGTAGAACATTTTCCAAAAGGAAGGTAGTGTAGATTCCTTAGGAATGAAACTAACATTTAAGATGTGGGCATTGATGAGACAGTCAGGAAATATCTGGAAATGACGCACTTTTCAGAACTAGAAATTGTACAGGAAAACACACATTTGAAACCACTCAGGGACTAAAAAAGAAGAAAAAGCATTAATGCCACACTAATAGAAATATAATATATGTTGCCACTCACAGAAACAAGCAACTGGTTTTGAGTTCTAGTCAAAAAATCTGAGAAGGAAATCTTTCTCCAGTTCCTGAGTGTCCACAGTAAGAGAGACGTGGCTTCTGCTCTTGAATCTGCCCTGAAAGGCTCTGTACAGCTCACCCGCTTTTCTTCGAGATGCTTCCTGGGCCTTGCTGGTGGTAGCAGAACTCACGTCTCTCTTCTGCCCTTATACAGCTCTGTGGGTGAGTAGGTGGGCACCATACTGAAGACAGAATCTGAAGTGAGATCAGTGAGGTGTGAAGCGTTGCATGTCCACTCACCCTGTTTGGTTTGTTCAGGCACTTTAACTTCATGTGCCTCAGTTTCCTTATCTGTGATAGGAAGTCAATAAGGTATCCACTTGCTAAGGTTGTGATTACATAGAGCACTTGTAGTGACTGTGACACAATAAGCACCTAACCACTGCAAGTTAATATTTAAATTGACCTCTGATATGGTTTGGCTGTGTCCCCACTCAAATCTCAACTTGAATTATATCTCCCCAAATTTCCATATGTTGTGGGAGAGACCCAGGGGGAGGTAACTGAACCACAGGGGCCTATTTTTCCTGTGCTGCTCTCATGATAGTGACTAACTTTCACAAAATCCGATGGTTTTATCAGGGATTTCTGCTTTTGCTTCTCTCTCATTCTCTCTTCCCTGCTGCCACGTAAGAAGTGCATTTCACCCTCCCCCATGATTGTGAGGCCTCCCCAACCGCGTGGAATTGTAAGTCCAATTAAATCTACTTTTCTGCCCAGTCTCAGATATGTCTTTATCAGCAGTGTAAAATGGACTAATATAACCTCAAACTATTTTGCCTTTGGCTACAAATAAGAAGGTGTGAGCAGGTGGCCCAGACAAGAAAGTCCAAATGAGGGCCAGGCAAGCCCAGTGCAGGGAGGCCACCAGCGCCTGACAGGATGTCACCAAGCTGTCAGGCAGAGCCAGGTCCAGAGGCAAGGCCTTGTGGCTCTGAATCCAAAGATGGGTTTGATGCTGGCCCTGTCATTTGTTGATGGGACACTAACTTCCGTCACTTTACCCCATCATCCTCAGCTACATATCCAGTACACACAATAATTATCAGACTGCTTGACTGTTAATGTTTATATATACTGCATATTGGCAAAACACAGACTATATGTACAAATGTAAACTGTACATTCTATACTACTGCAAGCAGATACACACACATGCCCCTCCAGAGTGTCACACCATATCAGTCCGCTCTGTGGATGGGAGACCTACTCAAGGGTCACAAAGATCATATAACCCAATACCTAATTTCAGAGATAAAAAAATCTAGGTCGAAAAGGTTTGCTGAGGAACTACATGGGCAAAAATACAGACTTTTTTTCTTATTATTTAAGTATCTTTAAGAGGTAACTGTTTAAACCAAGTCAATAATGACATAGTGTGAAATTTAGAAAAAACACTGTCTTTGTCCACTCAGGCTGCTATCACAAGATGCCATCAACTGGGTGGTTTCTAAACGATAGACATTCTCACCATTCTGGAGGCTGGAAGTCCAAGATCCAGGGGCCGGCAGTGTCTGGCGAGGGCCTCTTCCTCACAGACAGTGCCTTCTTGCTGCCCCTCACATGGTAGAAAGCTCCACCAAGTGCCCTCAGGCCTCTTTTATGAGGGCATTATTCCTCTCAAGAGGCTCCTCCCTTGTGACCTCATCACCTCCCAGTGGTCCCACCTCTAACACCATCATCCTGGGTGTGAGGCTTTCAATATATGAATTTGGGGGGCATAAAACAAACATTTAGATCATAACCTTGTAAAAGTAAAATGCGTGGCAGTAACAGCACACAGCCTGAAGAGGAGACATGGAAGTTTGCTACTATGGATTAAGTGGTATCATATCACTTAACAGTAGAATGCCACAGTGAAAGATTTATACTTTAAACCTTAAAGCAACCTCAAATTAACTAAACAAAGAGTCACACCTAAGAAACCGAAAAAAGATGATAAATGGAAATACAAAAAATATCCAATGGGGCCAAAAGAAAGCACAAAAATAAAAAGAAAGATCAGATGGAGCAGATGGAAAAGGAATAAGCAAGACAGAGTTTTAAATGTACTCACGTTAATGATCATATTAAATACGAACAGTCTAAACACACACATTGAAAGGCAGAAATAGTCAAACAGGATAAAAGATCAAGACACAACTAAATACAGCCTGTAAGAAATGCACTCCAAACGTAAAGACCCAAATAGGTTTAAGAAAATAATTTTAAAAGATATGCCATCTGAACACTACTAAAAAGAAAAAGCTAGAGTGGCTATATTAATACTGGACAAAGTATATTTCAAAGCAAAAAATATTCCAGTAATAAAGACCACCATGGCATTATAATAAAGGTGTCTACTCATTAAGCAGAGATAATAACCCTAACCTAATAAAAAAAGGTTCAAAACAAAATTGCTTCAAAACAGAAAAACTGATGGAATTACAAGGAAAAGAGAAAACCTAGAGGAATAGTCAGAGATTTCCATGCTGCCTTCAATACTGGAAAGGACAGACACCACATAAGGACGTGGAAGACTTGAGGAACACTCTTTACCAGCGTGACGCGTTTCTCAGATGCTCCCCCACCAACAGCAGAGTCTACATTCTTTTCAGGTGTACACAGATCACAAAGCAAAGGCAATAAATTCAAGCCATGCAAAGCATTCCCTTTGTCCACATGGAGTTAAATTGGAAATCAATAAAAGAAATATTTCAAGAAAGACCTCAAATATTTGGAAACGAAATGGCACACTTTTAGATAACCCATGAATAAACGACAAAACTCAAAAGCGAGTTTCAAAAGTATTTTGAACTAAAGGAGTATGAAAACATTTTCACAATTTGAGGGATGCCCTAAGGCAGCATACCGGGGAGCACAGAGCACCCACAGCTGCGTCAGGAGCTTCAGAGAACAGAAGGGGACCCTGGGAAGGCACAGATGCGACTCAGACTCTGCAGATGACAAGCTCCAGCCTCTACACCTCTGTGCCAAGCTGCATGAGTCCCCTGGCACAGAACAGGAGAGATGAGAGATAATGGGGGAGGGCACGTGGGCATCACAGTGAGACTAGTGGGGGCAGAACAAAGGTCAGTCTCAGGAGCATTTGAGACAGAGAAACTGGTCAAAAAAAAATCTGCACAATCTGCAGAAGCGAAATAAGGAACAGAGTGGGTGGGGAGGCCAAGGAGATGGAGGATGAGCTTGCAGGAGGGCTCTAAGGCTCCAGCTCAGGCTCTGGGACTTGCAGCTGACAAAGTCAGGAGGAGAGCAGGCTACAGTCCAGGAAGGAAACACCTGGGCTGGATCGGAGTTCGGAGTGTGAGCACGGCAGTGCTTCCAGGGGGGAACACCCAGAGCAAGTGGGTCTTAAGGACACACATTGGGGCTTTTAGAAAATACTCAGAGATCATCGGTTAAGATGAGGAAGATTGGATGTTAAGATGGTAATAAAGTCAGAGGCAGCACAGAGTGAGGAAACAATAAAGCTGATAGCGGATTCCAGAGAAACCTGCATGTGGAGTAACCATTTCCTGTTCAGTCCACCTCCCTGTGCCATGGCCTCCCCAGGCCCTCTGCCTGCCTGGCCAAGGCTCCTCCACTGCAGCCAGGGCTGGGAACAGGGGAAATGGAGTTGGTGAAAAAGACAAAACAAAGCCAAAAAATCACAGCTGAAGCATGCGTGAGTCCTGATGGGAGGCCATAACCCCAGCAGGGTCTTCACAAAGCTGGACCCTGAACACTGAAGTGTTCAACTCACACCAGTCAGACCTAACTTGGGTTCTAATCCAAACATGTGCCTGGACTAACATCTGTGTGTCTGTAACAAACCAAAGGTCATTTTCAGTTTAAAATGTCAAGTGTACCTTAAAAGAAACGCTGTACTTGAGGCAGAGGGGATGTCTACGAAGTGGAGGGCTGCGAGGAACGGCGCTCTCACGAGAGACAAGAAGAAGGGGTGCTGGCCACAGGGATGCAGCCGCAGCCATCTCTCACTCGGAAATAAGTTTAATCTCATCATTAGGAAATAAGTTTAATCGAAACAGAATCCATTTCTTTCTAATTTTACAATTTAAAAATCTAATCCATGAGGATAAGAAAGTCTACTTTCTGAATTCAGAATCTGCCTTCGTTTTGTGATTTCTGAATCCACACCTGGAGGGGGGCACACGTGGGCAGAGGTGTAAAAGAAAGTCTGCGTTTCGTGAGCAGCTCAGAGGCGCTAAAAACATATCCATGACATGTGGCCTTCACAAGAGAGTGGCTGCGTGGGTCAGGGTCTCCCCCAGGTGTGAGAAATCTGCATTTCCCTCCCACCTCCTCCAGGTGTTAGAAATCTGCATTTCCCTCCCACCTCCTCCAGGTGTT
>CM052651.1:154681114-154741177 GCA_028533165.1 Leontopithecus rosalia
GACTTTATAAACTGGCTGATAAATTCTGAGTACTTAGGAGGAAATAGTGTAATCTTGCTCCTGACTTTATAAATTAGCTGATACAGTGATCACAAATATTGCAGATTTTGATCCCATGTAAAAACCAAGGAAAGTAACCTCTCCTCCAGATACATACTGAAGTCATTTTTCCTTGGAAAAGCTAAACCACAACTCTCAAAGTAATATGGCCTCAATAAAACATATTTACATTTCACACTCATACCCCTTAGTCAAAAGAAGCATTTGGCAAAAGAAGACTCATGAGGAATCCTGGAGATTTCAGCCTACCAGGAGCTAGCAACACTGTCATCTTTGCATTTCTATTTGTACAATGACTCATACAGGTTATCTCTGACAACCCCACTCTCATCAAAGTCTTAATAATTAAAGCAAATGGCATTCGGCTCAATTCCCAACTTTTCTTACTCAAACCAGCAATTAGCAGAAAAAGAGCCACGCTATCCTGCCATCAATTTATGCTCCACATTCAACACCCAGCAACCACTCAAAAACTGCAGCAGGCCAGGTCGGCAGCTCACACCTACAATCCCAGCACTTCGGGAAGCTGAGGCAGGAGGATTACTTCAGCCCAGGAATTCAAGACCAGCCTAGGCAACTTGGTTAGATGCCATCTCTACAAAAAAAAAAAAAAAAAAAAAAATTAGTCGGGGGTGGTGGCTTGAGCCTGTAGTCCCAGAAACGCAGGAAGCTGAGGTGGGAGCATCACTTGAGCCAGGGAGTTTGAGGTTGTAGTGAGCTGTGATTATACCACTGGACTCCAGCCTGGGTGACAGAGCAAGACTGTCTAAAACAAACAAACAAACAAAAAACTACAACACACACCAAAAAGCAGGGTTGGTTTGGAGGGAGACCAACTGTCTCTCAACAGAGCAATTAACAGAACCAGATTCAGAAATAACCCATATATTGGCACTGTCAGGAATTAAAAATTATTATAATATGTTAAAAGTTGTACTGTAATTTCAGCCGAGATACAAATCTCTGGAGGAAGTATTTTCTAGGCCTAAGTTAATCAGAATAAATCAAACTGGAAAAAGAAAATGAAACAAAACACAAAAAGCCAAACCAGATCTAGAAGAAACATTTACTGTAAATACAAAGATGAAAGTTTTAGTTTTAAATTAAAAGCTATAGCAATCATTAACTAAAACACTGAAGTATAAAGAGATGAAGATTTAAAAATTAAAAGAATTCCAGGCCAGGCACGGTGGCTCATGCCTGTAATCCCAGCACTTTGGGAGGCCAAGGTGGGCAGATCACCAGATGAAGACCATGAGATCAAGAGATCGAGACCATCCTGGCCAACATGGTGAAACCCCGTCTCTACTAAAAATACAAAAATTAGCTGGGCATAGTGGCATGCACCTATATAATCCCAGCTACACGGGAGGCTGAGGCAGAAGAATTGCTTGAACCCAGGAGGTGGAGGTTGCAGTGGGCCGAGAGATCTGCTCCACTGCACTCCAGCCTGGCAACAAAGCAAGACTCTGTCTCAAAAAAAAAAAAGAAATTAAAAGAACTTCAATACCTTGTAGCCTGTGGAACAATGAGCAATCTCACTAGTATTCAAAGAGAGGTAAATTAAAATTTGGGAGGTACTGTTTCTTGATAATTAACAAAGGTAATGCAAGTGTCAACAACCAATGCTGGTAAGGAAGCAAATAAGAGGAAACATTTTGAGAGGCGTTTGTCCATAGCAGAACCCTTTAAAAGTTTACTTTTCTCAGTAATACTACTTCTTGAGAAAGTAATATATCTTAAGAAAATAAATCCAGAGGAGAGAGATCCAAGATGGCTGATTACTAGCAGCTCAGGATTGTAGCTCCCAGTGAAAGCACAGAGAACGAGAGGACGCCACACTTTCAGACGAAATTTTGTTGCTTACGGACCAGAAGATTCCCAGTGGAGGAGCCCCACAGGTTGTCAGCGCAACTCTTGTGGCCAGCACAGTGGTTCTTGGTGCAGAGTAAATGGGAATCGATCCCCTTTTGATCGACGTTTGGAGCTCCAGGAAGGCAGAGTCGCCTATTCAGCTGATTGAAAAAGGGATTAAGAAGGAAGCCAGACAGGAGATTCCCAGGCAGAAAAGCGCCACAAATCTTAATGCTGCTGTTTTATCCGGTGCAGTGGGTTGCTCAGATTCTGGCACTGGGAATCAACAAGTTTGATGTCCACTCAGAGACCTAATTTGAAAGTCGGTAATGACAAAGACGACAGTTGGATAAATTTACAATGATGGGAAGAAACCAGCGTAAAAAGGCTGAGAGAACCCAGAATCAGAATTCCTCTCCCTCTACAGGGGATCGCAGCTCCTCATCAACAAGGGAACAAGGCCTGATGGAGAAGGAGTTCGTTCCATTAACAGAATTAGGCTTCAGAAGGTGGATGATAAGAAACTTCTGTGAGTTAAAAGAAGATGTTCTAGCCAATGTAAAGAAACTAAGAACCTTGAAAAAAGATTCAATAAAATTCTAACAAGAATAGACAATCTAGAGAGGAATGTGAGTGAATTAATGGAACTGAAGAATACAATGTGAGAACTCCGTGAAGTATGCACAGGTTTTAACAGTCGAATTGATCAAGCAGAAGAAAGGATATCAGAGGTCAAAGACCAATTTAATGAAATAAAACAAGAAGACAAGGTTAGAGAAGAAAGAGTAAAAAGGAATGAGCAAAGTCTCCAAGAAATATGGGACTATGTGAAAAGACCTAATTTACATTTGAAAGGTGTACCTGAATGTCATGAAGAGAATGAATCCAAGCTGGAAAATATTCTTCAGGATATTATTCAGGAAAACTTTCCTAACCTAGTAAGGCAGGACAATACTCAACTCCAGGAAATACAGAGAACACCACAAAGATATTCCTCAAGTAGAGCAATCCCAAGACACATAATTGTTAGATTCACCAGGGTTGAAATAAAGGAGAAAATTCTAAGGGCAGCTAGAGAGAAAGGTCAGGTTACCCATAAAGGAAAGCCTATCAGACTCACAGCAGATCTCTCAGCAGAAGCCCTACAAACTAGAAGAGAGTGGGGGGTCAATATCCCCCTCAAAGAAATTCAATATCCTCAAAGAAAAGAATTTTCAACCCAGAATCTCATATCCAGCCAAATTAAGCTTCATAAATGAAGGGAAAATAAAATTTTTCACAAACAAGCAAGCACTCAGAGATTTCATCACTACCAGGCCTGCTTTACAAGAGCTTCTGAAAGAAGCACTATACACAGAAAGGAACAACCAGTATCAGTCATCCCAAAAACTTAACAAAAGGTAAAGAGTATCTCCATAATGAAGAATCTATATCAACTAATGGGAAAAATAGCCAGCTAGCATTAAATGACAATATTGAACTCAGAAATATCAATATTAATCCCAAATTTAAATGGACTAAATGCCCCAATCAAAGACACAGACAGGCAAATTGAATAAATAGTCAAAACCCATTGGTACGCTGTATCCAGATCCACCTCATAAGCAATGACATAAAAAGACTCAAAACAAAGGGTTGGTGGAAGACTTGCCAATCAAATGGAGAGCAAAAACAAAAACAAAAACAAAACAAAAAAAAACAGGAGTTGTAACTTTCGTCTCTGACAAAATAGACTTTAATAGTAACAAAGACTAAAAGAAACAAAGAAGGACATTACATAATGGTAAAAGGATCAACACAACAACAGGAGTCAATGATCATAAATATATATGCACCCAATATGGGAGCACCCAGATACATAAGACAAGTTCTTAATGACTTATAAAGAGACTTGGACTCCCGCACAATAATAGCGGGAGACTTTGACACCACATTGTTAATACTCGACGGATCAACGAGATAGAAAATTAACAGGGACATCTATGATTTGAACTCAGACCTGGAACAAGTAAACTCAGCAAATATTTATAGAATTCTTCACCCGAGGTCCAAAGAACATACATTTTTCTCAGTATCACATTACACCTATTTTGAAAGTGACCACATAATTGGAAGTAAATCACTCTTCAGCACCTGCACAGCATTTCACAGATGTAAATGAAATATTGGTTGGCTGTTTGTTTGTTATTTTCTTCCCTTATTCCTTCCTGTCTCCGCTGTTAAACACAATAGTGGCATAAAAGAGGTTTTTAATACCTATTTTTAGATTGCATTCCAGCCTGGGCAATAGAGTAAGACTCCTGTTCTCTCTCCCCCTTCTCTTTCTTTCAAAAAAAAAAAAAAAGAAAAAGGAATTTGCCCAACAGAAATACAGATCCATTCAGTAGCACACACACACACACTAAAAAAGAAAAAAAAAGAAATCCAGATAGAAGAAACACTGCATGCCCAAAGACATATATCAAAACACTATTGATAATACCAAAATATTAAAAACCATGTCTATGTCCACTCTAAATGATATAAATATCTTAAAGATAAATCAGTTCACAAATGTCCATTTTTGCCTTTCCTGCCTGCGTCCCTGGGCTGCATGCTGGCCACCAAGGCAGAGCTGTCCCCACACCACCCTGCTGGCCTTCCCTCTGCAATCCAGTGTTTCTCCCTTCCCAGGAGGTTGTGTTGCAACCTGAACCACGCCAGGTGCACCTGGGCTCTGCACACACACCTCTGCCTTCGTCTGTGTCTTGTCTTTCACAAAAACTCTGAGAACCCCCCAAATTTCTACCTTGTGTTCTAGGGTAACAGTACTGACAGGGTCTAGATGCAACCCAGTATAGCTGGAAAGACCAAAGCAAATCTTCTTACAATAAATCCTGCACAATTGAAAAATGCGAAATTGAAAATAAAGCCAAACTACCCAATACAATATGAAAAGAGCTTTGATATCATCTTACATTAATCCTCTTTTATTTCATTACAGTTGACCTCTGGACAACATGGGTTTGAACTGTGCAAGTCCACTTATAGATGGAATTTTTTTCAATCAAACTGGGATCAAAAATACAGCATTCCCAGGATGTGAAACCCAGGCATACGGAGGGCAGACTTTTTGACTATGTGGGTTCTGCAGCACTTGAGTGTGTGAGGATTTGGGAGCACGTGGGGAACCTGGAACCAATCCCCCATGTACACGGAAGGTGACTGTAACTATTTTACAACTGACAAAAGATAAAACTGATGATTGTGATAGTAATAGAAAATCAATTAGGGTCCAGGCACGGTGGCTCACGCCTTGTAATACCAGCACTTTGGGAGGCTGAGGCAGGCAGATCACGAGGTCAGGAGTTCAAGACTAGCCTCGCCAACATAGTGAAACATGATCTCTATTAAAAATACAAAAAAATAGCTGGCTGTGGTGGCACGTGCCTGTAATCCCAGCTACTCAGGAGGCTGAGACAGGAGAATTGCTTGAACCTGGGAAGCAGAGGTGGCAGTGACCCAAGATCACACCACTGTACTCCAGCCCAGCGACCGTGTGAGACTCTTTCTTAGAAAAAAAAAAAAAAGGAAAGAAAATCCATTTGATAATATAAGGTAGGGTGATATCTGTGACTCTGTTATCCATTCAAATAAAATGTATCTCTCTGTATCTGCGTGCGAAGCAGCTTCTCCATACCTAACCTGCATACTTCCTGTTTCTACTGAACTCCTGTGTGAACAGCAGGCCCCTCTGCAGGCCACACTTTCAAACTCAGGGACCCATCAGTTTACATCTCAGCTTTCTTTCATCTTTTGCATCTCTGGTTTGAGATAGGTCTGCCTTGCTAGTATTTTGCTGGAACTAAGTCTTGCTAAGCTACAATCTCAGCCAGTATAATTTAACTATGAAGCTTCTTGAATTTGTGTTCCCATCCTAAGCAGTTAAACAGCTATACTGATATCTTATGACAAAAATGCCACTGTCCTCGGACGTCCAACAAACTGGAGCTGACAATGCATCCCTCAGTCACATCTGACAGGGCGCATGTGGCGTGCAGCTGCAGTTCCTGGCAGGACACCCAGGTGTGCTTCAGAATCTTGGATTCTGAAGCCACTCTGCAGAGCCTGTGGTCCCTTGTGAGCTGTTACGGTTCCTTACTCATTTTTTAGAGTCACAGAAATTGTTAGAAGAATTTTCTAAGTACGAGTATAATCCTCTTTTTCCAAAAGACTCACAAGTCTTATTTTGACAATTGAGCAATAACAGTGATGAAAAACATTACTTTTTTGTTAACCATATCTAAGAAATTTACTCTGAGAGGCTCAAAACTTTAGTTTTGGAAAGCGGATAATAGTTCTCACAATTAAAATGTATTAAAACAAAAACAAGTCATGGAATCTGTCTCCTGCTTTTCAAAAGTGAAGTGAGTTCCCTGAAACAAGATTGGTGAATGCAACATCTGCCCCAGGTCACACACTGGAAAGCAGGAGTCTCAGAATATGTCACATCTCTGACCCAGCAAGAGGTGGGAAGCTCATCCTGCTGTGCCAGATCTTCAGGATGATGAGCCTGAAATCGTGGGAAGGGTGGGCCAGCTTCCAGCACTGTATGAGTGTGTGGTGGGGGCCAGCATCCTGTCCCCAACCCTTTCTCACAGCCCAGTGCTCTCACCCTTAGTCCTGAAACAGTAGAAGCCACCTAGAAGGGTCAGGCCAGCCACACAGCCAGGAAAGAAGGGCTTGAAAGAATAGCTTATCTCTGCAAGCTCGTATTCAAATCAGAGAAGTCACCCAAAAGCATGAGATGAGAGTGAGGAAGCGGGGAATGTGGGTGGGCATAGTGCAATCCGTTGAAGGTCTGAATAGGGCAGAAAGGTGGAGGAGGGTGACTTTCCTGGTCTTTCTACCTGCCTGTTCAAGCTAGGACACTGGTCTTCTCCTGCCTTCGGTCTGGGACTTACACCAGTACCCCCCAACTCTTTCCCCATTCTCAGGCCTTTGGACTCAGGCTGGAACACCACCACCAGCTCCCCTGGGGCTCCAGCTTGCAGATAGCAGATATTGGGACGTCTCAGCCTCCACAACTGCATGAGCCAATTCACATAAAAAAATTCAATCCATCCATTCATCCATCTCTCTATCCACACATCCATCTGTCTGCCCAACCATCACCTATTGGTTCCATTTATCCCCACCCCCCACTCTTGTCCATCTGTCTGTTCGTTACCTATTGATTCTGTTTCTTTGGAAATGTGTTTCTGTAACATTTGTTTTATCCTCCTACTGGAAAGTTGGTGTTGCTGCTCCCAGCCACTGATCCCTGGGCTGCTGAAGGCAGGCAGCCTGTGTTTCCTGTCAGGTAGGAAGGGGGCTGCCCTGTGGGACCTTACGTCTCATTCTCCTCAGTATGCAGCCTGGTCTCTTGGCTGACACATGCGCTTTACATGTTAATATACCTGGGAGGGATCTTAGAGGGGTCTTTTCCACAATAAAAAATTTCAACTCATTATTTTGATGCACCATCTAATAGATTTTCTTAAAACAAAAGCTTGAGTCCCATGTTTCATTTTATGGGCATGATTTTAAAGATTATGTGTAGGGTGCACCTATGATTTAATAAAACTGAGAAAGGACATGCTACTTTAAAAACAAAGAATGGATATTTTAAGGTTCAACAATTTCACAAATGTTAGTGAAGGGAAAACATGTCTCTTAAAATCAAATGTTTTACTGCAAAATGAAGGCTTCTCAGCCTATCTGCCACAGGTTCCTGAAGAAGCATTGCTATTTCAGAGACCTGTCTGATAACCATGAATGGAAAAACCACCTGCTTTTGGAGCAGTGGGAGCAATGGGCCTGCATGTTAGATATTTCTATGGACAAAGACAATTAGCACCAGATTAACAGCACTCCTAAAATTCAGTAACATTACAAAATGAAATGTGGTAGAGTGTGTTCATGTTTGGAAATATCATTCTCTGTGTCCACCCAACCTCATGGGACTCACTCTCCGCTCTGCTGGGTGGGGCTGGACCTCACGGCGGGTGTGACCATGGCCAGCCTCCACCTTGCCCCACAGCAGCCAGCAGGTCTGGTGGGACTTCACCGTCAGCCATGCTCCGAGATGAAGGGGATGCCCAACTGAACTGATGACTTTCCATGTGTGTCAGGGAAAGCCTCTGGTATTTGGGGAGTCCTGCCATGTAACAAAACTCAAAGGTGAAGACTACCAAAAAATAAATTTTTTTCAGGCTAGGCATGGTGGCACACACCTGTAGTCCCAGCACTTTGGGAGGCTGAGGTGGGAGGATTGCTTGAGGGCAGGAGTTTGAGACCAACCTGGGCAAGATAGCTAGACCCCATCTTTACTAAAATTAACAATTAAAAAATTAGCCCGGTATGGTGGTGCATGCCTGTAGTCTCAGCTACTTGGGAAGCTGAGGCAGGAGGATTGCTTGAACCCAAGAGTTTGAGGCTGAAGTGAGCTGTGATTGCACCACTGCACTCTAGCCTGGGCAAGAGTACCTGTCTCAAAAAAAAAGGGGTCGGGGCGGGGGCGGGTAGGGAGGTGGAAAGAAGAAGAAAAGAAAAGGTTTTTTTTTCAAGACTGGAACTCAAGGATTTTTCAAAATGTACCAAGTACTTTACAGGGTACTTTCTTAGCAGAGGAAACAAAGAAGATGGAACTTTCCTCAAGGGTTTGTTTATAATTAGCCCAAAGAGAATTATGAAAATCACACAGTTAAGTAACTATTTGATGTGACTATAAACTCATTAATCATACAGTTAGGTATTTTACGTGACTATAAACTGGCTTAATGGGTTGCAAGGAAGAAGGATCCTCTCAGATACGCTAAAAAAAAAAAAAAAAAGCTACCTGGGCCACAAGAGGGATGCCGGCGGGGACCGAGGAGACGAGGCCCCTGCGCCCAAAGAAAGAGACGCGCCAGCACCCGGCCCAGTCACAGGGTAGTTTCCCGCCGGGTGGGCGCTGGTATCAGCGGTGGCTTCCCTGGGAAAACCACGAGCGCGTGAGAAAGTGGGACCGGGCCGCGGAGGTGGCGTTAGGGCGGCGTCCAGGCAGGGCCGGCTGAGGAGCCAGGAAGGGCGCCCCGGCTGTTCACGCCGTGGTCCGGGCGCCTGGAATGCGCGGCCACAGATCCCTCCCAGGGAAAGGGGACTTTGCGGGCGAGGCTGCGTCGGGGCCTGGGGACCGGGAGACGGTTCTGGATGTTCCAGGCGTCATCGCGGGCGCAGCGCGAGGACAAAGGGGGCCACGCGCGAAGGGCAGAGAGGTCGGAGTGAGCCCCGCGGGTCGGACTCGGCCCGAGCCGGGACAGGCGCCTCCGGAAGCCGGGAGAGGCCGAGAGATTCCCCGAGGGCCCGGAAACCCGCGTTGTCCTCAGCGCCCCTGGGAGTAACTTGTTACCCGGCGACCCACAGCTTCGCCGCGACCGTTTTTAAAGCATTTGCTTTCTGCCTGCCTGTTGGAGCCGGGGCTCTGGTCTTCTCCCGCCCTCGGGCTGGGACTCAGCACCCGCAACTCTTCCCCCACTCTCAGGCCTCCGGACTCAGGCTGGAACAGCACCACCAGCGTCCTGGGGCTGCAGCTTGCACACGAAGATCGCGGGACTTCTCAGCCTCTGCAACTGCGTGGGCCAATTCACGTTAAAAACATTCCACCCATCTCTCTCCATCCATCCATCGCCTATTGATTCCACGAAACGCGTTTCTCTACCGCGTGTTTTGTCCTCCTGCTGGGACGCTGGTGTCATCGCTCCCCAGTGCTGACCCGTGGAGCGTGCTTGAGATTTCAGGCTGGAAGGCACGCTCTGTGAAAGTGTGGCAGAGTCCCGGAATAACGGTGCCCACACGGTGCATTAGCTGAGAGGTCAGCATAAAGTTTACTTTCTTATCCGTGGCCACAGTGTGGGCTGCCATTTGGGAAATAAAAGCAATGGCACGGCTTATCTTCCAGAAAGTCCCCTTGTGAATGTGAGAGGCCGGGAAATTGTTTCAGCGCCCAGGAAGGACTTGCAAACACGCCTGCATTTTGGATGAATGTCAAGTCTATCTAGATCGTCTTTTTTGTTGGTTTTTTACAATTTCAAAAAGAACTTTGAAATAAATATTTAAATACAAATGGCAAAAACAATGTATTTTATCTCATTACAAATGAGTGGGGCGTGAGTGCGTGGGCTTGCTAGTGCAAACTGCGTATAAACTGATCTGTCTGCGTCCCCACACTCTCATCTGAGACACGGCTGCACCAACACTGCAAACAGAGCTACTGACAAGAACTCGATAATATGAGGAAAAACGCTCAAACAGCTCCTCACTCTTGGGGGATGCTCAATAGTAGCTTTGGTTATTATTTTATATGGCATCATTTACTCCCAAGCAACCTTGTAAAATACAGACAAATGCTATTCGTGACCATCTGTGTCTGAGAGACTCAGGGAGTTCAAGACATCTACAGCCTGACAGACACCCGCGTTATGAAGGAATAAGAACCGGGAGCTGCAGTAGACGTCATCACACTCCATGTCCCTAATGTAAGGACTCTCACCAGCACCCTAGTAGGAACGTGGCAGCAGCCAGAGTCTGCCTCCTGGCTGAGCCGATTTCCATGAGTTTCTCCTCCTGACTGCAAAGTTCACCACCAGCTGGGTGTCAGTGGCACCAGATGTGCTTCTGTGACATTTCTCCACCAGGTTACAACAGTCAATAGTGACCTGGCCATTCCCAAAACCTGCTTACTCCTGGCATCAGATGTCATCCGGCAACGACCAGCTGTACAATGACCAGCTGTACATTATATCAAGAAAAACTTGATGAAGTCATAGATGAAAGGTCTGATCATTTGATGAGGCTGTATGTGGAGGCAGATTAGACAGACTTAAACCATCTAACAAAACAGCCCACTTCAAAGGAGCAGCAATGACTGTGGATCTAAAAACTTATTTATCGTAAGACACATGTTTTAAATCAAATTTATATAAGAGAGAACATTACCAAGTACCCATCAGAAATGAACAATTAGAGGGTCTGAGGCAGGGGTCAGCAGGGCTTGTTTCCAAAGCCTAGGTCATGACTCTGCTGCTCAAAACAGGATGTAGCACAGGAACTGGCCCAAACCAGCTGGGACCAAGATGGTGCCGAAGCCATCTCTGGTTGCCCTCATTATCCATTATGCACGAATTATAATTCATCTGCATAAGACACTCTCACTGACACGTGAGTTTACAAATGCATGCAAACAACCCAGACGTTAACCTCTATGGTTCTGGGAACTCCCACCCCTTTTCCAGAAAGTTCATGAATAGCCTGCCCCCTATTTGGCATATAATTAAGAGTGGGTATAACTATGCCCACCAGCAACTCATGTGTGCTGCTGCCAGCAGCTCCGCCAGTGGTGTGGCCCTGCTCTGTCTGTGCAGCTGCAAAACAGTTTTTGCTCTAAAAAACTTGCTTTCTTTCACTCCCAGCTCACTCTTGAATTCTTCCCTGAGCAAAGCCAAGAACCCTCCCAGGGAAAGCCCCAATTTTGGGATTTCCTGCATCAGGTCTGGACCTGTTCTATAAAATTCTGAATAGTTGATTATAATCAATAAAGTAGCAATTCCCCAAGTATGACCTGTGCTCTCACCACTTCACTCCCCAGTTTTCACAGCTCCAGTATTTCTGTCATTAACCAGATCCAACTGTTAGACAGGGGAAATGCTGTTGGTGTTTGTGGCACGGACTTCCAGTATTTGACTATACTTGTTCCCATGTTTTCCTTGTATGTATGTTTTTATATCATAAACAAAATAAACCATGCTTAGGAGAGTACTATCAATCTTTCCTTCAAAACGGCAGCACCCTCATACACTGCAAAATGGAATAACATATTAAATATGAGTTTACCTCCAAGTTTACCTGAGTTTCACATGAGAACTTCACTTGCTACCCGGTGGTATTGATTTTAAAGTGAAGCTCTCCTTGTTTATTAAATTAGGCAGGATAGGCTTCAAAGGTTGCTGTTTTACTGAGACTCAGCCATTTTTCTTTGATACATACTCTGGATTGTTGCAAGCCTCTAGTTAATTTCAGAGTTCTAAGGAAGCAGGTTTTGACAATTTCTGTTACTGTTTTCATTGCCTTTGTGAAGGAGAAGATTTTCAGTGTCCTGTCCCTCCATCCCAAGTACGTCTTTACCATGCTTACTTTTAACAAAAACTTTTCCTGCCTGTTGTTTCCAAATCTTACTTTTACTCAATTTTATGTGGTTAACTGTCTCTTCAATACTTACTAATACTGTCCAAACCTGAGAAAACCTACATGATCAGAAAACATAATTTAAAAGTTATTGTGATCATAATAATTATTTTAATACCACTTAAAATAACAACTGAATAACAACTGAAATACTTCCAGTTGTTTGATTTACAATGCTGGGAAACAGAGGAACGGTGGTGAGGTGATATATGTGGAAGAAAGTGGACTAATATCAGTAAAGAAAGGAAATTTTAAAAAATTAACAAAGAACCAATAATTACACTCACTCCTATATACATGAATAAGTATAATGAACTGAGTGAAATATATATATAATTCAGTGTTACGTCATTATGCTTAATGAATCAGGATGATGAATACGAATATATAACTGGCTTCTCACTGCCTGATCTTTAGCAGCCCTTCATCAAGCAGCAAGGCTCATGACAACTACAACTTCTTGCTTTTTCCTCTTTCTTAGAACGATATTTACGCCATATTTACTTTTTATTCATTAATCTCAAGGCCAATAGAGACCTACACAACTTTTCATTGAAAATTTTCAAGTACTCAAAAAAATTCCCTCAGTCAGGCTGAAAGACATTTTGATGCCAAATACTGGAGTGTCAAGACAACTAACGTCTGATTCCCCCCATAAATCACTATACCACTCCCCGGCGTCCACCCTGCTGGGTCTAGCTTTGCACTTTTCATCTTTCTTTCCTGACCATGCCTCCATCTCACTGCCCAAATACTGTTCAAAGGACTACAAAGGAATACAACACAAAACAGTCCATTTTAAAAATGGAGAAATAGGTGACGGCACAAGTATTATCTAGAAAAGCAGGTGCTTTACAGTGTACATGGCACAGTCTCATCATGGGAAGAGTGAAGCATCATCAAGATGTACTTTTCAGTATTGTTTATAGTAGGGAAGGAAACTTAAATTCAAATTCCCGTCTGCAGCAGACTGAAAAGACAAATTAGGGCCAAGCATGGAACTCCGGAGTATCTCGAAGCCTTCAAACCACAGTGCTGATGGGAACTCTAGTCCGTGATAGCGCAAGACGCACTTACTCATTTTCAACATTCAATACACAGTGGCAGGACCACTTGTGCCAGGCACTGCAACGTGCCCTGAACCACAGCAATCGTCTAGTGGAGAAAAGCAGGGTCACAAGACACATGTAGAGTGCCGTTCCACCTGGTCACATGCACTAGGCCAGAGCACACAGTCACACGATGACGCTATTCTCTGAATGAAAGCCTCAATCTTAAAGAGACAAAATGAAATTATTCCCAAACACTGGAGTTTAATCAATACCCAATATTTATTTTTAAAATTTATTTTTTTATTTTTGTAGACAGTCTTGTTTTGTTGCGCAGGCTGAAGTGCAGTGCTGTGATCTCGGCTCACTGCAACCTCCACCTCCCAGATTCAAGAGATTCTCTTGCCTCGGCCTCCAGAGTAGCTGGGATTACAGGTGCCCACCACCACACCCAGATAATTTTTGTATTTTTTAGTAGAGACAGGATTTTGCCATGTTGGCCAGGCTGGTCTTGAATTCCTGACCTCAGGTGATCCACCCGCCTTGGACTCCCAAAGTGTTGGGATTATAGGTGTGAGCCACCATGCCTGGCCAGTATCTAATATTTTTAATCTTTTGCTAAAAATATCCCTCTACGTTTAACAAAAGACCATTAATTTTTATATACAATTGATTTGCAATGGTTATTTTCATGTTTTCTTCTAATTAAGAACGTTTCTGGAAATGTTGTGGTCTTTTTCTACAAGAATTTTCAAAACCCTGTTCTTCCTTGCTCTGCTACTTGCTTTTTTGCTGGCACTGGTGTCCATGTTAGTGCCCCATGTAACTGTATTTGTCCATGGGTCTTCCTATACATTCGTGTTTCATTCGGATCAAACATGCACAAGTGCTGATTGGCAAACACCTTCATTATAAGGAAACTTTTCCAGATTCATTTTCCTACAATAAAGGTTTATTTCTTTTTCTCCCCAGTAGAAGTTTGTTTCCTAAGTTCTCCCTGTACTCAGTAAACACTGGCATGTAACCTTAAATATTATAATATTTCACCAAAATAAAGTCATAAACATACAAATACATAATGTAAGACCTATGTGCAGCAGAGGTACCCCGCCCACTCAGCAAGACTGTACCTGGGGTGCTGACGGGTTGAAGGCCACTGCAGTGACGATGTCTGTGTGCCCAGCCAGCCGGTGAGAAAACATGCTGGAGCCCATTTCATACATGTAAGCCTACAAGACAAGATGACCAGGTGTGTCATGTTAACTCAGTAATCAGCTATAAGCTACACAGATCAGACAGACAGTCTACACATTAGTCTATAGATTAGTGTCATTGATGAAATGCAACAGCAACAACCAAGATGGCTGACAAAATGTCATCCAACTTGAGGAACTAACTTTATAAAACAGGCATCTTTTCCTCTTCTGTCTTGTAGATTTTTAACATCTTAGTGAACTTATGTCATACTTTTTATTTACATCAAAAGCCTCCAGAGTACCCTGTGAACAGTTTTAAATATATGCTCATGTTTGATAACTAATTTTAAGGAAGGAGTATAGATTCTGTAAATCAACCTTACCTTGAATTTTCAAATTGAATGAAATATAAAAGATATTCTATTGTCCTCCCCCATAAACTTGATAGGTACATACAATATACTTTCCTTCCTACTCTTCAGCTTAGAATTTGAACAATTCAAATACTTAGATTTTTATAGCTGTTGATAAACAAGTTCTTCTCTAATTGTGTATGTGTGTACATATGTACATACACATATACGCACGCACACACACAAACAATTCTGGAAATATACATCCAGAATTGCAATCAAATATTTTATTTCAGAGAAAAACTCTATTATTAGATACCATTCTGATAGAATTGAAAGATGAGCTCATCATTAAGGAACAAAGTGTATCAACAAATATTTTTGAAAGCCTACTAGTAATAAAGAGCAATGTCACACTGCAGCAGAAGGTGTCAAAGTTGATTCTTTTCCCACAAAAACCTACTATTTTTTTAAAAAGTGTATTATGTATACTTGAAGTTTGTAACATGATCTTAGGGGAATCCATACCTACAGCTCTGAAGATAATAGTACTGATAACTGTAGTGAGGCAGATTCGTGTAACTATCATCTCATATCGCTAATTTTATTTGCCACAACAACAGCTAAAATCTATGTTGCTCACGAAAATCCCTAATATACTGTGGTTTAATTAACTTTAGCACTTGTGTTGCATGTTACACACCTGGACTTCTTCATCCGAGCAGCTGCTGTTTTGTATCCTTTGACCCACATCTCCCCAAACCCTCCCCGCCTATCCCATTAACCACACTTCCATCATCTATCTTGGTGTCTTTGAGTTCTGGTTAAGACACAGATTTCACACAGAAGTGAGATCCTGCAGCGTGTGTGTGTGTGTATGTGTGTGTGTGTGTGTGCGCACGCGCGCTCGCGTGTATCTGGTTTATTTCGCTTCGCATGTCCTCCAGGTCCATCTGCAGTGTGGCAAATGCCAAGCTCTCCTTTTGCAAAGCTGAATATTCTATCATGTGTACATGTGTGTATATGCATATGCACACAGACTCCTGTATCATATTTTTTTATTAATTTTTTCATTAATGGGTTTTTAGGTTGTTTCCATAGCTTGGCTGTTGTGACTAATGCTCAATGAACATGGGAGGGCAGATTACTTTCATGATGTTGATTTTCTCTCCTTTGAGCATATACCAAAAGGAGGACCGCTGGGTCATATTGTAGTTCTATTGTCAATGTTTTCCATGGCATTTTCCAGAGTGGCTGCAACAACCTACATTCCTACAAACAGTGCACACATTGGGAGGCCAAGGCAGGTGGATCTCGGGGTCAAGAGACCGAGACCATCCTGGTCAACATGGTGAAACCCCGTCTCTACTAAAAATACAAAAAAATTAGCTGGGCATGGTGGCGCGTGCCTGTAATCCCAGCCACTCAGGAGGCTGAGAATTGCCTGAACCCAGGAGGTGGAGGTTGCGGTGAGCCGAGATTGTGCCATTGCACTCCAGCCTGGGTAACAAGAGCGAAACTCTGTCTCAAAAAAAAACAGTGCACACAGTTCCCTTTTTTTGCACCCTCACCAGCATTTGCTATCTCTTGACTTTTTCATATTAGCCATCCTTACAGGTATGAGATACTAGCTCAGTGGTTTTAATTTGCATTTCCCTTCTGATTAGTGATGTGCACTAATCATATATGAAAAGGAGCACCTTTTCATATAGCCTTTTGGCCATTTTTATACTGTCTTTGGAGAAATGTCTATTCAGGTCCTTTACCCATTTTTTAATCAGGTCATTTGTTTTTCTGCTATTGAGTTGCAATAGTTCTTTATAAATTTTGGATATTAAACCCTTATCAGATATGCGGTTTGCAAATAATTATTTCCCAGCCCATAGGTTGCTTTTTCATTCAAGAAAAATGAAGTTGGAGGCATCATACTTGATTTAAGATTATATTACAAAGCTATAGTAACTAAAACAATGTGGTACTGGCAGAAAAGCAAAAAGACCAATTAAACAGAGTATAGAGCTCAGAAATAAATCTAAATATATACGGACAACTAATTTTCAATAAAGCCATCAAGAGGACACAATCAGAAAAGAATAGTCTCTTTAACAAATGGTGTTAGGAAAACTGGATTTCTGCACACAAAATAATGAAATTGGACCTTTATTTTACTATACACTGAAACCAACTCAAAATGGACGAAAGTCCAAAAATCATAAAACTCCTAGAAGAGAACATAGTGGAAAAGCACCTTAATATTGCCCCTGGCAATATTTTGAATGTCACAACAAAAGTAAATAAATGGGACTGCATCAAATTAAAGAGCTTCTGCTCAGCAAATAAAATAATCACAAAAAAAAAACAAAAACAAAAACAAACCATTTTAATGTAAGAATGAGTCCTTTAGATTTAGGCCTTCCCAATGATTCTGTCAATGACTAAGCAGGTTTTGAAGTAAAGTCTACAAATGAAAGTCTGATACACAGTTGACCCTTGAGCAACGTGGTGGCTAGGGGTGCCAGCCCTCCATGCGGTCAAAAATCCACATGAAACTTCTGACTCTCCAAAAACTTTACCCATAACCTACTGCTGACTAGAAGCCTTACCGATAACGTAAGCAATTACCATACATTTTATATGCTATATGTATTAATGGTTTATTCTAACAATACAGTAAGCTAAAGAAAAGAAAATGTTATTTAAAAAATTATCAGGAAGAGAAAATATATTCACTATTCATAAAGGTATTCATTCTCATCATCTTCATGTTGAGTGGTCTGTGGAGGAGAAGGAGCAGGAGTTGATCTTGCTGTCTCAGTGGTGGCTAAGCCAGAAGAGGTGGAGGAGGTGGAAGGGGAAGTAGCAGAGGCAGGCTTGCTTGATCTAACTTTACAAAAACACATCGTAATTTCTGCCAGACATTTTTGCTTTTTCATTTCTCTAAACATTTTTCCATACAGTACCAATCCTTCTTCCACCATTTGCTTTTGTTTCAGTGCCTGTATCATAAAAGCAGCCATGTTGTGAAAGATGTCAAAAGCATTGAGTTATCGGGACCCTTCCGCCACATTGTCTAATGTCAATCTGTTTCCTCGCACTGCTTCTTCTATGTCTTCTTCCTTATTGTCCAGCATTGGTTTGAATATGTTTTCTCTTCCTGATAATTTTTTAAATAACATTCTTTTCTTTAGCTTACTGTATTGTTAGAATAAACCATTAACACATATAGCACATAAAATGTATGGTAATTGTTTATGTTATTGGTAAGGCTTCTCCATCAAGTATTCTTCTGTTAATGCCACTAGTGTGGTGTCTGTTCGCTCTTGAATTTCTCCAGGATCCATACCTTGAAACCTTTTAGCCATATCCACGATTTCTTCATGATTTCCTTGACTGGCCCTGTCATAAATCCTGTGAGGTCATGAACAACTCCGGACAGTTATCTCCAGCGGGAACTGTTTCAGGGCTGATGGCCTGCCTGGCTTTTCCCATAACGCTAATGGCAGCTTCAATGGTGCAGTATTTCCAGATTTTCATGATGTTCTATCAAAGTTCTTTTCCATAGCATTAACAACCCTTTCCAAAGAGTTCTATGTGTAATGAGCCTCTGATCTAGAGGCTGAATTCGAAGCATTGTTTTGGGGCAAGACTACTTTGACACCTTTGGTGTTAAACTCAGGGGGTTCTGGGTGACCATGGGCATTGTGTAATACCAAGAGAACTTTAAAAGGCAGTCACTTACTGGCAAGGTACTTTCTGACTTCAGGGACAAAGTATCAAAGGAACCAATCCAGGAAAAGGTTCTCACTGTCCTCCTTTCTTAGTAAACAATGAAAAGATTGGCAGGTGATGCCTATCTTTTCCCTTCAAGGTTCAGTTTTATGGATAAGGGCAGTTCTGATCACAAGCTCAGCTGCATTTGCACAAACCAGCAGAGCTGATCTATCCCTTCCTAAGTCCTGGTGCTCCTTCTCTTCCTTACCAATAAATGTCCTTTGTGGAATGTTTTTTCCTAAGAATAGGGCCCAGGATGAAGCGCAATGGCATCATCTCAGCTCACTGCAATCTTCCCCTCCCGGGTTCAAACAATTCTCCTGCTTCAGTCTCCCAAGTAGCTGGGATTACAGGTGCCCACCACCGTGCCTGGCTACTTTTTTTTTGTAGTATTAGTAGAGACAGTGTTTCACCATGTTAGCCAGGCTGGTTTCAAACTCCTGACCTCAGGTGATTCACCTGCCTCAGCCTCCCAAAGTGCTGGGATTACAGGTGAGAGCCACCACGCCTGGCCCTCAGTGATTTTCTTAATGGTGTCTGGGGACTCATCTGCTACCTCTTGGTCAGCAGAAACTGCTTCTCCTGTTGTCTTGAACTTTTAAAGCCAAACCTCTTTCTAAAATTATCAAACCATCCTTCACCTTCCTTTTGCTTTGTCAGATAAGGACTTCACTTTTTCTTGAATTATATTAGAGTTTATAGCTGTCTTTCTTAGAGCAATCCCGCACCCACTTAAAAGCTTCATTTGCCATACGAGATTAAAAAGGATTTAACAAAACGTGCCAGGTTTTCGTGCCTGCTGGCATAGCTGCAGCAGTGGCTTCACAAGTTTTCTTTTGTTACGCTATTTCTTACACTGGATTCATTTATCTTGAAATGGCAGCTGACTGACAGTCTATGGTACATACCAAGTAATTCAGCTTTTTTTTTGTAAAGTTGTGGCTTTCTCTGCTTCTTGGGAGAAGGTTCAGCATCTCTAGGGGCACTTCCTATGGGCCCCATAGTGTAATTCAAGGTTTACAGTATTGTATTAGGCACGATGTAAAATACACAAGAGCCGTAAGAGAATAACTTTTACTGCAGCACACAATTTACTGGACAAACAGTTTACGCAGAGGCGAAGAGCATCATACAGCGGTTTAAGGGATACCTGCAACACCTGAGCTTCTCACAACAGCTACAGGAGGGGCAATGAAATGAGGACAGTAGTGCTGGATGGACTACAGTTAAATTTACAAAGAAATGATTTAATACTGCATTTCTGCATGTGCTTATGTTTCTCTTGACTAAGAATGTGCATACATTCTAATAAAGTTTAACTTTTTGAAAAGATGTGTGCATATTTTGACAGTAAATGATAAAAAAGACTACATATAATTCATGCATTCATGACATATCTTTTTCAATTTTTTTATACTTTTAGGGTATGTGGTTCATCTGCGTATTTTTTTCAAATTGTTGAAAATCTCCAAAAATTTTAGTATATTTGTTGAAAAAAATCACATATAAGTGGACCCATGTATTTCAAACCCGTTTGAAATGGATAAAGGAAATTGTTGTTCAAGGGTCAGCTGTATTTTGAAGGAAATGGGGAAATAAAATGTCTATGTTTTATTTTCTTCTGTCACAAGCATAAATTTATTTGAAAATTATAGATTTGCTTAACTCTGAAAGTTCCTGTGCCATTGCTCCTGGAAGGGGTGGTGTAGGGCCAGGGAAAGTGTACTCCTAACACAAATTCCCAGGTCAGGCTGACACTGCTGGTCCAGGGCACCCAACTTTGGGAACCACTGGGTGAGGGCAACTCTAACATTTTCACAGTTTGTCACTATTTATAAAACACAACTGTTATGTAAACCATTTACAATAAGGAGCCAAGGTGCATCCATATTTTACTGAAACTTACATTTTTTACTGAGAAACTCATGACAGGTAGACAGCACATTACCAGTCTAGCCCGGAGCCTCGTTGCTAAGAATCCAGACTGACTTTTCTGACTAAGTTTTTGCTGTTTATTTCACTAGGCTGCCAACGACAACTCCCATTCACACAGGGCTCAGGGCATCCTCAAATTCCCTCTAATTTCACAGGTGTTTCCAAAATCATCTTTGCTTATTTTGCTTTTTCTTCAGGACTGATTTAATATCAAAGGGTTTCTGAGGATCCAAAACTCCTGTCTGTCTGCTGTTTAGATTGAATGGATAAAGGAAATTATAATGACTGAATCTCTTTTCCATCCATTATTTCCAATGATAAAATACAGAGGTTGACAGCACTTACTGGACACTGACTTTTTGCCAGGCACTCTGATAAGAATTTTATATAAATTTTCTCCTGTAACCCTCTCGACAGCACTATAAAGAAAACACTCTTGTTGTCCCAATTCTATAGACAAGGAAGCCAAGCTGAGGGCAGGCAGTCTTCTGAGGCCTCTCACCTCTGTTGAAAAGTCCTTCCCGAGGTCAACTGGCTTCTATTTGCATGAAACCTCAAAACACACATAGAATGACATAAGATAGTGGCAGGAAGCGAGGTAAAACTTATCCAGGGAACGGCCTTTTGTTTCCTCTTTGAGAATGGAATTTAATAAAACACATCTTTTGGTCCAGGGGATTCTTGCGGTTCATGAATTTTCTGATCATGACAACTTTACATGTGAGAGAGCACTTTGAAGCCCAAATATCAGAAATATTTTAGTAGATACACAGGTTTCTTATGCTGTGATCCTACACAGTTTCCATTAATACAGAAGGACAGTAAGTAAGCCTCTTGTATGACACAGAGCAAAGGTAATGAACAGCTCTGCAAATGATTCAATGTAACCACAATTCATGTGTAAGAAAAACGTTTTAATTAGATATACTCACTTGAGTCATGAAGCACTTCCGCCACCAGAGAAACGAACTCTGGCTAAGACATATTCAGAAAACAAACAGAGCTAGAAATAAAACCTTTGTAAGTAAATCCTATGCCAGAACCAAATCAAGAAGGCCTGAGAGAAGCAGCAAGAAAAAAGGAAGCAATATTACAGGCAAAAGATGAGGGTATGGCGTAAATCTGTGGGTGCTGGAATAACGCTTGACTGCTCAAAAATGTTTTCACAAAAATCGTACAGGACTGAATGTCCTCCTGAAGAAGGGAAGTGTTTTGGAAAGAGGACTACACCGATTCATTACAACTATTTTGTAATTCTGTTGAGCCGTGTCTGCGAGGATGCAGTTTGTTTCATTTTTCCTTTCACAGAGTTCCTAACATGTGACCTTCATTTCCCTTTACCCAAATTAACCCCACAGAAGAAAGGGGACAAAGAATTACAAACAGAAGTGAGTTCTGCACTTCTGAAACTGGACAATGGTAGCAATGTTTTCCACAGGGGAATCAACTATTGTATTATGCTCACTTATTCTGTTTTTGAAAATAATTCCAGAAATGACATTTTCTGAGTATTCTGCATATTTCTTCAGATCACTGAATTTTTAGTTTACAAAACAGTATACTATTCTCAAAAGACCAAAAGTTTCAAGATGTATTAAACTCACAGTAAGACAGAAGCCTTGCCTTCTTACAGCAAGGGCAAAGGCGCTGTTAGAGAATTGCAGATTGTGGCATGCAGGGCCACCTGGCCGCCTGCCACACAAGCAATGGGAGGCGAACGGCTTGCTCGGCACCACCTCATCAGGCTGCAAGGCTGACACACAATCTCCAACCCTTGTCAACCTCCATCAAGGTCTGGCAAAATAAATATGGCACACACAGTAATAAACCCCACCCTTTTCTCTGGCACTGCCTCTTGCAAAGATGTAGCAGAATAGGATACTGCTGTGGTACCACCCACTGGTCTAACTAGCAGACAGTGGAAAATACCTAAGGCAGCAGTAACTTTTTAAGGCCTTGGGGTAGCATGTCATTCCACGTCTACCCTACATGTTCCTTATCCATTCCTCCGTGATAGGGCACTTCCACATTTTGGATATTCTGAAGAGTGCTGTGGTGGCCATAAAAGTGCACGTATCTCTTCGATATACTGATTTCAGTTCTTTTGGACAAATACTCAGGAGTGAGATTGCTGGATCATGCGGAGTCTACTCTTCGCTTTGTGATGAAAAACACACCCTTTTCCGCAGTGGCTGCCTCATTGTGCATCCCCCCAAGAGTGGTCAGGAGCTCCCCTTCTCCACATCCTCGTCATCACTCAGTACCACTTGTCGTTCTGATATTCTAACAGGTGTGAGGTGGTATCTCATTGTTTTTGACTTGCATTTTCCTTATGATTGGTGATGTGAGCCCTTTTTCCTGTACCTGTTGGCCATTTGTGTGTGTGTCCTGAAGCAAAATATCTATTATCCAAGCTTCCTTTGGGCCATTATCTTTATCCGATAATTTCATCTACTGATGTCATTTGCTTAACTCAGTTACTGCATGTGAGATTGCAAGAGGGTGATTTTCTAATTCTGCCATTCATCCATTCCAATCGTCTCCAATTCTCTAAGAAGTAACTTTCCCTTACCAAGTAGGATATTGGTTTACTTAAAATACAGTCTGAACAGGAAAGACAGACAAATGTTTAATTATTTTCCTTTATAAGGCACACTTCTGAGTAAGGGACTGGTGCCCTAGTTACCTCCAATGGGGACCAATGACATTTGGTTTTATGTCTTTGTTTTTAGCTACAGCTTTTTGGGGGAAGTATTATCCAATATGATGAGGGTTTAGATATACAATTGTTTACAAATTGTATATCTATAATTTAGATATACAATTATCTACAATTTAGATATACATATTATCCAATATGATGAGGGTTTAGACTGTGATTGAAGTCAATTGCAGTCATTACTCTTTGGATGCTCAGCTAGCCCTCCTTTGGCTGACAGAATGGGGCACTGGTCCACACCAGTCTAACCAGTAGACAGTTGTACATGCCTCACAGCAGTAGCTTTAAGGCCTTGGGAACTGGTTGTTGCCTGTGGCCTTGTTATATGACTCCTTCTTTTGATTTTGCCTTTGATTTCTTCTTTTCTCTTTGGCAAAAGATATCCCTGGCTCATCTTGTAAGTCTTCTGCCATAGATCTGGAACTAGCTCTCCACCCAAGGAGTTCTGGCTTCTATTAGTGAGGAACAGTATTTAGAGGCTGCAAAGAGGATACTGAGGGTGATCACCGCAACATCGCCGCTTCCAAGAACCTTCCCCGGTGGGAGCTAGGAAATACTGGTATTCGTGCACCAGTTCCACATGGTTTTAATCTGAAAGGCTTTCTAACGCAGGTTAATGGCTGACAGAGCAAGTTCTCCCCATCATAACGTTCTTTTTTTCAGGGGTATTTTGACCACTGTTACTTGTTTATTCTCCCAAGTAACTTTACAGTCAAACAATACAGATACAGAAAAACCTACTGGTATTTTGTTGTTGCTGTAGTTGTTGTTGTTGGGCAGTGTTAAATTTACAAATTACCTATAGAGAACGGCCTCTTTATGAGACTAAACCTATCTATCCAAGAACAAGTTACAATTTTGCATTTATTTAAGTCTACACTTCCGGGAAAAAAATAAAATGTTCTTAATGCAGGTTTTGCGGAAATCTTGTTAATACCTGAATGGTTTATCCTTTCTGAGGCTATTCTAAATGAGTTCTCTTCCACTATGACTTTTCAGAGGTTACTGTTTGTATCTATAAAGATCACTGAATTCCATATATTAGTTCTAACACTACTGCTAATCTTTCACTTAATTATTTTATTGCCACTAAGTCTCTTCACCTTTCCAGATATGCAATCTTGTCACATTTGAATAAAGACAATTTTAGGTGTTCTTTTCAATAGTAATGTCTGTAAATTCTCCTGTCAAATTTCATAGGGAAATATCTCTAACACCCTGTAAAATAGTCATGGAATTAATAAACATTCTGGCTCTGTTCCCAACCACTTTTCTCAGAAAGAGGTCAGCTTTTGGGCTGAGATAAGCATTTTATCATTTAAAAGCTGCATTCATGGATTCCTCGTTCACTGGGTGTTTAAGCAGAAATCCAGAATTTTGTTGAAGTAGCCTTCTGCATCCAGGAACGCAGTTATAAGAGTACTCTTTTTATATCAGTTAATATTACTAGAGAATTATTAATGGATTTATTCATAATCATCCTTGCATTCTACATATAAACCCCACTTGGGCATGATAAATTATTGTTAACGCACTGTCTACGTTTCCATTTAAGATTTTGAATTAATATTCATAAATTAACTCTTTTCTGAAATTTCATCAAGTTTTCTATCAGTTATGGTTACTTCAGAAAGCAATCTGATGTCTTATTTCTCTACGCTTTAAAACAGTTAGGTATCTTTAAGACTATTTGATGTTTAAGAGGTTAGTAAAATCCTCTGAGAAAGCACATGGGCCTGGTACTATTTCACAAGGAGCTCTTATAAAATGTTCTCTATTTCTTCTATGAAAAGTGGCCTGTTTAATTAGTTTCTACTTTGGAGGGAAGTTTGATAAACTAAATTTCCATAACTCAACTATTTTTATAAAGGCTTTCATATTAATTTGCACAAATTATGAGAACCAGTCTCATGATTTTCAAAATCCTTCTGCTCCATGTTTTTGCCTCCTCCTTATTTCTTAATTATAGGTTAAGCTTTCTCTATTTTTAAAAAAATATTTGCACTGGCTAAAGTTTATTTTGTTGCTTGTGTTTTTAAAAAATCTAGTGTTTTGGCAGGCACAGTGGCTCATGCCTGTAATCCCTGCAATTTGGGAGGCAGAGGCAGGTGCATTATTTGAGGTCAGGAGTCTGAGAACAGCCTGGTCAACATGGTGAAATCTCATCTCTACTAAAAATACAAAAAATTAGTTGGGCATGGTGGCAGTTGCCTCTAATCCCAGCTACTCGGGAGGATGAGGCAGGAGAATCTCTTGAATCCGGGAGGCAGAGGTTGCAGTGAGCTGAGATTGTGCCACTGCACTCCAGCCTGGGTGACAGAGAGAGACTTCATCTCAAAAAAACAAAACTAAACCAACAACAACAACAACAAAACTTGTGTTTTAATGTATTTGTTAGTTCTATTGATTTTCTGTTTTCTTACTTATCACCTGCTTTTATCTCTATTATTTTTTCTGATTTACTTTGTTATTCCTTTTCTGACTTTTAGATACTCATCTTTTTTTCCTTTTTAAAATTGTGTATGATATACATATTTGGTGCTATAAATTTCCCTCCAAGAAGTGGTTTATGGAAACAGCATTATTTTCAAGATATTCAACATTTTCATATTCTGTTTTACACCTTTAAAGAGTTGCTTAATTTTAATATGTACATGAATAAACTTTTTGTTTTTAAAATGTGTACTCTGATTGCATTATAGTGAGAAAATGATGATTTTTTCTTATTTTAATTTCTCGAGCTTTTCCGTATGGATTCATTTACAGTCATTGTTCATAGATGTTTGATGTGCGCTTGAAAATAACACATCTTCCTTGTTGGCAGACGAACATTACTATGAAGACGTTTCCTATAACCTTATAATTTCCGTGCACTCGACCTGCCGTGGACTGAGAGAAACATGTTTGTCTCCATTATTAATGTGTGGCTACTTATTATTTGGTTCTTATGGTTTCCACCTTGTGAAATTTATTTTCTTCAAGGATTAGATATTAACATATATTGTATTTTTGTTGTGAATTTTAGCCTTTGGAATCGTTAAGTATCTTAGCTTTGTAATTATTTGGTTGAATTGTGCTTTGGGTGATACTAAAATCACATAATCTGCTTTATTTTTATTTTCATTTGCCTGGTTGCCTGGTATACATTTCATATCTCTTCTCTTTATGCTTTCTGGATCACTGTGGCTTAAGGCATCTCCTATATTGAGCATGAACTCAGATTTTTTTTCCTCATCTGTAAAATCCAATCTGAAAGTTCTTTTCTTTTTTTCATTAAACATTGATATGAGCCAGGCATGGTGGCTCAGGCCTGTAATCCCAACACTTTGAGAGGCTGAGGCTGAAGGCTCGAAGCCAATTGTTTGAGACCAGCCTGGACAACACAGTGAAACCTCATGTCTATAAAACTAATGAGCCAGGCCAGGTGGCATGTGCCTGCAGTTTCAGCTATGTGGGAGGCTGGGGAAAGGGGATGGATTTAGCCCAGAAGTTCAAGCTCATAGTGAGCCATGATCATGCCACAGCACTTTAGCCTGGGCAACAGAGCAAGACTCTGTCTCAAAAATAAACAAAACAACAACAAAGACATCAATATGACTGACATTTTCATCATACTGTTTTATTTTTAATTCTATTTAATGTATGGTACTTTATGGTCTGTTCTATTTGTCCTACCTAGATATTTCTTTGGGTACTTAACAATGGCATAATTCTTGTTCCAGCAGTTATCTTTTATTAAAATCTTTATACAAAACTCTCGGTCTACTCCTGTATAAGACAATGCATGTTAGCTCCCTACTATGCCCAACAGTGAGGTTGTCTAGCAACTATTCTTCCACCTCTCTTCCTCTACTTCCAATTTTAGTCATAATTATCTTAATTACATTTAAGGGTTTACAGTTCTATTGTCAGTTTCAACTGATCTCTTTTTATTTAATTAACATATACAAGAAGAATCAAGAGACTTATTCTACTTTCTATAGCTATTCTCACATCTCCCATTTTTGTACTATTAAACTCCAACAGACAGAACATTTACAGAGTATTCTGGTACCTTCATTCCCATATTTTGATCTTACATAGTTAACATATTCACTGTTCACCTGGAACCTTTTGCTGAAACTTCTTCAATCTTACCTTGGTTTAATTTTATTTATTTATTTTTTTTGAGACAGTCTCACTCAGTCACCCAGGCTGGAGTGCAATGGTACAATCTCGGCTCACTGCAATCTCCACCAGGTTCAAGTGATTTTCCTGCTTCAGCCTCCTCAGTAGCTGGGATTACAGACACCCACCACCACACCTGGCTAATTTTTGTACTTTTTGTAGAAACAGGGTTTTACGATGTTGGTCAGGCTGGTCTCGAACTCCTGACCTCATGATCCACCTGCCTTGGCCTCCAAAAGTGCTGAGATTACAGGCATGAGCCATCTTGCTCATCCTTACCTTCATTTTATAAAGCTTTTTTCTTCAATATAACTCAAGCAAACACTATTCAGTTCTGGCAGATTCATAACTGTGTGTCTGGTTTTATATTCAAGAAACAATTCAGCTAGATAGTAAAATTTTTGACTCAGATTCTCTTTTTGAGTATGCTAAATATGTTCTCCCCAATGTTTTTTAACAACAAAAAAATAATGATTTACAAAAGTTCAATCCAAGCTCATACTCTTTCCCTTATAAACATTTGAACATGTTCATGGATCCACAAAGGTGTTTTATTGTTAATGTTTATAGTCAAATAGATTTATTAAGCTATATTTCTTTGCAAACTAGTCTGAGTCAATTTCCCAGGCATTTATTCAATATTTAGATTTAACTAAACTTTTTTAACTTTAGGAAATATATTTTTGTATTTTTAAAAAAATATTTATTATGTTTAATAGCTGTTTTAAAAATTTTTCCAGGGACTCATTTATACGCAGGTTGAATTTCTTTTGCCAAACTTCTATATTTACCCTTTCATCCTGAATTTCTTTTATCATTTCCTTTATTTGCTTTGCTCATTGGTATCCTTTTTCCCTATTGTGCTCTCTGGAGGATTTGCCTTCTACTGTATTCCTTTGCATTTGGTCTTTATTTCTGAATTTTTTTTTTCTAATGCTTTCCTAACTTTCATCAGTTCTAACTTCATATATTCCTGTTGTCTAGCAATTGCTGATGTTTTATGTGCTTTCTTAACTTTTTAAAGCTAATTTACAAATATATCATTAGTTTTCACCTCTTTAGAAGACAAATTTTTCTCGTGTAGTCTTGCTGTCTGTGAGAATATTGGTTCATCCTCATTTTTTTTTTTTTTTGGTATTACAAAAAGGACTGTGATATTGGCTGGGCATAGTGGCTCACACCTGTAATCCCAGCACTTTGGGAGGCCAAGGCAGGTGGATCACGAGGTCAAGAGATCAAGACCATCCTGGTCAACATGGTGAAACCCCGTCTCTACTAAAAATACAAAAAATTAGCTGGGCATGGTGGCGCGTGCCTGTAATCCCAGCTACTCAGGAGGCTGAGGCAGGAGAATTGCCTGAACCCAGGAGGCGGAGGTTGCGGTGAGCTGAGATTGTGCCATTGCACTCCAGCCTGGGCAACAAGAGCAAAACTCCGTCTCAAAAAAAAAGAAAAGGACTGTGATACTCAGAAGTTGTATGACATAGAAGTAGAATAAGGGATAGAAAAAAATAGGGAGAGAAGGTAGATAGGCAATTTGGAGGCACGTTGTAAAAGTCCTTTTAAGCCACACATAAGATCTTGGTTCTACATAGAGAACTGGCAGAATATTGTAAACAGATAGTATTTACAAAGAAGAGTGTAATAGTATTTACATTAAAAAGTGTCATGATCATCAATAACCTGTTTTCTTTCTAGTCATTAAGAGAAGTTTGTTAAAGTCTTCCATGATGATTGAGGATACTTCTTTTTCTTCTTAGAGTTATATCACTTTTGCTTTATATATTTTGAAACTATGTTATTGGGTGCATACATGTTTATAACATTTTCTACACAGATTGGCATTTTTGTCATTATTAAATGTCCCTCATTATTTCTAGTAATGCATTAAGACCCAAAATCTACTTTACACTAAAGTATCATAAGAGCTTCATTTCCCATCCTCCTACTTTCAACATTTCTGTCTTTACAGTTTTAATTCAAAATGATATGTCTTTCAGTTCTAGAAAATTATGTGATAAAATTCTCCATCCTTATATCTATGGTCTCTGACTTGTACTCTATTTCCTTGAGTATATTAATTATGGTTATTTTAAAATTCTTATCTGCTAAGTCCAATATCTGGGTCACCCATAGTATTGTTTCTATTTTTTTTTCTCAAATTTTTTTGCTCTATCTCTTGACATATTTATAATTTTTGACTGAAAGCGGAATACTGTGTATTAAAAAAAAACTCCCAAAGCTCAAAATTATGTTACTGTACACCAGAAAGGTGGGCAGATGGAACAGAAGACATCCTTACTATAAACAGAGTTGAGCAGACTCAAGTCTGGATTGCAGCTTGGGTGAGATTCCATCAACTCCTGGTTTATCCGCGGGTAAGCTAAGGTGTCCACTGGGAACTCCCACCCCACTAGCAGGTACTGACATCTAATATTCATATCCTCAGCCCTGAAATATTGTTTAAAAAAAACCCCTCTGCTTCTAAAGGTTTTCTGCTTAGCTTATCAGTTTCTTGCCCTCCTTAGCTCCAGAATTTAATAAAATATGTTGACAGGAATACTGGTAGTGTCAGGCATAGCACTTGACCTTCCATGGCCCTAAAGTTTTAAAATTTTTATCTCTATATCCCTGCAATATCAAAAAAGTCTGCCAATTTTTATACACAACTTCACCTCTTACCCTTCATACACACCCAGAGAGAGAGAAAGAGAGAGTGCTGCATCTCTCTGTATGGCCTTTGCCTGAAACATAAGGTCTCTTCTCCTTATGGACAAACTCCTTCAGAGAAAAAGTAGCTGCAAAATGTCAGCTGCCCCCTTGCATCTCACACCCTAGTTAAACCTAGTTTTGCGTAGTAGTTCTGATAGGCACTCTAGTCAGTTCCAAGCTACTCCATCATAGCCAGTGCTGAGCCTGAATATGAAGAAGATAATTCTGGAAACAGTATAGAAAAAGAGAAGTTAATAATGGAGACCAGTTAATATTTATCAGGCAAGAGATCATGCAAGTCTGGACTTATTAAATTATGAGAAATAGAAGGAGACGTTTCAAAGCATGGGAATATAGAGCTGGAGAATTTCAAAGGCCGAGTCCATTTTAAGGGTAAGAGAAACTATAATGAACAATGTTATTTTAATTGATCATGTTTGGGATTCACTGAAAGCTTTGACTCTGAAATTGCATATCTTTTACTTGAGAATTTTCTGTCATTGTTTTTTCAAATGTTTTTCTCTGCAGTATTTAAAGTAACAAAGATGTGTGCTGTCTATGCAGAGGACATATAATGAATAGGTAAATAATTCTGGACTTAAATCTCAGTGCAGCACTCATTTCCAAAAATAGTTGTCTTCATTTGAAATACATTAGTTTCTTCCAGTGGTCTTTATCTCATCCTTCATAGCCGTTAGGAAGCAACTATATTCAGTATTAATTAAGCAAATACACATTTCTGTGATTTATTCTTTTACTCTAATTGATCAACACTAAAAGGTCTCAAATAAAATGTCTAAGGGAATCTAGACGGTGTGTGATATTATTTAAGAAGCCTGCTTGAAATGTACAGGTAAATTAATTTTATCTTTGCCTTATTTGTGAATAAGAGGGAAAGCAAGACTTGATATCTGCTGAGTCAACATAAGAAGATATCCTGATAAAAAAATTTTTACTAAAATAGACATATAATATTGTTAATGATAAAAACAGTATTTTTATCCTTGCAAAATAAATAATTTATTCATGATTCTACTTTAAATGTACCATTTGTAAGGAACACTCAGTGCCATCCTCATTTCATTTTCTCCTGTTCAGTCTGCAGCTACCTGTTCATCTTCTGTGGCCTCTGTTCATCACTGACTATTCCACTCTTTGCTGCTGCCACAGCCTACTGAATCTTTCCCCTTTACTGAGCTGCAGCTTTCCTTGGCCCTCACGGGAACTCCCACTTCCATTTTCCTCCTGTACCTCGAATCCTTTCCTTCTGTTTCTCCCCTCCGGCTTCAACTGTCGAGGTTCTCCAGAATTCTACTCAATACCTTTTGGTTTGCTCATTGTACCCACTCTTCATGGGCATCTTATCTATTACTAACACTTCAGTTATCATCTCTATACTGATCATTAGTCTTTATCTGTAGAGTTTTGATTTACATTCCCAACTTTACACCTGCCTATTTCAACAGCAAATGCAATGATGTCAGATTTCTCATTAAAAACAAGTACAGCCAGAAACCAGTGACATAACATGTTTAAAGTGATGTAAGAACTGTCAAGTCAGAATTCCAGACACAGTGAAAACATGTTTTAGCAATGAAAGCAAAATAAAGATAATCTACGATGAAAGAAAACTAAGAGCATTCATAGCCAGTAGAAATGCATAAAATCAAATGCTAAAAAAATTCTCCAGGCCAAAAAAAAAAAAAGAAAAATTATACTAATGTTAAACTTGAAACTTAAGGAATGAAGAAGAAAGCAGAAATTGGTAAGTGTCTAAATAAATATATTACACTATTATTTTCCTCTGAAGTCCTTTAAAATATGTATACTTGTTGAAGTATTAGAAAGTATAACATTTTGTGATGGAGTTCTGAACACATGTAGATGTAATATCTATGATAACTATAATACAGAATGAGAAGGCTTCAGGGACCAATTTGATGATAAGGTCTTCAATTTCACTGGAAATGAAGAATCATCTCTAAGAATACTAACAAGATATTAGGCATATATGTTGTAATCTCCAGAACCACCACACATACATGTACACAGCACTGTACAAAGAGATACAGTTTCAATACATAAATCAGGCCAGGTGTGGTACCTCACACCTATAATCCCAGCACTTTGGGAGGCCAAGGTAGGCAGAAGGCTTGAGGTCAGGAGTTCGAGACCAACCTGGCCAACATGGTGAAACTATGTCTCTACTAAAAATACAAAAATTAGCAGTGGCGTGATGGCACACGTATGCAGTCCCAGCTACTTGGGAGGCTGAGGCAAGTGAATCACTCGAACCCAGGAGGCATAGGTTGTAGTGAGCCGAGATCGTGCCACTGCACTCTGGCCTAGGCGACAGAGGGAGACTTCATCTCAAAACAAAACAAAGATAAATTAAAAGAGAATTCAAAAGTATTAGAATAATCTAAAAGGGGACGGGAAAAGTGAAAAAGGAAGCAAACAAAAAAAATAGGCCATATTCAAATGTACTGATAATTACATTAAATATAAAAGGACTAAACATACCAATTAAAGAGAGTTTGTCATATAAATTAAAAAATAAGACTCAGCTTAGGTTTTCTATTAAGAAAAGCAAAGTTAAATGTCATGACATGAATAAATCAAAGTTTAGCGGAAGATATAACACATAAACACTAATTAAATAAAAGCTAGAGTGACTGTATTAATATCTAAGTACACTTCAGAACAGATAAAATCCATTAAAATACACAAATTTTAGTTCATTTAATTTTTTTAAAATTATCAGAAAAATGTATTGCATAAGTGCTATGGACTAAAGATACTCCCAAGTGTATTTGTTAAAACCCTAAACCCCAATGTGATCTCATTTGGAGGTGTGGCTTTTGAAAGGTGGTTAGATTTAGATGGGGACATGATAGAGTGGTCTCCAGGATGGGATTAGGGCCCTTATAAGAAGAGGACATGTAAGGACACAGGAGAAGATAGCCATCTGCAAGCCAGGAGGAGAGCCCACACCAGGAACAGGCAGGCACCTTCATCTCGGACTTGCAGCCTCCAGAGACTTGAGAAATAATTCCTGTTGTTTAGGCCACCCGGTATCTGGAATTTTGTTATGGCGGCCTGAGCCGAATGAGTGAGCTGTGCCAGCTATGAATTCTCGTAGTTTTCTTTCATCATAGATTATTTTGCCTTCGTTCCTAAAGTATATTTTATGTGCATGGAATTCTGACTTGACAGTTCTTATAGCACTTTAAAAATGCTGTTTCACCATTTTCTGGCTGCATTTGTTTCTAATGAGAAACTGGAATTCACACCAAATGAAGAAATATGCCCCTAGTGTGCTACCTATTCCAGTGACCTACCTATATTGAGAATTGTACTCACATATATGTTGAATGTAAAAAAATGGTGACCAAAAAATTTTAAGAAAATTCAACATACACAGTTCACTTACATTTAGCTCCTAAAGGAATCGTGCATTCTTAAGAAATCTCATTAATTTCCTGGGCAACATACAAGGAGTGCTAAGTCTTTGGTAGAAATGAAAGCCGGGAAGATATCATAGGCAATAGAAGGTTCCGAAAGAGAAGTAGATTTGATGAGTAGATTTGAATTGGTAGAAATCTTGGGTACATGATTGGATATAGAGAAACAAATTAGGGGAAAAAACAAAAATTCCATTATTTTGTTGGTGGTGGTGGTGGGGGCTGGTGGGAGGGATGTTCAAAATTGCGAAAAAGTCACTTATTGTCATGTGTATCCAAATGGTGGCAAACTGGCAATACTGTTAAATAAAAGTTGCTTATTTTAACCTTTAGAATTGCTTTAATAAATTTTGAAGTAACTTATTGGCTGCATGGTAGTTATGTTCTATAACACATTGTTTTCTTTGAAAAACAAAAACACAGGTGTCCATTTCTACATATTTTTCAAATGGTAACACCACTGTGTTCAGAGAGGGGCACCAATATCAATCACAGCAGATGCTGAAGATGGCAGAGCGGCATGTTTACTTAATCGTGAACTAGCAAAATTTTAGAATAACTTTTCCTATTTTCCATAAGAAAATGTTTCAGTGTTCTTAAATTTAATTCTTGCCAGTTAAATTGAATAAGAAAAAAATGTTTAGAAAATAAAACTGTCTCTCAGATCAACTGTAAATTTTTCCAAATAAACTTTATGATTCCCTTTAATTTTTGGAATGTCCTCATATGTTATTTTTGTCCACTCAGGCTGCTATAGCAAAATACCATTAGCTCGGTAGCTTATAAATAACACACATTCATTTCTGAAAGCTGGGAAGACCAAGGTCAAGGTGCCAGTCAATTTGGTGTTTGGCGAGGATGCAACCTCTGGTTCACAGACAGCGCATTCTCCCTGTGTACTCAGGTGGTAGAAGAGATGAGGGAGCTCTCTGGAGGCTCTTTTATAAGGGACTAATTCCATTCATGTGGGGTCCACTCTCAAGATCTAATAACCTCCCAAAGACCTCATCTCCTCTAATACCATCATCCTGGGATGAAGGTTTCCACATGGGAATTTGGAGGGAACACAGGTTTTTAGAGAAGCCTTATAGACCAGTGACAAAGTGAACTGTCTGTAAGGCTTAAACTATGTTCAAGTCATAACCCCCGTACCTATGAATGTGACCTTACCTGGAAATAAGATTTTTGCAGATGTAATTAACATAAGGATATTGAGACCAGCTTGGATTTAGGGTGGGCTATAAATCCACTATCACGGTTGTCTTAGTCTGTTTTATGCTGCTGTAACACAATACCTGAAACTGGGAAATATACAAAGAATAGAAATGTATCTTCTTACAGTCTTGGTGGCTGGAAGGTCAAAGAGCCAAAATCTGGCAAGGCCTCCCTTCTGCATAATCACACAGCAGAAGGCGAAAGGGCCTAGAGGCAAGAGGGGACAGCTCAACCTTTGTAAGGACCCCCCTCTAATGGTAATTGCATTCATCCTTGCAGGAGGGCCAGCCCTCATGGCCTAATCACCTCTTAAAGGTCCCGTCTCTGAATACAATACAATTTAGAATGGCAAGTAAATTTCAACACAAGCTCTGGAGGAAACATTCAAACCTAGCTAGTGTCCCCAAAAGAAAGAACAGGGAGACAAGTGACACACAGAGGAAAGGCCACTTGGAGACAGAGGCAGAGGCTGTTGTGACACAGACACACACCAGGGAATCCCAGGGACTGTGGTGGCCACAGAGGCGAGCGAAGCATGGAAGATTCCTCCCTCAGACCCAGTAGAAGGGTCGGTGCTATAGCTAGTACCTGTGCAACGCCATTTTATAAAAGATAAAAGCTGTTTTCCAAAAATAAGTTACCCCATTCTCCTCGCAATAACTGCGGGCCTTGGCTTCTGTAAATAAGACTGCTAGTTTACTTTGCAGAATGCAAAGAGGTAAAGCTGCTTACCTTCTCTTATCAGTAACTACCAGAGTTGCTAGCCTTTGCTTACCTTATTCTGGTAATAACCAGAATAAGCAGCCCAAGATAATTCCATCCTGGTTCCTGCAACTTGTAATAAGTAACAAAGATCTGTGATTCCCACCCTACCCAGATAATGTACAAACTAATGTTTATCTTGACTGCTGTAAACCATTTAAGTAACAATGGGAATGACAAAAGTCCCCTGGCCCTTGGAATGTCCGGAGCCCTGCCCCTCAGGAGGTGATTTACAGAATCCACTAGCCCTTGAAATGTCTGAAGCCTTTCATCCCCATCCCGGCTCCTCACCCCCACTCCCAAGGTGGTTTTACGGGTATAAAAGAGTCTTGTCACCCTCCATTCAGGGCCATGGGTTGGAGAGACGTGAGTCCTCCGTGGTCACCGGCAATAAACCCTGCAATTTGGCATACTTTGGTCTTGGTGTTGACTTTCTATGCTCGGTCCAGTATAACAGGGGACATCCCTGCTGATGCTTTCATCTCACACTTCTGGCCTCCAGAGCTGGCAGAAAATAAATTTCTGTTTTTTTGACCCTTTTCCTGGTCAGAATTTTAAAATGCAAGTTACTGCCAGCACTCATTTAACTGAAGCAAATCTGACTGATTTTCAATGTGAAAATAAAATATAAAACCTGTTCTTGAAGTTATTTCCAAACAGAACTAACATCAGAATCATCTGAACTATCAGAATCATCTATTTCAGAAAACTCAGATTCATTAAATGAATCTTCAGCCAATAAATATTCAGGAAAGATATTAACATGACACATGGAAATGCTACATTTTTTATCCAAGATGGCCGATTAGGAGCAGCTCAGGATTGCAGTTCACAGTGAAAGTGCGGAGGGTGAGTGGACACTACATTTCCAGATGGATTTTTATTGCCCACGGACCAGGAGATTCCCAGATGGAAGAGCCCCACAGGTCGCCAGCGCAGCTGTTTTGGCTGGCGTGGCTGTTTTGGCCGGTGCCCTGGCGTGGCGCTTCTCCATACAAAATACACGGGTCCGGGCACTGTTTGAACTGGAGATTAGAGCTCCTGGGAGAGAGAGTCGCCCATTCAACTGATATAAAAGGGGACTGAAACAGGAAGCCAGGCCAGGAGATTCCTGGGCAAAAAAAGTGCCACAAATCTCAGCGCAGCTATTTCAGCCCGCACAGTGGGTTGCCACACAAATCACACAGGTCCCAGTGCCTTTTCAACAGGTGACTGGAACACCTGGGAAACAGAGTCGACCATTCAACTTAAAAATAAAAAAAGGCTCTGAGGCAATAAGCCAGGTGACCAGGCTTGGCTGGTCCCACCCCCACAAAAAAACAGCAATCTGAAATGCTCTGGATCGAGAGTTCCACAGCTGAACCCGGGATGGTCCACCTCTGTGGGTGAGGGGCGTCGTCCACTATTACCAAGGCAGTCCACCAGTACGGAGGTATTCCGCCATTGCTGAGGCAGCCCACCATTGCCAAGGCAGCCCACCATTACAGAGAGAGTCCACCATTATAGAAGTGGGCCACCATTGCCGACGCAGTTCAAACTATAACCATATAAACAGGACTGCAGGAAAGTTCACATGGCAGCTGGATGGAGCCCACAGCAGCTCAGCAAAGCCTGTGCAGCAGACAGTGACTAGGCTGCCTCCCTCCTGGTCAGGGCAGCCCTGAAAATAGCCAGTACCACAACAGAAACTCACAATGAAAGCCATAACTCCCTGCGACAGAGCACCTGGGGGGAAAAAAGGGGGTGGTTTATGAGTTCTGCTGCAGCAGACTTAAATGTACCGCCCAGTAGCTCTGAATGAACAATGGAGCTCACAGCTCAGCACTTGAGCTCCTGTAATGGACAGACTGTCTCCTTAAGCACCTCCCTGACCCCCGTATATCCAAAGAGTCACCTCATAAAGGAGAGCTCAGACTGTCATCTGGTGGGTATCCTTCTGGAACAAAGATAGCACAAGAAGAAACTGGCAGCAACCCTTACTGTTCTGCAGCCACTGTGAGTGATACCCAGGAAAGCAGGGCCTGGAGAGGACTTCAGCAGTCCTACAGCAGAGGGGCCTGACTACTAGAAGGAAAACTAAGAAACAGAAAAAAATAAGCTCATGATCAACAAACTGGACGTCCATTCAGAGACCCAATCTGAAAGTCCACAACTACGAAGACAACAGGTGGATAAATCCACAAAGATGGGAAGAAACAAGCACAAAAAGAATGAAAACACCTAAAACCAGAATGCCTCTCCTTCTACAAGGGATCACAACTTCCCACCAGCAAGGGAACAAGACTGGATGGAGAATGAGTGTGGTGAATTGACAGAATCAGGCTTCAGAAGGTGGGTTATAAGAAACTTCTGTGAGCTAAAAGAACATGTTCTAACCCAATGCAAAGAAACTAAGAACTTTGAAAAAAGATTTGACGAAATGCTAACAAGAACAGACAACTTAGGAATATAAATGAATTGACAGAGCTGAAAACACAACACGAGAAATTCGCGAAGCATACACAAGTTTCAACAACTGAAATGACCAAGCAGAAGAAAGGATATCAGAGGTTGAAGATCAACTCAATGAAATAAAACGAGAAGGCAAGATTAGAGAAAAAAGGGTAAAAAGGAATGAACAAAGTCTCCAAGAAATATGGGACTATATGAAAAGACCTAATCTACATTTGGTAGGTGTACCTGAATGTGACAGAGAGAATGAATACAAGCTGGAAAATACTCTTCAGGACACTATCCAGGAAAATTTCCTCAACCTAACAAGGCAGGCCAACACCCAAATCCAGGAAATACAGAGAACACCACAGAGATGCTCCACAAGAAGAGCAACCCCAAGGCACATAATCATCAGATTCACCAGGATTGAAACGAAGGAAAAAATGCTAAGGGCAGTCAGAGAGAAAGGTTGGGTTACCCACAAAGGGAAGCCCATCAGACTCACAGCAGACCTCTCAGCAGAAACCCTACAAGCCAGAAGAGAGTAGGGGCCAATATTCAACATCCTTACAGAAAAGAACTTTCAACCCAGAATTTCATATCCAGCCAAACTAAGCTTCATAAGTGAAAGAAAAATAAAATCCTTTATGAACAAGCAAGTACTCAGATACTTCATCACCACCAGGCCTGCTTTACAAAAGCTCCTGAAAGAGGCACTAAACATAGAAAGGAACAACCAGTAGCAGCCACTGCAAAAACATACCAAATGGTAAAGAGCATCAACAAAATGAAGAAACTGCATCAACTAATGGGCAAAACAGCCAGCTAGCATCAAAATGGCAGGATCAAATTCACACATAACAATATTAACCCTAAATGTAAATGGGCTAAACGCCTCAATCAAAAGACACACACTGGCAAATGGGATAAAAAGCCAAAACCCATCAGTGTGCTGTATCCAGGAAACCCATCTCACATGCAAGGATACACAAAGCCTCAAAATAAAGGGATGGAGGAAGATTTACCAAGCAAATGGAGAGCAAAAATAAGCAGGAGTTGCAATTCTCATCTCTGATAAAATAGACTTTAAACCAACAAAGATCAAAAGAGACAAAGAAGGACATTATATAATGGTAAAAGGATCAATGCAACAAAAAGAGCTAACGATTCTAAATATATATGCACCCAATACAGGAGCACCAAGATACATAAAGCAAGTTTTTAATGACTTACAAAGAGACTTAGACTCCCATACAATAATAGTAGGAGACTTTAACACCCCATTGTCAATATTAGACATATTAACGAGACAGAAAATTAACAAGAATATCCAGGACTTCAACTCAGACCAGGACCAAGCAAACCTAATAGAAACTTACAGAACGCTCCATCCCAAATCCACAGAATATACATTCTTCTCAGCACCACACCACACCTATTCTAAAATTGACCACATAATTGGAAGTAAATCACTCCTCAGCAAATGCAAAAGAACAGAAATCATAACAGTCTCTCAGACCACAGTGCAATCAAGTCAGAATTCAGAAACTAACTCAGAACTGCACAGCTTCATGGAAACTGAACAACTGGCTCTTGAATGTTGACTGGATAAACAATGAAATGAAGGCAGAAATAAAGAAGTTCTTCGAAACCAACAAGAACAAAGACATGATGTACCAGAATCTCTGGGACACATTTAAAGCAGTCTCTAGAGGAAAATATATAGCAATAAATGGCCACATTAGAAGCAAGGAAAGATCTACTTGACACCCTATCATCAAAATTGAAAGAGCTTGAGGAGCAAGATAAAGAAAAAACTCAAAACCTAGCAGAAGACAAGAAATAACTAAGATCAGAGCAGAACTGAAGGAGACAGAGACACGAAAAACCCTTCAAAAAAATCAATAAATCCAGGAGTTAGTTTTTCAAAAAGATCAACAAAATACACTACTAGCCAGATTAATAAAAAAGAAAAGAGAGAATAGTCAAATGGATGCAATAAAAAATGATAAAGGGGCTATCACCACAGATTCCAAAGAAATACAAACCATCACCAGAGATTATTACAAACAACTCTATGCACATAAACTAGTAAACCTGGAAGAAATGGATAAATTCCTGGACACTTGCATCCTCCCAAGCCTAAACCAGGAAGAAGTGGAAACCCTGAATAGACCAATAACAAGGTCTGAAGTTGAGGCAGCAATTAAGAGCCTACCACACACACACAAAAAAAACAGGTCCAGATGGAATTCACAGCTGAATTCTACCAGACATACAAAGAAGAGCTGGTACCATTCTTTCTGAAACTATTCCAAATAATCCAAAAAGAGGGAATCCTTCCCAAATCATTTTAAGAGACCAACATCATCCTGATACCAAAACCTGGCAGAGACTCCACAAGAAAAGAAAACTTCAGGCCAATATCCATGATGAACATAGATGCAAAAATATTCAATAAAATACTGCCAAACCGATTGCAACAGCACATCAAAAAGCTTATCCACCATGATCAAGTAGGATTCATCCTGGGGATGCAAGGCTGGTTCAACATACACAAGTCTATAAACGTAATTCACCACATAAACAGAAACAAAGACAAAAACCACATGATTATCTCAGTTGATGCAGAGAAGGCCTTTGACATAATTCAACAGCGCTTTATGCTAAAAACCCTCAATAAACTAGGTATTGACAGAATGTATCTCAAAACAGTAAAAGCTATTTACGACAAACCAACAGCCAATATCATACTGAATGGGCAAAAACTGGAAGCATTCCCTGTGAAATGTGGCACTAGACAAGGATGCCCTCTCTCACCACTCCTATTCAACATAGTACTGGAAGTTCTAGCCAGAGCAATCAGGCAAGAAAAAGAAATAAAGTGTATTCAAATAGGAAAGGGGGAAGTCAAATTGTCTCTATTGGCAGACAACATGATCGTGTATCTAGAAGACCCCATAGTCTCAGCCCAAAATCTCCCGAAACTGATAAGCAACTTCAGCAAAGTCTCAGGATACAAAATCAATGTGCAGAAATCACAAGCATTCCTATACACCAATAACAGACTTTAAGAGAGCCATATCAAGAACAAACTGCCATTCACAATTGCTACAAAGAGAACAAAATACCTAGGAATACAACTAACAAGGAACATAAAGGACCTCTTCAAGGAGAACTACAAACCACTGCTCAACAAAATAAGAGAGGACAAAAACAGATGGAGAAACAGTCCATGTTCATGGTTAGGAAGAGTCAATATCATGAAAATGGCCATACTGCCCAAAGTAATTTAAAGATTTAACACTATCCCCATCAAGCTATCAATGATCTTCTTCACAGAACTGGAAAAAACCACCTTAAACTTCATATAGAACCAAAGGGAGCCCACATAGCCAACTCAATTCTAAGCAAAAAGAACAAAGTGGGAGGTATCACACTCCCAGACTTCAAACTATACTCCAATACTACTGTAATCAAAACAGCATGGTACTGTACCAAAACAGAGATGTAGACCAATGGAACAGAACAGCGGCCTCAGAGGCAACGACAACACATCTACAACCATACAATCTTTGACAAACCTGACCAAAACAAGCAATGGGGAATGGATTCCGTGTTTAATAAATGAAGTTGGAAAAACTGGCTAGCCATGTGCAGAAAGCAGAAACTGGACCCCTTCCTGACACCTTACACTAAAATTAACTCCAGATGGTTCAAAGACTTAAACATAAGACATAACACCATAAAAACCCTAGAAGAAAATCTAGGTAAAACCATTCAGGACATAGGTGTAGGCAAGGACTTCATGACCAAAACACCAAAAGCATTGGTAACAAAAGCCAAAATAGGCAAATGGGACCTAATCAAACTCCACAGCTTCTGCACAGCAAAAGAAACAGTCATTAGAGTGAATCGGCAACCAACGGAATGGGAAAAAAGTTTTGCAGTCTACCCATCTGACAAAGGGCTGATATCCAGAATTTACAAAGAACTAAAACAGATTTACAAGAAAAACACAAACAAGCCCATTCAAAAGTGGGTGAAGGATATGAACAGACACTTTTCAAAAGAAGACATACATGAGGCCAAGAAACATATGAAGAAATGCTCATAATCACTGGTCATTAGAGAAATGCAAATCAAAACTACATTGAGATACTATTTCATGCCAGTTAGAATGGCGATCATTAAAAAATCTGGAGACAGTCAGGCGTGGTGGCTCATGCCTGTAATCCCAGCACTTTGGGAGTCCAAGGCGGGTGGATCACGAGGTCAAGAGATCAAGACCATCCTGGTCAACATGGTGAAACCCTGTCTCTACTAAAAATATAAAAAATTAGCTGGGCATGGTGGTGTGTGCCTATAATCCCAGCTACTCAGGAGGCTGAGGCAGGAGAATTGCCTGAACCCAGGAGGCAGAGGTTGCGGTGAGCTGAGATAGTGCCATTGCACTCCAGCCTGGGTAACAAGAGCGAAACTCCGTCTCAAAAAAAAAAAATCTGGAGACAACAGATGCTGGAGAGGATGTGGAGAAATAGGAACACTTTTACAGTGCTGGTGGGAGTGTAAATTAGTTCAACCATTCCAGAAGACAGTGTGACATTCCCTCAAGGACCTAGAAATAGAAATTCCATTTGACCCAGCAATCCCATTACTGGGTATATATCCAAAGGATTATAAATCATTCTACTATAAGGACACATGCACATGAATGTTCATTGTGGCACTGTTTACAATAGCAAAGACCTGGAACCAACCCAAATGCCCATCGATGATAGACTGGACATGGAAAATGTGGTACATATACACCACGGAATATTATGCAGCCATCAAAAATGATGAGTTTGTGTCCTTTGTAAGGACATGAATGAACCTGGAAACCATCATTTTCAGCAAACTGACACAAGAACAGAAAATCAAACACCACATGTTCTCACTCATAGGTAGGTGTTGAACAATGCGAAGACATGGACACGGGGAGGGGAGCACCACACACTGGGGTCTGTCAGGGGGAAATAGGGGAGGGACAGCGGGGGGTGGGGAGTTGGGGAGAGATAGCGTGGGTAGAAATGCCAGATACAGGTGATGCGGAGGAAGGCAGCAAATCACGCTGCCATGTGTGTACCTATGCAACTATCTTGCATGTTCTTCACATGTACCCCAAAACCTAAAATGCAGTAAGAAAAAGAAAAGAAATGCTACATTTTCTAGAATTTTGCATTTTTAGCAATCAAGAATTACTATATTTTGTAAATGAAAACACCACTACTAAAAACAGAATGCTATAGACAGAATGGTGTCTTTTGTTTCCAAAGTCAGTATACTAGTGCCATAAGAAAATAATAATAAAAGCAAGGTATTTTGTGGCGACATGATTTTCAGGTGAATTCTGCAGCTGCAAGGCTGCCAGTGAGTATTCTTGGGGCAAACAGGAAAAGGGTTAAGCTTCCAAGTTTGTGGTAGTTTGTGGCATCCCTAGGAAGTTAATATAGGCCTTTTATTAAATTGTATTATGGACAAATGGATGCGTATTAGTACCTGCCCCAAATGAACTAAGAGGCATATGTGCATAATGTGTAATGTGAGAGGAAGGTGGGGGGCAATTTCATTAATATAAGCACATTGTTTCCTAAGGATCTAACTTAGGAAAAGATCACACCATTGAATACACAGGATCTGGTGTTTTACTAATTAATAGTATCATCTTTTAATAAAAAGAAAATACAATGTGTAGCACAATGTCTTTCAAATAGTAGGCACTCAACAAGTATCTGTGAAATGATTAATAATGAATCATCGTGATTCATTATTAGTAATCACCCCAGAGTGATTACTATTTATCATGCTTCAATAAAAACATCTTTCATATCTTACACATTATTTAAATGCTATTATGTATAAGGCTTAAAATACTGACCAACGGTCAAGCTTAAAGTAGGCTTCTATCCTAATATGTAACAACATTAAACAGTCTAGACATTAACAAAGTCAAGAATCTCTGCATTTATAGACTCTCAAATAGTACATACATGTCTGTCCTCAGCCCCACAAGCCGCGAATCGTCCACAAGGACTGAAAGCTATTCCACATGGATAGCCACGGTTTGGATGCCCTTCAAAGTGGCGCTCACACCTATGGAGAGGAAAGAAACACCAAGAGAAAAATAAATTTTAAATTTTAATACAAATTAAAGGAGAGAAAACAACTTGTTGCTTTTCTTCACAAAAAGGCAAAAATGAATAATGAAAGAATATTTTATATGTGAGAATTACTAAATGGTTAATGGGTCTCTCTAGAGATATTTAAAAATAACTCAAACACCATTCACAATCCCAAATCCCAAAGATGACAAAACTAATAGTAAATAAACTTCTATATATGATAAATATTAAATGTAGTCATATTCTGGAAATTTTTTAAATATCAGAACAAACCTAACAAATCTTCTAAAATAGCAAATTATTTAGATAAATTATTCCATGGCTTTTGGGAGGCAAAACATTCTATCAAGGGTGGTTAAGTTTCACAACTATTTAAAAAGTACCATATGAAATTTGTTAACCATAAAAAAATGTCAAGGAATTCCTATTAATTATGGAGAGAATCTCCAACACATTTTGGGGCTGACCAGAGCCTTCATAAGAAGCCTCCATAAACCTTGACCACCACAGGGCTGGGGACCACAAAGAGGCCCTGCAGGGTCCCTGCTCAAGGTGCCCCGAGTGGCGGCAAAGTCACACAGCACACAGGTAACTATACAAAATACAAATACAATACAACACAAATATAATACATTACAAATGCAAATACAAACTACAAATACAATACCAATGCAAATACAAAACAGAAACACAAAATACAAATAGGAAGGATGTGCTTTTGTATTTGTTCTAGTGATTGAAGTGATGAAAGAGCGCAAAGACACTCTGCTAATTGTATCCCTGTGAATAGGTATATGTGCGTGCACATGCACATAAAACTCCATATCAGCTTGCGATGTTGTTATATATGTTATATATGTACTGATCATTATATTATATATGTAGTGACCATAATTATCAGGAAATATATACTTTTTTGCTTAAAAAGGATTTTATTTGTATATAAAATAATTTACATTTCATATAAATATATAAAGTTAACAGAATACATGTGACAATCTGTAAATAAAGCATATGACTGCTGTCATATGTCATTGTAACTGCCTAAACTATCTAACTTTGGAATGCTGGAAGCCCGTTCACATAAAGATATGCAATCTTTACATATCTAGTAATGACTTTTACTGACATAAAATTGGCTGTAAAATAAAATAACACTGGCAGAAACAGTAATCAATTAGTTCTACATAAGCAATTTCATAACAATTTCATTTTTTAGAATAAATATGTTTTTATTCCCTTAAAAAAGTAATTTCTGTTGACCACCTACAAGGAATACACTGATTGAATACTTTATATTTATAGGAATGATTTATATTTTCAAAACAATCTTAGGAAAATAAATTAAGATAGCTTAGCTATTTTTTATTAACTTGTTTTCCATATGATATCTGTAGTTCTAGGTGTCACAGTAGAGGCTCACCCTGTCTCAGGATCTTAAAACACTTCTGTCCAAATCCTCTGAGGATTATAAGTAGAAATCCTTAAATATTCATTATCCAAATTTCAATGAAAAGAGGCCCTGTGCAGTAAAGCAGTGTCCACTTCATTACATGACACAGCAATGGAGCTGCACAACCACAGAGCTATCTCTGAGCAGGACTGCTCTGGCTCCACGTGGGCAGCAGTTCAGCTGAAAATACATCCCCACAACCACACCTATCATCTGGAATCATACTGAATGCAGCTACTGCCTTAAAACACTCGTTTGAAGAACAAAGCTTTTTAAGCGTGAAATGGTTCTACACAGTTGTGATAAAAATGCCATGTCTATGTAATATCTTAATTTGTGTGTCAAGTTCAGTATTTTATTTATTGACTACCCATTATGTCCTATGTAGTGTAAATTCTACAAAGATTTTTTTTTTTTTGAGATGGAGTCTCACTCTGTCACCCAGGCTGGAGTACAGTGGCGTGATCCCAGCTCACTGCAACCTCCGCCTCCCGGGTTCAAGTGACTCTCCTGCCTCAGCCTCCAGAGCAGCTGGGATTACCAGACCCAGCAAATTTTTGTATTTGTACTAGAGACGGGGTCTCATCATGTTGGCCAGGCTGGTCTCAAACTCCTGACTTCAGATTATCCACCTGCCTTGGCCTCCCAAAGCGCTGGGATTACAGGCGTGAGCCACTGTACACAGTCAAGATAATTCTTTTTTTTTTGAGATGGAGTCTTGCTGTGTCACCCAGGCCGGAGTGCACTGTCACAATGGCCAAGATAATTCTGTCTAGAAAAATCTGTAGATGAAAAAATATAGGGCAGTAGAAAATAACCTGAACTATACTGTACTACTGAGAAAAAATTAAATCTTTGTAAAAATGTCATAAACATTTGTCATATATTTCTTTCTTTTACATTATTTTTAAAATTTTCAGATTCTCCTTTTACTATTGGAGTGTTGAACAACGAGAACACATGGACACAGGAAGGGGAGCACTACACACTGGGGTCCATTGCGGGGAATAGGGGAGGGACAGCAGGGGGTGGGGAGTTGGGGAGAGATGGCATGGGGAGAAATGCCAGATGAGGTGAAGGGGAGGAAGGCAGCAAATCACACTGCCACATGTGTACCTATGCAACAATCTTGCATGTTCTTCACATGTACCCCAAAACCTAAAATGCAATTTAAAAAAAAAGATTTCAAGACCAGCCTGACCAACACGATGAAACCCCCGTCTTAAAATAAAAAAAATTAAAACACAAAGGAAAAATCGTCAAAGCACTTATAATCCTTCCATTCAATGACAACCATGGAAAGTAATGTGGCACATGTACTGCGGCACATGTACTGCACATTTTCTCTGCATATGCAAAAGGCTTTTTTCTTTTAACAGAGTAGAGGTGCATATCCTGCTAGGTCTACCCCAAAATACACCATGAATATCTCCCTCACAATCATGTGTTTCTTGTCTAATAAGCTCAGCGAAGAGGCCATAGAAAGCAATGGCCAAGACCAAGTGACCCAGAGCCAGGCTCAACCCTTACCCTATCTCTGCCCCTTCTCACCAAATGAGCAACTCGAGTTGCTCACCTCTGTGCTGCATTTTCCCCATTCCTGAAATGGGCTTAAATAAGTTCACAAAGTAAATTTCTTCTTACAGCAACTGGTACATTAATAAGTGCTCTAGAAGTGTAATTGGACTGGGTTCAAGAGAAATTTCAAAATATTTGAAATAAATGAAGGTGATAACACAACATAGTAAAGGTTGTGAGATACAGTAAAAGTAGTGTTAAAGAGGGAAGTTTATGCCATTAAACACCTATATATATAAAAAAAAACTAGAAAGGTCACAAATTAACAACCTAATGTTGTACCTCAAGGAACAAGAAAAGCATGACAAAACCAAACCCAAAGTTAGCAACAGAAAAGAAATTAGAAAGAACAAAGCAGAACTAAATAAAATAGAGACCAACAAAACAACTTAAAGGACCAAAAAAAGGAAAAGTTGGTTATTTGAGGAGACAAACAAAATTGATAAACCACTCATAGACTAACCAAGAAAACATGAGCTCTAAATAAACAAAATTAGAAGTGAAAAAAAAAGGGATTACAACCACAGGAATGCAAAATGTCATCAGAGACTATTATGAAAAAAACCACACACTCACAAAATAAAAAAATCTAGAGGAAATGGATAAGTTCTTCAAAACACACAACTCCCCAATACTGAACCAGGTAGAAACAGAAAACCTGAACAGACCAATAATGAGTAGAAAGACTCAATCAGAAAAAATAAAAGTGTTCCAACAAAGAAAAACCCATGACCAGATGAATTCATAGACAAATTCCACCAAACATATAAAAAATAACTAATATCAATCTTGAAATTGTTCCGAAACGTCAATAAAAAGGGAATTCTCCCTAATTCATTCTATAAGGTCAAAATCATTCAGATACTAAAACCAGAAAAAAACAAAGAAAGAAAACTACAGACCAAGATCCCTGATGAACATAAAAACAATTTTCAACAAAATACTAGCAAACAGAATCCAATATCACATCAAGAAGATAATACATTATGACCAAGTGGGTTTTATACCAGGGATGCAAGGATGGTTCAACATATAAAAATCAATAAATGTGATACATTACATAAACTGAATCATGAACAAAAAACATATGATAATCTCAGTAGATGCAGAAAAAAAGCACTTGATAAAAATCCTCAATTAAAAGTAAGTATTGAAGAAACATACATAAAAATAATAAAGCCATAATACAACAATCCAACAGTCAAGGTTATACTGAATGGGGAAAAGTTGAAAGTCTTTCCTCTAAGAACTGGAACAAGAGAAGGATGCCCACTATCACCAGAAGTCCTAACCAGAGCAATTAGGCAAAAAAAAAAAAGTGTGTTTTTTTGTTTGTTTGTTTGTTATAAAGAAGCAACCAAATTGGTAAAGAGGATATCAAATTATTCCTATTCACTGATAATAAAATCTTATATCTAGAAAAACCTAAAGACTCCACCAAAAACACTATTAGATTTGATAAATAAATTCAGTATACTTTCAGGACACAAAATCAATGTGTAAAAAACAGTAGCATTTCTATACATCAATAATAATTAGGTGAGAATCAGACATTAGTCCTATTTACAATAGCTACAAAAACAATGAAATACCTAGAAATATAATTAACCAAGGAGGTAAAGTATCTCTACAGGGATACTATGAAACATCAATGAAAGAAACTGCAGATAACACAAACAAATGGAAAAAGTTCCCATGCTCATGGATCAGAAGAATTAATATCATTAAAATGACCATACTGCCCAAAGCAACCTATAGATACAATGCAATGCCTATCAAAATACCAATGTCATTTTTCACAAAATTAAAAAAAAAAAAACACCTAAACTTCATAAGGAACCTAAAAGGAGCCCAATGGCCAAAGTAATCTTAAATAAAAAGAACAAAGCTGGAGGCATCACATTCCCTGACTTCTCCCTGACTTCAAATTATATTACAAAATTATAGTAACCAAAACAATATGGTACTGGTATAAAAATAGAGATATAGACCAATGGAACAGAATCTAGAACTCAGAAATAAAGCTACATATTTACAGTCAACTAATATTTGACAGTTGACAAAATCAACAATGGGGAAAAAATACCCTTTTAATAAATAGTGTGAATAACTGGATGGCTATATGCAAAGGAATGAAATTGGATCCCTCTTATCTCTCCATATACAAAAATAAACTCAAGATGGATTAAAGACTTAAGGGTAAAACCTGAAACTATAAAAATACTAGAAGAAAAATCTAAAAAAAAAAAAACTCTTCCAGACATTGGCCTAGGCATAACAAAAATAGACAAATTGACACTTCATTAAACTACAAGTATTCTGCACAGCAAAAGAAATAGTCAACAGAGTTAATGGAAAATTAACTCTGCAGAATAGGGGAAAACATTTGCAAACTATTCATTTTACAGGGGACTAATATCCAAAATTTACAAGGAACTCAAAGGACTCAACAAAAAATACCACAAATAATTCCATTAAAAAGTGGGCAAAGGACATGAATAGATATTTTTACTTTAAGTTCCAGGATACATGTGCAGGATGTGCAGTTTGTTATATAGGTAAACATGTGCCCTGGTGGTTTGCTGTACAGATCAACCCATCACCTAGGTATTAAGCCCCACAAGCATCAGCTATTTAACCTGATGCTCTTTCTCTCCCTGCCCCACTGACAGGCCCCAGTGTGTGTTGTTCTCCTCCCTGCGTCTTTGTGTTCTCATTGTTCAGCTCCCACTTATAAGTGGGCACATGCAGTGGCTGGTTTTCCATTCCTGCATCTGTTTGCTGAGGATAATGGCTTCCAGCCCCATCCATATCCCTGTAAAGGACATGATCTCATTCCTTTTGATGGCTGCATAGTATTCTATAGTGTATACATACCACATTTTCTTCATCCAGTCTATCATTGATGGGCATCTGGGTTGATTCCATGTGTTTGCTATCATGAATAGCACTGCAATGAATATATGCACACATATATCTTTACAGTAGAATAATTTATATTCCTTTGGGTACATACCAACTATAAGGATTGCTGGATCAAATGATATTTCTGGTTCTAGGTCTTTGAGGAATCGCCACATTATCTTCCATAAGGGTTGAACTAACTGACATTCCCACCAACAGTGTAAAAGCGTTTTAAAAGTGGATATACAAATGGCCAGCAAGCATATGAAAAAATGCTCAACGTCACTAATCATCAGAGGAATGCAAATTAAAACCACAATGAGATTTCATCTTACACCAGTCAGAATGCCTATTACTGAAAAGACAAAAAGTAACAGATGCTTGCAAGGATGCAGAGAAAAGGGAAAGTTTATACAGTGCTGACGAGAATGTAAATTAGTACAACTTCTATGCAAAACAGTTTGAAGATCTCTCAAAGAACTAAACATATAACTACCCATCGTTCCAGAAAGCCCACCACTGGGTATCTACCTGAAGAAAAAGAAATCATTATTTCAAAAAGACAGTGCACTCTTATGTTTATTGCAGCACTATGTACAATACCAAAGACATGGAATCAATCTAAGTGCCCATTAACAGATGACTGAATAAAGAAAATGTAGTGTATTTGTATGTGTGTACAGACACACACAAATAATGTAATATTATTCAGTCATGAAAAAAGTGAAATCACGTCTTTTGCAGCACACTGATGGAAGTAGAGGGCATTATCCTAAGTGAAACAACTCATAAACAGAACAACAAATAACACATGTTCCCACTTATGTGTGGGAGCTAAATAATGTATACACAGAAACACAGAATATGAAACAATAGACATTGGAGACTCAGAATGGTAGAGGGTGGGAGGCGGATGGAGAAAAAAAATTACTTAATGGGTACAGTGCACATTATTTGGGTGATGGATACCTTAAAAGCCCTGACTTCACCACTACAAATCTGACCACGTAACAAAATTACACTTGTACCTCTAAATGAATAAAAATAAAAAATACATAAACAAGCAATTGGCTGTTTGCCAAGTACTAAGAATGTGTCAAGAGTTAACTATACAGTCATGCGTCACTTAATGCCAGGGATACATCCTGAGAAATATGTTGTTAGGCGATTTTGTCCCTGTGTGAACATCACAGAGTACACTTACACATGCCTAGATGGTGTAGCATACTACGCACCTAAGCTGTGAGTGTAGCCTATTACTTCTAGGCTACAAACATGTATAACTTGCAACTGTACTAAGCAACTGTAACATAACGGTATGTATTTGAATATCTAAGCAAAGAAAAGGCACAGTAAAAATATGATATAAAAGATTAAAATGATATCTCCATAATGTTTTCCATGGAACTAAAAATAGATAAAAGCATATCTGGCATACAATCCAGTAAACTCACTAGTGGGTATCTACCCAAAGGAAAATAAGCCATTATATCAAAAAGATACTGTGTGTGCCTGTTTATTGCAGTACAGTTCACAATTGCAAAGATACAAAAGCAACCTAAGTCCCCATCAACCAATGTATTAGTCCATTTTCATGCTGCTAATAAAGACCCATCCCCTAGAATGGGCAATTTACAAAAGAAACAGGTTTAATTGGACTTATAGTTCCATGTGGCTGGGAAAGCCTCACAATCATGGCTGAAGGCCAGGAGGGGCAAGTCATGTCTTACATGAATGGCAGCGGGCAAAGACACAATGAGGAAGGCACAAAAGCAGAAACCCCTGGTAAAACCATCATATCTCATGAGACTTATTGACTATCATGAGATCAGTATGGGGAAAACTGCCCACATGATTCAATTATCTCCCACCAGGCACCTCACACAATACGTGGGAATTATGGGAGTACAATTCAAGATTAGATTTGGGTGGGGATGCAGAGTGAAACCATATCATTCCAATCCTGGCCCCTCTAAATCTCATGTCCTCACGTTTCAAAACTAACCACACCTTCCCAACAGTCCCCTAAAGTCTTAACTCATTTCAGCATTAACCCAAAAGTCCACAGCCCAGTGTCTCATCTGAGACAAGCCAAGTCCCTTCAGCCTATAAGCCTTACAGTTTCATGTGGCTGGAGAAGGCTCACAATCATCAAAAGCAAGCTAGTTACTTCCTAGATACAATGGGGTACAGATATTGGGTAAATAGAGCCATCCCAAACAGGAAGCATTGGCCAAAACAAAGGGGCTACAGGCTCCATGCAAGTCTGAAATCCAATGTGGTGATCAAATCTTAAAGCTCCAAAATGATCTCCCTTGACACCAAGTCTCATATCCAGGTCACACTGATACAGGAGGTGGGTTCCCATGGTCACCAGCAGCTTTGTCCCTGTGGCTTTGGAGGATACAGCCTACCTCCCGGCTGCTTTCACAGGCTGGTGTTGTCTAAAGCTTTTCCGGGCTCACAATGCAAGCTGTAGGTGGATTTACCATTCTGGGGTCTAGAGGATGGAGGCCCTCTTCTCAACCTTCTGCACTGCCCTAGCAGAGGCTCTCCAAGGGGGCCTTGCCCCTGCAAAAACTTCTGCCTTGGCATCCAGGTGTTCCCATACATCTTCTGAAATCTAGACAAAAGTTACCAAACTTCAATTCTTGACTTCTGTGCATCCACAGGCTCAGCATCATGTGGAAGCTACCAAGGCTTGAGGCTTGCACCATCTGAAGCCATGGCATGAGCTCTACATTGGCCCCTTTCAGCCAAGGCTGGAGCAGCTGGGACACAGGGCACCAAGTCCCTAGGCTGCACATAGCACAGTGACCCTGGGCCCAGCCCATGAAACCACGTTTTCCTCCTAGGTCTCTGGGCCTGTGATGGGAGGGGCTGCAGTGAAGACCTCTGACGTGTACTAAAGACGTTTTCCCCATTGTCTTGGCAATTACCATCTGGCTCCTCATTACTTACACAAATTTCTGCAGCCAGCTTGAATTTCTCCTCAGAAAATGGGATTTTCTTTTCTATCACACTGTCAAGCTACAAATTTTCCAAACTTTTATGCTCTGCTTCCCTTTTAAAACTGAGTGCCTTTAACAGCACCCAAGTCACCTCTTGAATGCTTTGCTGCTTAGAAATTTCTTCCACCAGGAACCCTAAATCACATCTCTCAAGTCCAAAGTTCCACAAATCTCTAGGGCAGGGGAAAAATGCCACCAGTCTCTCTGCTAAAACATAACAAAAGTGACTTTGCTCCAGTTCCTAACAAGTTCCTCATCTCCATCTAAGACCACCTCAGCTTGAACCTTATTGTCCATACCACTATCAGCATTTTGGGCAAAGCCATTCAACAAGTCTCTAGGAACTTCCAAACTTTCCCACATTTTCCTGTCCTCTGAGCCCTACAAACTGTTCCAACCCCTGCCTGTTATCCTGTTCCAAAGTCACTTCCACATTTTTGGGTATTTTCGCAGCAGCACCCCACTCTACTGGTACCAATTTGCTGTGTTAGTTTGCTTTTGTGCTGCTGATAAAGATATACCCAAGACTGGCAATTTACAAAAGAAAGAGGTTTAACTGGACTTATAGTTCCATGTGGCTGGGGAAGCCTCACAATCATGGTGGAAGGCAAGGAGAGCAAGAGCTGGCTTACATGGATGGCAGCAGGCAAAGACATGATGAGAAGGTGCAAAGGCAGAAACCCCTGATCAAACCATCAGACCTCACGAGACTTATTCACTACCACCACAACAGCATGGGGGAACTGCCCATGATTTAGTTGTCTCCCACTGTCCCTCCCCCAACACGTATGATTCAAGATGAGATTCGGGTGGGGACATGGCCAAACCATATCAACCAATGAGGGAAAAAAGAAACTGTGATATATATACACCATGAAATACTACTCAGCCATAAAAAGGAACAAAATATTGTATTTTGTAGCAACTTGGGAGAAGCTGGAGGCCACTATTTTAAGTGAATTAACTCAGAAATGAAAATCCTAATACCTTTTTCTAAAATATATACTTTAAGTTCTGGGGTACATGTGCAGAATGTGCCAGTTTGTTACATAGGTAGACACATGCCATGGTGGTTTGCTGCATCCATTACCTCATCATCTACATTAGGTATTTCTCCTAATGCCATCCCTCCCGTATCTCCCACCCGCTGCTACCTCCCCTAGCCCCCTATCTCCCGACAGCCCCAGTGTGTGATGTTCCCCTCCCTATGTCCATGTGTTCTCATTGTTCAGCACCCACTTATGAGTGAGAACATGCAGTGTTTGGAAAAACCTAATACTTTATGTTATTACTTCTAAGTGGGAGCTAAGCTGAGAGTACACAAAGGACACTCACAAGGGGAGTGTGGGAGGTGGGTGAGGGGTGAAAAATGACATATTGGCTACAATGTATAGACTCAGGTGGCAGGTGCGCTAAAATCTTAGACTTACTTAGACTTAGACACTACTATACAATTCATTCACGTAACCAAAAGCCACTTGTACCACAAAAGCTACTGAACTTAAAAAAAAAATAAATAAAAGATCAAAAAGGGTGCACCTGTATAGGGTCCTTGCCATGACTGGAGCTTGCAAGACTGGAGGCTACCCTGAGCAGGTCACTGAGCAAGAGGTGAGTGAATGTGAAGATCCAGGGCATGACCGTCACGCTGCAGACTTTATAAACACTAGACACTTAGGCTATACCAAATTTATGTTTAAAAACAAACAGTAGTTTACTGTAACTTTTTTACTTTATATACCTTTTTAAAACTCTATGCTAATATCACTTAGCTCAAAACACAAATACATTGTACAGCTGTACAAAAATATTTTATTTCTTTATATTCTTACTCTACATGCTTTCTTCTATTTTGAACTTTTTCTTACTTTTTAAACCTTTTGTTAAAAACTAAGACATAAACACACACTGTAGCCTAGGCCTGCATGGAGTCAGGATCATCAACATCACCGTCTTCCCCCTCCACATCTTGTCCTACTGGAAAATCTCCAGGGCAGTAACACGCACAGAGCCGTAATCTCCTGTGATAACAGTGTCGTGGCTGGGCATGGTGGCTCACACCTGCAATCTCAGCAATTTGGGAGGCCAAGGCAGGAGGATCACTTGACGTCAGGAGTTCATGGCAAACCTAGGCAACATGGTGAAAACCTGTCTCTACTAAAAATACAAAAATTAGCCAGGCACAGTGGTACATGGCTGTAGTCCCAGCTACTTGGGAGGCTGAAGCAGGAGAAGGGCTTGAACCCTGGAGCAGAAGTTGCAGTGAGCCAAGACTGCACCACTGTACTCCAGCTTGGGTGACAGAGCGAGACTCCATCTCAAACAAACAAACAAATAAACAAAAAATTAGCTGGGTATGGTGGCCCTCACCTGTAAACCCAGCTACTCAGGAGGCTGAGGCAAGAGAATCACTTGAACCCAGGGGTGGGGTGGTGGGGAGTGGAGGTTGCAGTGAGCTGAGATCGTGCCACTGCACTCCAGCCTGGATGACAAAGCAAGATGCTGTCTTAAAAATAAAAAGTCTTCTGGACACCTCCTGCAGGAACCACCTGAGGCTGCTTTACAGTTAACTTTTTTTATAAGTAGAAGAAATTTACTCTAAAATCATGATAAAAAGTAGTAAGTCAAATAATAAACAAAAAAAATTTTTCAGCTCCATCATAACCTTATGCCACCAGCAGTGTGATATGGCCAGGTGCTGATCAAGACGTCATTATGTGCAACATGACTGCTCATACAGATTCTCTTCACTAATTTGAAATCACGATTGTCAATAAACCTGCCTGTAAGTTTTATTATTGCATGGAACAATAAACAACAAATATTGTTATATCATGAATCTCTAAATATGTCGATAATTATATGTCAATATAACTGGTTTCCTTCATAATCCTATATATTTCATTTTATGCATCTAAAAGTCTTCTTAAAAAGTGTCCAGAGGTGTGTATTGCCAAATTTTCAATGGTACAATGACAGTAACAAGATTAAGAATTCTTATCCTAAAAGATTTGTAAATATTTTCCTGATAAAATGAAGGTGGTTTCTAACTTTTATAAAAGGCATTCTCAAAGTCGACCAAAGCATCTAAAATATGCATGATGTGAAATGAGAAGTAATTTACTTAATGACAGTATAACTAAGGAAATGCCCTTCCAACTGAGACCTCAGAGGTAGGAAAAGTAGAGTCAGGTACCGCTGATCCTGCGATACAGGGGTGCTCGGCGCCTGGTGGGTGGCACCCAGTGGAGATGGGAACACGCTTGGGAGAGAGAGCAGCCGTCACACCGTAGGGTAACTGTGCTTTAGGAGCTTCCAACCAATGCCTCCGTCAACATCACTGATGCTCAGGAGAGGCCTGGGATTACTCTCCTAAGCCACATGTTGCAGAGACCAACCAGTGCTTCACCATTCCAAAGGCAGAGCTACCTTTTCTGTGCATAAACCACTCTTAGATCAGTGTGCACAGAATAACAACCTCATCACATTCAGACAAGAGAGACGGCTGCATTTACAGCTCTTGAGCTCCCCACCCTGCAATGCAGGGCACACAACAGCCTTACCTCAGGGTTCTCAGGTCCCACAGTCTCATCCCATCGCCAATGGCCGTGGTCAGGAAAAGGTTATAAGCCTGAGGCTGTTGGGTCGTAAATGATGAACCCTATAATTGTAAGGGGGAAATCAAGATGTATTTTCAAAGGCTGAATTAATAAGCATTATGCTAATGATACCTCATAATTGCTGATTCTCAAGTAAGATATTAACACAATTTTTTTTCTTATTTTTAACAGTTTCAGAATTGGACTGTAAAAACTTGTACATAAAATAGTTAATGAGGGTATATTTTGACCTAGAGAATTACTGATGTATGTTCTCTTTATGTGTAATGCCACTGAGAGGTACGGAAGTACAAAATAGTCAAAGACCAAAAGACCAAGATAATAACACATCCAAATTTATGTTTAGAATATAGACCATAAGCCACGTTCAGTAAATCATCTGAAACGTGCCCCTCAACAAGGCACTTAATGTGAAGGTGACTTATTAATCTACCAATTATCAACCCCTAAGACAGACCGAGCAGGGTCCTGCGATGGTGAGGCAGGTGAGCTCCCTCCGGGCCTCAAGTCCCGGCCCTAACTCTGACTTGCTCCCCTTTCCCGGTGCTGCTATCCAAACTGAGTGGAACTGACTCCATGTACAGAACCATTTGGCACAACACATTACCTAAAAACATTGTGATAAATAATGATTTCCATCCTCTTAGGTCAAAAATATTCAAAATACTAAGACAACTTTCATGAAGGATATCCAAACCATTTATGCTTAAGATGTGCCTAGACGTCATCCTTCATTTGCAAACAGAAAATAAAAGCGTAATAAGTTCAATAATAACAAATTAATACTAATTCAAGGCCGGGTGCAGTGGCTCACACTTGTAATCCCAGCACTTTGGGAAGCTGAGGTGGGCAGATCACCTGAAGTCAGGAGTTTGAGACCAGCCTGGCCAACATGGTGAAACCCCATCTCTATAAAAATACAAAATATTAGCCAGATGTAGTGGTGCATGCCTGTAATCCCAGCTACTCGGGAGGCTGAGGCAGGACAAGTGCTTCAACCCAGGAGGCAAAGGTTGCAGTGAGCCAAGAGTGCAGTGAGCCACTGCACTCCAGCTTGGGCAAAAGAGTGAGACTCTGTCTCAAAAAAAAAAAAAGCTGTAATACATATTTTAAAATAATAATAATTTACACTAATAATTCAGCAGGCATTTAACAAATATTACAGATCATTTACTGAATGCTGGTGTTATACAAGATACTCAGCTTAAAAAAAAGAAAACATAGACTTAGTCTAACGAAGACAGAGAAGACAGCAGCACTGACAGCACCTTACACAGTGGCTACCATACGGAGGCTAGATTAAAAACCTGAACAGAACGAAAATAACATGTAATGGCCAAACCTTTCAAGAGTAAAGGTAAACGTTTTAAAAATGTGTTCAATCCCGTAGAGGGTGAGAAAGAAGAAATAAAGAACCAAAGAAAATTCATGACAAGTAGAAATAAAAAATGCGTAAGAGAAAGCACGAATGATATTGAATATACGAATAATCATAATTTCAAACAGACTGAACTCAACAACATTGGGCTGGATTTCATTATTATCATTATTGTTATTATTTCACTTTTATTTTAGGTACAGGGGTACATATGCGGGTTTGTTATGTAGGTAAACTTGTGTCACAGGGGTTTGTTGTACAGATTATGTCATCACCCAGATACTAAGCCTGGTACCAATAACTATTGTTCCTGCTCCTCTCCCTGCTCCCATCCTCTAGCCTCAAGCAGACCTCAGTGCCTGTTGTTCCCTTCTTTGGTTCATGAGTTCTCATCGTTTAGCTCAAAATAGCACAGTATTGATAATAAAGCCACATACCTACAACCATCTGATCTTCAACAGGGCTGACAAAAACAAGCAATGGGGAATGGACTCCCTGTTCACTAAATGGTGCTGAGATAAGTGACTGACCTTGTGCAGAAGATTGAAACTGGACTCCCTCCTCACACCATACACAAAAATCAACTCAAGATGGATTAAAGACTTCAATGTAAAACCCGAAACTATAAAAACCCTGGAAGACAACCTAGGCAATACCATCCTGGACACAGAAACTGGCAAAGATTTCATGACAAAGACAACAAAAGCAATCGCAAAGACAAAGACATCAAAAGCAAAAGCAAAAATTGACAAGTGGGATCTAATTAAACTTTAGGGCTTCTGAAGAGTAAAAGAAAGTATAAACAGGGCAAACAGACAACCTACAGAATGGGAGAAAATATTTCCAAATTATGCATCTAACGAAGGTCTAATATTCAGCATCTGTAAGAACTTAGCCTAGATTTTAAGAAAAATACTGAAAACTTAATTTTTTTTTTTTTTTTTTTGAGACGGAGTTTCGCTCTTGTTACCCAGGCTGGAGTGCAATGGCGCGATCTCGGCTCACCGCAACCTCCGCCTCCTGGGTTCAGGAAATTCTCCTGCCTCAGCCTCCCGAGTAGCTGGGATTACAGGCACGCGCCACCGGGCCCAGCTAATTTTTTTATCTTTAGTAGAGACGGGGTTTCACTATGTTGACCAGGATGGTCTCGATCTGTTGACCTCGTGATCCACCCGCCTCGGCCTCCCAAAGTGCTGGGATTACAGGCTTGAGCCACCGCGCCCGGCCTGAAAACTTAATTTTAAAGAAAGTTGAAAGTGAAAGATGGGGATCAAACAGCACATGTAAACTACAGAGAGGTAAGATTATGTAAGCACTAGAGAAAAACAGAACAAGGTAAAGAAACCCTCATGAGAAACCGTTTCTTCAAGAAAATGATAAAAGAAATAACTGCACATGAAAATATAAGACTGAACTTAAATATGCCTGATAATGTGTCCTTCAAATATATAAAGCAAAAGTCAACAGACTTACACAAAGAAACTGATAAGATTACAACCACAGTGGTAGATTTCAACACATCTCTCAGTAATTTAAAAAATCAAGCAACAAGAAAATAGAAAGCCTTGAACAATTTAAACACAATTAACAAGTGTGAGTCAAAGAATATCTGTGCAAACATGTACCCAACAGTCAGCAAAACCACATTTTTCTCACACACCTATGTAATATTAAAAACAAACCATATGTCATGTTTCTCAATAGATAAAAATCTCAAAGATACCAAGAAAATCAATACTATATACGGAGAGTACATGCTCTGAACACAATGCCATATTAGAAACCAAAACAAAAAAGATGGTCAAAAATTAACTCATGTGGAAATCTAAAAGCATACATCGAAAGCTTGGGTTAAAAAACATCATAATAAACATGAAAAAATGTTTAGTGCTGGAAGATAATAAAAATAGTACGTGCCCAAATTGGTAAAGTACAAATTTCAGGATTAAAGATCAAGCAGCAGAGAGATGTGGGTTTGGTACCATGTGTAAGAGTCTAAGGCTATGCTCAACAATGCACAATG
>CM052651.1:154741277-154754374 GCA_028533165.1 Leontopithecus rosalia
CGTCTCTACTAAAGATACAAAAAATTAGCTGGGCACGGTGGCGCGTGCCTGTAATCCCAGCTACTCAGGAGGCTGAGGCAGGAGAATTGCCTGAACCCAGGAGGCGGAGGTTGCGGTGAGCCGAGATCGCGCCATTGCACTCCAGCCTGGGTAACAAGAGCGAAACTCCGTCTCAAAAAAAAAAAAAAAAAAAAAAAAACAATGCACAATGTTGCTGAAGCAGCATCCTTGCCTGGGATAAATATCCAGGGTTCGTTGCCTAGCACCAAGATTAAAGACACAGGCACAAAGGAGCAGCAAGTTTAGGAGCGGAGATCTTAGGCAAAACAAAGAGAAAGGAGAGCGGCGCTCTCTCTCTCTCTCTCTCTCTCTCTCTCTCTCTCTCTCTCTCTCTCTCTCTCTCTTTTTCAAGAGAGGGGCCTCCCAAAGGAAACAGCCAGCCTGAGGTGGACTGGCCAGATTTTAGGCAGGCTTGAGAAGGCAGTGCCTGATAAACAAAGCGCCCACAGATTAGTTTGATCAAATGTGACATTTACATGATGGGCAGGGAAGGTCTCGTTGCGCCACCCTAATTCTTGTTTTTTGTTTTTTTTTAAGACAGTTTCACTCTTGTTCAGGCTGGAGTGCAATGGTACAATCTCGGCTCACTGCAAACTTCTCCTCCTGGTTTCAAGCAATTCTCCTGCCTCGGCCTCCCAAGCAGCTGGATTACAGGGGCACACCACCATGCCCGGCTAATTTTTGTATTTGTAGTGGAAATGGGATTTCATCATGTTGGCAGGGCTAGCCTCGAACTCCTACAGACAAGAGCCATTGCACCCTGCGGCCCCACCCTAATCTTATTATGCAAATGGACTTTTTACTTGGCCAGCCCCATCTTGTCTGCTCCACACTGTACACGTGGCTGGTAGAAGAGAGAAGATGGAGCAATCATTTTGAACGTGCCTATTCGGAGGTAGCCTCTTCCTGCTGGCACAACTGCTGGCATTCACCGGTGTGAGCTTCCAGCTTGTCTATGTCTGCAGCTCAATGTTACAGCCTGCTCTTTGTTAGAAAAGAAAATGATTTGGGGGCTGCTTTTCGTTAAAAGGAAAACCTTGCCGAGGATTCCCACACCCTCACTATCTGCCTCAGTGATGTCTTCTTAACTCCTACATTACTGTTTCTGAGTGGGTACCAGGGAAAGCCCCACACCAAATGCAGGAGTGGTTATCAGAGAAGAAGAAAAAGGAGGGATGTGGGTAGGGTTTTCTCTGTATCAATAATCATTTCATCTCTTTTTTAAAAATACAGCAAGGTCTAAAACCAATAAAGCAAAATAACATAAGTGATTATTCCTGAAATCTAAAATCATGTGTAATCAAATTATGTCATTAAAAAAGCTGTTTAAACTTTTACACATTCTTGTTCATAATTCAAATTAGCTGTCTAGTATTATATATTTACATGACAAAATAGTACATATTTTAGTCAGTCAGGCAAAAAGAGTAGTATCCTGTCAAGTTTTAGAAATATGTAAAGTATCTACACCTGCTATGATTTAAGGATACCAATAAATCATAAAACACTTATTTTCATTTTTTAAATGAGCCATTTAGTAACATAACACATAAAATAGGAAAACATGCCCATCACCTTTTCATGTATTTGGCACTCTTGCTAATACTATACTAAAATGAAATAAAAATTCTGTTTGTCTAACAAAATTAAGATAACTATAGGAGTAATTCTCAGAAGAGATCATCTTCATGGTAGTGCTCTAGGACGACTGCAAAAAAAATCATTGATGCATGACTAATGTGGCTGTGCTGGTTACTAAGCTTATAAGAAATTAGAAATGCCCCATTTTATTTTTTACTGGAAATACGGCATTTGGGCCAATTATAATGTCTGCTTCTTCTGTATTTGGACTTGCAGGATAACGGCTTGTGAGTAGCAGCCTTACGTGGCTGTGGTCCGTTTGATATACATTGTGCAACTGAACAAAAATGTAAGATGAAGTATTTTTTTAAAGCTATTAAAACATAGTGTAAACCTCTGTAACCTTACCCTCTTTCCTTTCATTCCATCAAATACCATTCAGATGTTTATTTTCAGGAAGAAAAACCCATAATTTTCCCATAAAAAGCCTCCGAACTATTTTTCTTAATACAACACCTCTCATCCAAGAGTACACCACAGTGATTCACAAAATATTACAACCCTTACTGAAAGGCCACAGAGATTTGAGGAAGAGTCAGGCTACTGCATAGGCATCGCTCAAGCTGCTACAAAATGTAGATATTTTAAGCAGTTTCCTAAAGCAAAGACACTAAACCTCTTAACAAAAAGCTAAGATTTTAAAGAGAGAAACCCTCCTTAAATTGGGAAATTAGACGGTCACTATATCGTTCCAGAAATAAAGTGAGGCATGTCTACACAACGTGGCTCTTCACCGAGCCAATTCGTAAAAAACAGTCTTCACCACTGCACTTGGCATGAAACACCCTCTGCACCTCGTTCACGAAAAGTGTAAAATTCGGCAAAATATTTGAAGAGATTTATTCTGAGCCAGACGTGAGTGACCATGGCCCATGACACAGCCCTCAGGAGGTCCTCAGAACACGTGCCCAAGGTGGTCAGGGCACAGCTTGGTTGCATACATTTTAGGGAGGCATGAGGCATCAATCAAATATGTCTAAGAAATACACTGGTTTGGTCCAGAAAGGCAGGAAAACTCAAAGTGGGGCTTCCAGGCTACACGTAAATTTAAACATTTTCTGGTTGACAATTGGTTGAGTTTGTCTCAAGATTTGGGTTCAATAGAAAGGAAATGTTCAGGTTAAGATAAAAGATGGTGGAGACCAGGGTTCTTTTGAATCTTATAGTGGCTGCCCTTAGAGAGAACAGATGACAAATGTCTCCTATTCAGATCTTTAAAAGGTGCTAGACTCTTCATCTGTTTAGTTTTGGGAAGGGCTAAAAGAAAGAGATCTAGCTATGTTAATGGCGATTCTTTACAGATGCACATCTACCCCCACAAAGGACAGCTCTGCAGGGCCATTTCAAGATACGGCAAAGAAATATGTTTTAGGGTAAAATATTTTGATTTTCTTCCTTGTCATAACTTATGCCAGAGTCAGTTTGGAAAGCAAGTCACAATACACAGGGTTAAATAAAACCCATCTGATGAGAACTGTGGTTTGTAGGGCATGTCCTGGGCTGTAATGTGGGCGAGGGACGAAGGCAGGTATCCCCACAATTGGCCAGGCACCAAGGTAAGACTGTCTTTCCTAGTCAAGTCTGTGAGCAACGCTGGAGTTTTTGAGCACATGAATAAAGTGTATCTCCTTTGCCTCAACTTAAAAGAAGGACTTAAAGGAAACCTGGGGGGCAGGGGCAGGGAGGGAGAGAGGGAGAAAAGGGGAGAGAGAGAGAGAGAGAGAGAGAGAGAGAGAGAGAGAGAGAGAGACTTGTCTCCTAGACTTGTTTCCTCGAGATTTAAAGGAAAGTGGGGGTGGAGACTTGTCTCCTTTTCTCTACTTAGAAGGAGAAGGATTTAAAGGAAAAAAACAGAGAGAGAGACCACTTACTCCATGTGAAGGTGGCGAGAGGGTTGTTGGGCTGGTCTGATGCACTGAGGTCACAGGTGGGTTTTTTCACAGACGAACAGCAGGGATAGAGGGATAAGAGGGTCAGTCTCCCAAAGGAGTACCCCTGTCCTGGGTTTCAGCACCAAATGTTAAGTGCACTCTGAATGAAGAGATCCCCTAAACAGGCTTTGTGTGAACAACATGGCTGTTTATTCACCTGGGTGCAGGTGGGCTGAGTCAGAAAAGAGAGTCAGCAGAAGGCAGTGGGATAGGAGTTGGTTTTATATGTTTGGGGTAGGCAATGGAAAGTTACAGAAATTATAATTCAGGGTGGGTTTTGCAAGCTGGGCAGGTGTTGCCAGGAGGCAGGGGTATCACTAGGTCTAACGTCCAGTGTCAATAAGCTGGCTTATCAGTTGAGGCAGGAACAGTTGAGGCAGGAACAATGGCAAAATGTTGCAAGGTCGGTTAATCATTTTGCAGGGTCCCATGTCACAAGGTTGACTCAGACTTTCTGGCTCTGAGAGTCCATCTGGAGGTGTACATGTGGGTTACAGGGGTCACCATGGCATAGTCCATGGTACAGTCTGTTTAAAGAACCTTGCACTCCCCAGACCCCTTAATCAGAGCTTAGTTCTCAGCCTTTTAGGGCACACCTTAACTGCAAGGATGCTGTCTCAGGGAGTCAGTTTGTCCTGATGTCCATGTGAAAATAAAATGAACCTTGGACCCCCTAATCACTAAGCCAAGGGAAAAGTCAAGGTGGGAACTGCCTCGGGCAAACCAGCTTCCCATTTTATTCCTAAATAAGATAGCTACAAAGGTAAGAAGGTACAGAACTCCCTTAAAATTTGCTCACAAGGAAATTCCCTGTGGACAAAGGACAGACAGAACTCAAAGTCATCCCTCTGAGGCTCCCCTGAGACAAATGTATATCTAATTGCTTGCTCTCCCCTATTGTTTATGTAAAACTTCAGATTCACTGAGTCAGACTAAATTGTGTCTTCAGTAAAAGGGTGATCAAGGACTCACAAGAATGCAACCTTTTGCCTCTTATCTGCTTATGACCTGGAAGCCCTCACCTCAAGTTGTCCGTATTTACCTGACTGAACCAAGAAACATATTGACTGATATCTCATCTCTCCCTAAAATGTATATAACCAAGCTGTGCCCCGATCACCATCGTCAGGACCTCCTGACACTATGTCATGGGTGCATCCTTAACCTTGGTGAAATAAACTTTCTAAACTGACTGAGACCTGTCTTAGATATTTTGAGTTAACAAGGGCCTTGAGGTCCATTCCTCCATCAGCTTCACCACACAGTCTACCTCCTGTGCTCTGCTCCTCTAGACATAGGCCTGGCTCCCTTCCTGGTGTCATGAACCAGCTGCTCCAGTGACCTGATCAACACAGAGCACCTGACCTCATGTAATACACGTGTTCCTTTGTAAGAAAATACATTCCTCGAGCACAAGGACTTTGCCCTCTCTTCATTCATCTAACTTCATTCACAGAACACTGCCAAGCACTGAGTAACAGCTAATACATATTTTAAATTAATTAATAGGCACTTTAATAGTTACTTTAAAAGCACATATATATGCACACACATATACATATGCACACACATGCACATATATACATACCTACGCATTCACATATGCATCACATGAACGCATGCATTTGCATACATGCACACATGCATTCATGTATATACATACACACATGCAAGCACACATACACATACCCACACATTCATGCATGTACACATACATACCCACATGCATGCACACATATACACATGCACTCATGCATATACATATGCACACACATGCATATACATGCACACACACATGCACACACGCATACCCCAAAACATGTTTCTTTGCCATATCTTGAAATGGCCCTGCCAAGCTGTCCTTTGTGGGGGAAAATGTGCATCTGTAAAGAATCGCCATTAACATAGCTAGCTATCTTTCTTCCAGCTCCTCCCAATACTAAACAGATGAAGAGTCTAGCACCTTTTAAAGATCTAAACAGGAAACATTTGTCATCTGTTCTCTCTAAGGGCAGCCACTATAAGATTCAGAAGAACCTCGGTCTCCACCATCCTTTATCTTAACCTGAACATTTCCTTTCTATTGAACCCAGGTCTTTAGGCAAACTCAACCAATTGTCAACCAGAAAATGTTTACATTTACCAAGAGCCTGGAAGCCCCACTACCCACACACCTGCTTTGAGTTTTCCCACCTTTCTGGACCAAACCAATGTATTTCTTAAATGTATTTGATTGATGTCTCCTGCCTCCCTAAAATGTACAAAACCAAGCTGCACCCCAACCACTTTGGGCACGTGTTCTGAGGACCTCCTGAGGGCTGTGTCACAGGCCATGGTCACTCATGTCTGGCTCAGAATAAATCTCTTCCAATATTTTACAGATTTGAATCTTTTTGTCAACAGACATATTGTGTAGTGTGAAGTCTGGGCTTTAGTGTAGCCACCACCCCAACACTGTACATTATATCCACTAAGTGATTTCTCATCCCTCACCCCCTCCCACCGTCCAGGTCTCCAGTGTCTTTGATTCCACTCACCATGTCCACTTGTGCACATTACTTAGCCCCACTTAGAAGTGAGAACATGTGGTATCTGGCTTTCTGGTTCTGAGTGGTTTCACCTAAGATAATGGCCTCCAGTTCCAACCACTGGAGCTGCATGGGACCTGATCTCATTCTTTCTACGGCTAGTGTTCCACTGCGTGTTTGTATTGTGTGTTCTTTATCCATTCATCTGTTGACAGTTTCATTCATGACTTTGCGAATGTGAATCATCCTGCAATAAACACAACAGTGCAGGTGTCTTTTTCATGCAATTATCTCCTTTCCTATAAGTAGATGCCCGGTGGTGGGATTTCTGGATCCAATGGTAGTTCTATTTTTGGTTCTTTCAGAAATCTGCATACTGTTTCTGTAGAAAACTTAGTTCTAATTTGTATTAAGTTAGATTCCCACTCACAGCGTATAAGTGTTCCCTTGTCTCCATGTCCTCGCCAGCATTGATTTCTGGGGCAAAATGAAACTCTAGTTCAAGACTTCACTTGGCATCTGGAATAACACACATGAAGCTGCTTCTCTTATGTCACCACTATGGAAAGCCAAAGGCTGAGTCCTGGAGTCCCAGCATCACCAGCAATTCGTGGAGCTCTTATCAGTAAGCAAAGACCCAACTAAGAATGAAAAGCAGCTCCAATGGTTGTAACTCCAACATATCCCTTAAAACTGCCAGGATAGAGCACGGACTAAGCAAGCAATTTTTGAGCACCTACTGTATGCTAGCAAGAGATGGCTCTGTCATCAAGGTGAGAATCGCACAGGAGAGAATTAATCACACGTCATTCTGACTGCACTGATGAGCCCTGGAACAGCAATGTAGACACGAGACCAAATAAGGGCACAAGCTCACTACTGGGAGGCCAGGGAGGCCTCCTGGGGAGGCGGTGGAGGCAGCCTGGACACGGTTGTAGGGGGTTGCCTATAACCCAGGCCACAGAGCAGGAGCACAGAGTACAGCTGGCAGATGCTCAGCTCTGGCTTCCAAGAGCCCCGTAGGCTGCGGTGCTGGGGACCAGGCCCAACGGAGTCAATCCTGTGTCTCAGAGTCAGCCCCGTTCGCTAGGCTCACCATCATCAGGTGGGTGCAGCTAGGAAGTCAGTGTGGAGCCTCAGCTGCTCTGTGGGATCGGAGCTTGGGTGCCAGCAGTGCCTGCTCAGATCTCACAGCCAGCACCCCCACTCCGTCTGGGGTCCCGGGGGGATGAGGATGCCCCGTGCCCACATTCATGCTGCTGCGATGTGGGGACACAGCCTGCCCCTTCCCGGCAGGTAGATCATGTGTGTCACATAGGAGCTGGCCCTGACGCACTCCTGTGACCGCACCATGGGAAAACACGGCACGTCCAGGTCACCACAGAAGCTGACCGGGGTGTGAAAGAGTGGCCTGGCCCAGCAACCTGGGCTTCACATAGGCCCCCAGCCTGAGACCGGGTTCGAGGCATCACCAAGGACACTAACAAGGTCAAGGCACAAGATGGCGCCACAGGGGCTGCATGTAGCCTTGGGTACTTTTCCTAAAAGCTGCCGAGGAACTCTGAAGAATTGGTAGTGAAGATTAAAATGACCCGGTCGGGGTTTTGAAGGCACAGGTCAACAGCGGGTAGTGAGGGGGAGACAAACCCGTGGGGACGGCTGCTGGGAAGCAAAATACAGGCCGCAGCTGGGACAGAAGACGGACAGCGCTAGGCCTCCCACATCTGCACCTGCCTAGTGGCAGGTATTCATGCGGCTGTGGCTAGGCAAGTGTGAGCGTCACCTTCCTGTGGCTTTGCACACCCACAGAGGTTGACAGAGAGGTGTCGTGCTGTGACGAGCAGGGTGGGTGCAGAGGCAGCAGTCCGAGGGGTGCTGCACTGCCTGTGGGGCCGGGAGCAGAACACGGCAGGCTGTGCCAGGCTCCTGCTGCCTTCTCTAGGCCACTCAATGGGCCGGGGTGAGGGGGGGGCGAGATCCGGGTCCCTTCTGCTGGTGCAGCTGCCCCCTCCACCTGCAAGGCTCAGCCCAGGACCACCTCCTGAGGACACATTCTCTGACCCCGCCTTGTTCAGAGGCACCACTGACCACTTCAGGAGCTGAATAGAGCTCCTGCCTGTGATCTGGGAGGTGTTCCTGAGGATGACATGGCGCAGCTTTCCACACGAGTCCACGCTGTGCAGCATGGAAAGTGCTCAAGCCATGTCCGTGAGGAAGCAGACGAGGCTGCTGTTCCACGGCAGAAACGGTCCCACATCCGTGAGGAAGCAGACGAGGCTGCTGTTCCACGGCAGAAACGGTCCCACGTCCGTGAGGAAGCAGACGAGTTTGCTGTTCCACAGTGAGGGTACTTCCATGCTGAAATGGTCGCCTGTCACAGCAGCGGTTTTTAGACACACAGAACCAGTCCTCCAAGAGACTGTGTGGTCATCCAATGTGTGAAAGAGATAAACGCAGAAGTCTCCCAGTGGACTGGGCGTGAGGACTCTCCACTGTGGACACCCATGGCACCACTGGGCAGGGCCTGCGCCTCCGAGGAGCTGGACACCTGTGCTCTAAAGAACCCTTACTATAGCAGACTAAGCAGCTGCCTGCTACTAAGAGCACATTTCTCACTTCCTCTCAAGAACAGCAGAGTTCTGATTTGAAAGTCCACAACTGCTGTAATTCATGACTGGTCCTCCAGCACTGCTGTCATTCATAAAGGTCCTGCTCCATTATTTCCTGGATAACTCATCACCATCCTCCTCTATATTGCTGATTTCTAACATATATTTAGAAACAGCAATGTTCATTACAGTACATTAAATGGGAGAAGAATGAAATTTGAAGCCAACGGAATACAAAAACCTATTTAAAAACAAGCCTTTATTGCACTGAATTCACTTCCTATATTCTCCACGTCGATGCTTTTTCATGGCTTGAAAGAAGTCTGTGATGATGCTCCCAACACAACATATTTCAGAAGCCAGAATGAAGGTAAATGTAAGCACAGCCTCATCTGGCTCATCATGTCTCCTCAATTATTGAAATAAGAGATAACACCCAAAGAAGCGAAAATGCACCCGGCACTAGAGGGAGACATGAATAACACACGTCCGACGGTGGAGGCCATCTATGTGTCTGAGCAGCACTCACTGCGCCTGCTGTCCCCAGGCCCAGCGTCTCCGTCCTCCTCCCGTGCGGTGTGTACGTGGGGCCACCCCGACGCTCAGACAGGTGCGGCCACAGCACAGGGTATGGTGTGAAGTGTCGGGAGCAGGTTGCCCTGGTCAAAATACTGGGTTCACTTGAGATAATGTGACGTTTAGATGGTGAAGAGGGAGGAAAAATGGCATCCAGGCAGAGGAACCAGGCAGCCCTGGAGTCCAGCTCCCAGCTCGCAGCCCACGGAGAAGGAGGAGGAAGGCCCTTAACTCTGCATCCTCATCCATCAGATGTTCTCACTGAGCCTGTGAGAACACACAGGGAAAGGCCAATGCATTCCAGAGACTCAGTAAACGTTAACTCCCAGCCCTGACACTCAAAAAATTCCACAGCACAGACTCTGGCAAGCACCACGGTCTGGACATTGGTCTCCCACAGAATTCATCAGTTGAAATCCCCATTGCAACAGCACTGAGAGGTGATTCGGTCCTGAGAGTGGAGCGTGCATGAACGGGCTGAATACCCTTGTGAGGGAGGTTTCAGGGAGCTTGTCTTCCCTTCCTTCCACCATGTGAGTATACAGCAGGAAGGCCCAGCCTCTCAGGCAGAAAGCTCTCACGAGACGCTCATCTGCCAGGGCCTTGAAATGAACTGTGAGCAATACATTTCTGTTGCTTGTCAATGTCCTAGGATGGGCATCTTGTTAAAGCAGCCCCAACAGACTGAGACACTGCATGGAGGAACACACACACCAGCCCGCCTGCAGGATTTTAAATATGCGTCACTCTGCCTGTGGGAACACTTGTGTCATGGGGAGACTGACACCGCGCAGCTTTCACTCTGAACTTGCTAACTACATGGGAAGCTAAACAAGCTGATGCAACCTTTCTGTTTCTCCATTTTATGTACCTTCAAACTCCTCATAAAACCAAAAGTTTTACCTAACAATATGTGAGAATGGACAATTCCAGTTTAGATGCAGCCTCCTCTAATCCACTAGGGCAGGATGGCTCGTCCCATCCCTACTCTCTGGCAGCGATTTCACGTCATTTTATGGCGCTTAGAACAGTCAGCCTTGTGTGGATGTTATTCCACCCATGACTACCACCTTCTGCCTTGCAATTTCTGTGAAAACTGAAACCATATCTAACTCAGCTTCTGATCTTCTGCCGCAGGTGGAGAAATTCTTGTGCATCCATCCCTAAAACTCACAGGAACAAGAACTGTGTGAGAGTAGTTGCATGTGGAACTTAGGAGTTTTCTAAAATAGTGCCCATCAGCCTGCATACATTTATATTTCAAAAATAAGAAAAATAGCTTTCATTTAATGGACTTAGCACATGCTAAGAGATTTACATGCATTTAACCCCTTAACAGAGAACTTTATATATGCAAAAGGTTAGAAACTCTTCCATTACAAAATGGAAACAGAGAAGAAAGGAAGCAAAATTACAAGATCACACCAAATAACATCATAGCATTTTCTGAAATAATTCACTTGAAAATATGAGAAAATTGTTAGTTAAAGTTAAAAGAATTATCTTTACCTTTTAAGTTATAATTTAGAAAGCATTGAAAACTCCAAAATTATATTTTGTATTTGCAACCTAAACATCTGAAACAATTTTAAACAAACTTGGGAACTAAATTGAAAAAAATCTCAGACTGAGCTCTAATAGGCCCAGTTTTAATCTAGGCCAAGGTTTATGTCTCTGTCATAAACTCAGAAAGAAAAGAACAAAATGAGAAAGAAAACAGAGATTAAAAATGGAAATGCTGACAGACCATTTGGCAAACACCAAAAATAAATTACAATTGGCTTTGAAATGACCACCTTTAATGAGAGTCATGCACAACCAATACAAAAATTAAATGAACTAAGAAATATTTTTCTAACACTTGACAATGTTTGAGACAAGAAGCACCAAGTGTCAAAAAGCATGGTAAGAAGTACATTTTAAATGAAATACTGGCTGGGCACAGTGGCTCACACCTGTAATCCCAGCACTTTGGGAGGCAGATCACCTGAGGTCAGAAGTTCAAGACCAGCTTGGCCAACATGGTGAAACCCCCTCTCTACTAAAAATACAAAAAGTAGCCCAGTGTGGTGGCACACGCCTGTAATCCCAGCCACTCGAAAGCTTGAGGCAGAAGAATCACTTGAACCCGGGAGGCAGAGGTTGCACTGAGCTGAGCTTGCACCACGGCACTCCAGCCTGGGTGACAGGGTGAGACTCTGTCTCAAAAAAAAAAAAAAAGTAAAATTTGCAACATGAAAGAAACTTCACATATAAGATTCATTTATCTTCATAACTGAAAATTTTTAACTCAAGAATGACAATATTTGGGAATTTTAGTCAATTCTCATTTAACTCTATTATCTTAAGACTCACAGACTTTAGAAAAACTGACCAGACAGACAAGTTTGTAACATCTCAGGAGAGGCTTCTCTTCATCTTTAGAGAAATGTTTATATGTTGCATTTTGAGAATAACACACCAACAAATTTTACATACTATTTGTCAGACTTAAACCTCTGAAATCTATGTGCTGACAAGTCTTTTGAAGAAAGCATTTTTTCTCTAGATTTACATCTACTTTCTTATACAAAGAACTGAATCCTTTGCTTTCTGTTGGTAACAGCAAGTCACGGTTCAAATCTGCACCTGCCGAGTGAGCAGATTCCAGGTTCTGGGCACTACCAAGGGCAGACATGAAGACAGCACAAACCCTAGTCTGCAACCAAGTGTCTTAAAGTCAAATGCCTTTGCCTGGAAGTTTCACTAAATAAATTTAGTAGGTCAGACTTATACTTTAACAATCTATATCCAAATATTAGCCATCAATATCTCATTAAGCTGCACTTGAATTTAAAAGGCATCATAATACCTAAAAAATAAGGTGGGTTCACAGGGCGCGGTGGCTCACACCTGTAATCCTAGCACTTTGGGAGCCGAGGTGGGCAGACTGTGAGGTCAGGAATTTGAGACCAGCCTGACCAACAAGACGAAACCCCATCTTTACTAAAAATACAAAAATTAGCTTGGTGTGGTGGCACACACCTGTAATTCCAGCTACTTGGGAGGCTGAGGCAGGAGAATTGCTTGAACCCAGGAGGCAGAGGTTACAGTGAGCCAAGATTGCATCCCAGCCTGGGCAACAAGACCAACAGAGCAAGACTCCATCTCAAAATAATAAGATGATAATGGGTATTACGCTAACAATAATTTTAAAAGTTAATAACTCAATTATTAAATTCATTTAAAAGCCCAGAAATATATAAAATCTGATAATCAAATGTTTGCCTAATCTTGACAGATCTTACTGCAAAATTAGTAGCATCAAATCATAGCTCTCAAATACAAACGGTGCTGCCTTCCTTGCCATAAATTACCTAATTTACTTCTTTTTCTTCACAGCTTTTCCAGAAAAAAATAGAAACGTGGAGTATCACACATAGCACTGATTTGACTGGGATCCACTTTGTTTTTGAAGTATACCATTTTAATAGCCTCATAAAGAAGTTACAGATTCTTCAAAGGTATTCCTTCATTCATCTCAGAGACCTACTGCACAATGTTTAAAAACATGTTTGCTCTGGTTTATTTGCAGGAAGAGTCTAAACAAAAAGAGAAGATGCAGAAAAATAATATTTTCTCCAACAACTCTCCCCAAACTGATATTTCCATGGTGTTATTCAAACCACAGAAGCTTTCTCCTGTTGCAATTTGAAATGTCCTATTAATAGACCGTGGGGGTGGGGCATGGAAGGTTAAAAGGAAGGCAAAAA
>CM052651.1:154754474-154783378 GCA_028533165.1 Leontopithecus rosalia
TGTGGAGAAATAGGAACACTTTTACACTGCTGGTGGGAGTGTAAATTAGTTCAACCATTGTGGAAGACAGTGTGGCGATTCCTCAAGGACCTAGAAATAGAAATTCCATTTGACCCAGGAATCCCATTACTGGGTATATATCCAAAGGACTATAGATCGTTCTACTATAAGGACACATGTACACGAATGTTCACTGTAGCACTGTTTACAATAGCAAAGACCTGGAATCAACCCAAATGCCCATCCATGATAGACTGGACTGGGAAAATGTGGCACATATACACCATGGAATACTATGCAGCAATCAAAAATGATGAGTTTGTGTCCTTTGTAGGGACATGGATTAATCTGGAGAATATCGTTCTCAGCAAACTGACACAAGAACAGAAAATGAAATACCGCATGTCCTCACTCATAGGCAGGTGATGAACAGTGAGAACACATGGACACAGGGAGGGGAGCACTACACACTGGGATCTATTGGGGGGAATAGGGGAGGGACAGTGGCGGGGGATAGCTGGGGAGGGATAGCATGGGGAGAAATGCCAGATGTGGGTGAAGGGGAGGAAGACAGCAGATCACACTGCCATGTTGTCTATCTATGTAACTATCTTGCATGTCCTGCACATGTACCCCAAAACTTAAAATGCAATAAAAAGAAAAAAAAGGAAGGCAAGATAAAGACACCTATCAGAGCCTTTAAATCTTCCCTTCTCTGACCAAGGTTGCCCCACAGGGAGGGCACAGAGGTTGGCTTCTCCTCAGCAGGCAGCCTCCCCAGGCAGGCATCTTCCTGGCCTGCAAAGCTCTGACTACCCCACACTGCCAAGTCCCGGATCTGCCTCTCTGAAGAGCTGTCCAGACAGACGTGTGGAGACTGTCTTCCTGGACACAGAGCCTCTGAATCCAGGAGTCTTTCATGCTGCACCTGTAAATGTCTTCCTGTGGCCCCAACACCTCCATCTCCCCTTTACACAGAAGCAGCACAGGAACAAATCTGCTTCAATGTAATTTAAGTTAACAGTCCAGAATCTTTGCTCTTTCCCATTTGAACTGATTAAAAAACTTTATAGATAATCAGGCCATACCTGTCCTATTAAACAGAAATTTAAAGACTCAAAATGTGTTAAACTGTGGATAACAAAGTCTCTTTAACCAACATACCAACACTTCACTTAGCAAAATGATACCCTGAATCCTTGACTTGGAAAACCTTTCCATGCATATCAAAAACCAAAATTGCAGTTTTAGTCCTAGGAAATACAGTTTTCCTCCCAAGACTCAGATAACCTCTTAGGTACCCAAGTGTCTTCTGAACCGTGCAGCTACCAGACAACAAACTCATCAAACGTCTCTCCTGTAACGCCAACCCTTTAACCCACCACTGCGGATATTTCTCAACTTTGTCTCTGCCAAAATGGACTGGCTACATCCAACAGCCTCCACTTTAAAAAAAAAAGCTACTGATTTGGCAAGGCTGCCCCACAGTCCATAGCACCTGTGTGTCTACCATGCAATTCCATTGTTGCTTAAAATATGCAACCCTATCAAGTTTTATGTGAGAATGTTTTACTAGTAAAATCTTAATATTGGCCCATAAAATAGTCAAACACAAAAGTACAAAACTTAACATTCCACATGATAGCAAAATATCTACTAAGGTCAAACATCAGGCTTCGAATAATTGAATGAGCAATAAAAATTAACATTGAATTTGGTAGCAAGCACTTACAGAATGGCATCGTACATTTTTATCTGTTAAACACTTTAAGCACATAGTTTTACAGATGATATCAATTATCCAGAAACTTACTCACTTTATTTTGGCAGATCTGATGGACAGGCCGTGAGTGGGCTTCTGCTATCACGGCTGCAGTGCAGCCGGCGTTGAGATCAAAGACTTCCACGGTCCTGTTCCGGCCAGCTGTGAGTACGATGTCTGCATTAATCCAGTTAAGGAGCTCTTCTCAACACTCTTACCCACAGGGAAGGGACAGTCCCTCTCTTTTACTAATAAAAGCTTTGGAATATTAGAAGACTCATGAAGGGATGACTAGTTAAGAATTTCTGAGGTTCCACTGGAAAAGTCCTGAGCTCAGTCCAGCTCCACCCCATCTGGCCCCAGGCACTGGCAAGAGCAGGTGGGCAGTGATGGAGGGGCTGCTTAGGAAAAGGGAGACCAGCACAGTGCCTATTTTGAGGTGGAAGTTCCAGTTTTAGATACGTGGTGTTTAAGATGTTCATGAAACACCTAAATCAGATGTCAAATAATTGAATATATAGATATTGTGCTCAGAAGAAAGGACTGAACTAAGATTAGACAGACCCAGAGAGTGGATGACAGTCCCTGGGGCAGGCTTCATGGTGGGAGCACACAACCCCGACAGTGCCCTGTTGGCAGGTGGCCATGATGTGCTTCACCAACTTGACATAAAAGGGGCACTTTTACATTGAGGACTCCTGTGACCACCAACACCCCACAAGCTTCATGCTCAGCTCTAAATGCTGTAGTCATGAGTCTATCTGGTGGGAATACAGGTGCACTGGAGTCAAGAGACCCGAAGGCTGCTGTTAGCACTGGATCATTCTCGACACTAGTACCCTTGTATTACAGAAAACATCATTTAGGATAGAATAATCCTAATGACATATTTCTTATTTCTGCTAGGCATTTTAGCACCTATTCTAGCATGAATTACCACATTTCTAACTAAAACATACTACAACCTCCTAACACTTTATTTTAGTTCAACTATAAGACCCTCTGATAGAGTTCAATTTAGAACTCTGAGTAAATTAAAACTTTATACAATGAATTCCTAAAAATCAGGAACTTTTCCCTAAACAAATTAAAATCAACTTTTAAAATTAAAAGGAATGATGTTAGCCATAAAAATCTCAAATATTAAAGTTGTGAATTCCATTTCATATTATTTTGAATGGCAACCGCTATTTTTGCCAGTTCTGCAGATGGTATAGAATAACTAAATTACTACACATTAGTCAACAATGTCTACACCAGAAGTGCAAGGTCAGCCCACATGCAGGATGGCATGAGCTGCGTGGCACTCAGGTTTCTGTTTCCTGTGAGGCCCTTCTCAACATTGAGATGAAATTATTACATGTACAATTAACACGAAGATGGTGGGCTCATGAGGAGGGTCCCTGCATTCCCAGAGCCCTGCCTGATGTTGACACTCATGAGACGCTCAGCACGTGCCTCTGCCAGAGGAACAACACTCAGGCATAAAACCCAACAGGATCTGGGAGAAAGGATACGGGAATAAAAGTCATTTACTGCTGATAAACAGGTCACGTCTCCTGCATCCGTCAAGGAGAGCCTGCAAACCAGCTTGGATTTGCTCCTCTGTTTATATCTGGAAGAGAAAATCAAGATGACCAATCTTTTTGCTTTCCTTCCACTACAACAATGTTTTAGAGACAAGTATCTTATCTTTAGAAACATTCAACATGAAAAGAAAGTTTTCATATCACTTAAGAAGTCACATTTTATAATACTGATGGAAAAAGTGAATTGGTGACCTTAATTTTTTCTTTAGAAAAAAAAAACTGGTTTTCCATTAACATCAAATTATTTGTGGTGATTTTTGACATATAAAAGATCTGCCACCCCCTCCTCCTTCAGTCTGTGGTCAAACGCACCAGTTTTTTTTCTGTAGGGTATTTCATCGCATGCTTAGAATATCCTACCTATCTCCCACCACATGTAACTGAGCAAAAGCCTTAGCTCCACTACCTTCCAAAACCCAACTGGAGTGGCTGCCAAGTGATTTCTAAGAGAAAGTCCCACAAGATCAGAAAGAGGAGGAGGCAGGATCAAGAAGAGAAGCCACTAACTCTCAGAGGCAAAGGGCTGTGCCTGCTGAGACAGGCACACTGGGAGGTGAGCTGTCTCACCTAAGTAAGAAACTCCCTCCCTAAGTAAAAATAAACTTTAGGATTGAAAGGCCCGGGCATCTCTGAAGAGAAAGCTGAGAGAAGGGCAACTGAGTCCTGGAGCAACCCCCCTGCCCCCCAGAACAGGCCAGAAGTCACTCCGGGATGCTGTGATATGGGACAGAGAGAGTGGGGACACTCTCATGGAGATCAGGGATTCCTTGCAAGCCCATCTATTGATAGAAGCCCCAGCCCTTTGCATGTCCCAAGCCAAAGTCCCTCCATGAGAGAAGCAGGCAGACTCAGGCTCCTCCCAACCACAGGGCATCCACCCCAATTAACAAACCAAAGTCACACATCTCAGAAATGTAACTTTGATTAAGAGAAGTGTGCTTATATTACACTCAAAGCCTCAAAAAAAGAAAATGACGTGAATACCTAGAGATACAGCAAAAATATAAAACTACAGCCAGGAAGCCAATATAACAATCTCAAAAGGAGGAAAAAGGGAAGAGGACAGGCCTGGGAGACAGGTTCCTAATTCCCTCTGTAATATTTTATTCTTAAAAAAAAATTGGAAAACAAAGATAGTAAAATGTTAATACTGGCCAAGCATGACGGCTTACGCCTGTAATCCCAGCACTTTTGAGGCGAAGGTGAGTGGATCATAAGGTCAGGAAATCAAGACCATCCTGGCTAACATGATGAAACCCCATCTCTACTAAAAATACAAAAAATTAGCCAGGCATGGTGGCATGCACCTTTAGTCACAGCTACTCAGGAGGCTGAGGCAGGAGAATCACTTGAACCCAGGAAGCGGAGGTTGCAGTGAGCCAAGATTGTGCCACTGCACTCCAGCCTGGGTGACAGAGCGAGACTCCATCTAAAGTAAATAAATAAAGAATAAAAATGTTAATACTTGTCCAAGCTATGTGTAGCTAAGAAGATACTTATTATTCCCCGTATATATTTGAAATAGTTCATAATTTAACTTTATTATGAATAGTATTTGTCCCATATGACATCACTTCAATATGCTGCAGAGCCAAGATGATTGATCAGGTTTCTCAAATCCCCCAAATTCTCACATTCTGTCATTCCAAAGGCCCCACGCAGAGTAACACAAAGGAAGATTTAAAATGCATAGGATCTGGATTGTTCAGCTCTCATCAGCAGTTTGGTAATAGGAGTGACATTTGGGGTGACATTTTAAAATGTAAATACCTTTTTTAACACCACATTATTGAAACGGCTTCCTCTGACCTAAAAATAATGCAGAGGAGGGCTGCCTACCTCTTAATGTCATCTTTGCAAGTGTCAATGTGATACTTCAGTAGCTGAAATTCAGGGCCAGAAGATAACAATATAAAGGCATCTATGTAATAAAACTGTGCAGACTGTATCGGCTTAGAAAACATGTCTTTGCCCTGTAATGCAAATCAGTAATTATTGTCAACGCAATAAATGTCAACAAAAACACTATTGCTCTAAACACAAAATTATTTCTTTTTAAAACCCAACACCTATTTATTCTAAATGTGTACATATATTTGTTAGACCCAATCTATAATTTTTGTTTCCTCCTACTCCTTCTGAAAGGTATTGTAAAATTAAAATTTTACTGCAATGAATGTTTTGAATTCCAGCCCTTTAACAACTTTAAAAGAAAACCGAAACTTAGCAGTAAACATACTAAGTAGCAAGGATTTTACTAAAGATTTTTTAAAATGTCGTTCTGAGCTGTCTACTCTCAAATTCAGGCCTCACAACGAAACACGTTACGGCACAGAGGAGGCTGGTGGCGCCCTCGCCTCTCAGACGCCTCCTTCCTCCCTCAGAGGCCCTAGGTCTTCCCTAACGTACACTTCCTTTCCTGTCTGTCTCAAATTCAATCCCTTCTATAAAAGAGCCATAGAAAATAAATGCCAACATCTTTGAAAATTGGACTGCCTTTATCTTAGGTCCTTTGCAAGTCACCTGCTCATATTTGATGATCTGAAGATGAGTTTCCTCCCGTTTCCTCTTCTTCCCTGTCCTAGTCGTAAGGTTATATCTTCCTGTCTCTCCTTTCCTGTTTGCTTTCAAATGATCTCCCGTAAGTTCATCAACATGTCACTTTTCTCCCCAAAATACACTTCCCCTACGTAATAGCCTTTGGCCGTTATTACTGTCTTGACTATAAAGTCACATTGAATCCATATTTAAAATCATTCAAATATTTCAGTGTTAATCATTTGGCATTGGCAGACCATAAGAAACATAAGGACAGATTGAAGCGTATGAATTAAGCATGCGTGTGGCCAGCATGTAAGTATGTACCTGTGTACCATATGCATGTGTGCCTGTTGTGTGTGTGGATAACATAAGGACAGATTGAAGCGTATGAATTAAGCATGCGTGCGGCCAGCATGTAAGTATGTACCTGTGTACCATATGCATGTGTGCCTGTTGTGTGTGTGTGGGTATATACATGTAGACACACGTTTAAGAAACTAATTAATCAGTAACTTTTATTTCATTAAAGCAACTCTTGGTTTACGTCCCTTTCCCCATCTCCTATTCAGGTAAAACAGAAGCTCTCAGCTGAGGGCTGCTCCTTTGGAAATGACAGCCCATGGCAGATGTGACGGTCCATTACCAGAAGCAGTGCGAGCTCTGTCCTCTGTGCCGACCACACCCGCAGGGTCTGGTCCCGGGCCGCGGAGAGCAGCCACCTCTGGTCATGGCTCCAGCAGACTGCGTTAACTGCCCCGTCGTGACCTAACAGGAATGATCAGAGAGGGCTACTGTTTCTATTATTAAAATCAGTTTTGACTGAGTGCTACTTATCTGGTGCTTTCATACAACACAACTGGAACAGCATTTTTGAAGTAATCAGTCACACCATGAGGCTTCTCCTCGCCCCAATGAGGCTGTGGAGCCTGAGGCCGGGTGCACTGTTTCCCTTCAGCAGAGGCTCAGTGTGGCTTCTGAAGGTGGTTGCTCTAAAGCCTCAGGCTTCATTTTTTCAACTTTTATTTTAGATTAGGAGGTGCAGGTGCAGGTTTGTTACGAGCGTATAGTGCGAGGTGCTGAGGTTTGGGGTATGATTGACTGCCTCGGTCAGGCAGTGTAAAACCTCACATTTCTTAAACTATGATGTTCAACATATGTGTGCACCTGTGTGTGTATGTTTTCAGAGAAGAACATGGTAACATCTAGTGTTATGAACTACAGTATAGAAATCTATGGACTCCATGACAATGTATCAGTATTTTAAATAACTGCTATCAACATTGAAGAAAAAAGTTAAAAAAAAATCACTGAGCACACACATATGAGTCAATCATTTGTTGTGACAGATTTGAAAAGTTTTGCCTAAACTCAAAATAGCTGTTTTGATGCTGATTTGTGAGCGTGCCAGTGCTGGTCTTCAGGCGTCTGAATATTGGCAGTGTGTGCCACTCTGATATTAAACTAAGGTAGGCTACGAGGTTAACAGTGCTTACTTCACATACCCATAAGAGCTTTTCTGTCCGGTCCCCACCTCACCCTACTCCCAGCCTAACTCTGGGGCCCAGGCCCTGGGCATGTGCTGCTCTCTGGACCTGTCTTACCTCATAACTACTAGAACGGCCGCCAGGCCAGGTGGTGTCTTAAAACACTCTCAGCTGCCATCACCTGACGGCTCTAAGCAGCAGCAGACACAGAGGAAAAGAGAAAGCTAAGATGACCAGGGATGGGCGTCTTCTCAGAGGTCGGCCCTGGAGCAGAAAGCCAGGCGTGTGTCCTGGTGAGCAGGGAGAGAGGGGAGGAGCTGAGGAGGTGAGTGCAAGGAGAGGTGGAGCCCAGTCCGGCAGCCTCTGACCCCCTGAGCACACAAGCCGGGATAACAGGGAGAAGACTGACAACAAATGACCCCAGACCTGCTCAACAACCCCATTTCACCTCCACAGATAAGCATTCTGTGATTAAAATCACAGGAGATGGGTAACCACAGCTTCCAAGAAAATTCTTGTCAGAGCTGAGATCTCCCCAAGGAGCATTAGGCCCCATCCCACGGGCCTCAGCATGTGAATCGCACATGATCATTTACAGACTAGACAAAGAACTGCAATCTCCCAACAGCATATCTGTCAGGGCACCAAGATAAAAAAGATGGGAAAACCAGGAAAGGCTTAAGAATGTAACTCAGTTCTGCAGCAGGACCCCAGGAAACAAAGGGCTGAAATTCACAGCACAGAAAAACGGGAAGTAGCTTTGCTGCCCTCACGTGTAAAGTTCTGGCAGTTTCAGCAGAAGCACCAAGGCCAGTTAAGGAAAGCTCCAAACATTCCTCACCGCTGCTCAGCTAACAGCAGCCGCGAGACTCAAAGGAAAGTCACGATTCGTGGCTGCCATTAACAGACGCCGCCCATGCCCGTACTGAACACCGGTGGCATCCGCAGCTCTGTGCCATCCCGAGAATATCACAGGTTCACAGACACCTGCTGCAGGACCCAGTGCAGGCATCCTCCCGGTGGCAAGAGCCTGACGCATCCGCCCAGGCACTGACCTCAGAAGTCACTTCATTACCAGCCATGTGGCCACCCTCTTCCAATATCAAACTCAGACCATCCTCCCCCACCTGGCCCACAGGCTGCACAGAGGCCGCATGAGGTCGCACAGGGGAGAGGGTGAAGCTACCGCCACCACCCATGTTCTTCCTTCTTAGTGAGCCTGCGAATGTGTGTCTCCAGTCCTTCCGACTTCCTCCTGTGAGCACAGTGTTTGCTGGGCACCCGGTGGCCAACTATGCCACCAAGGCCAGCAGAGGCACCGGCAATACAGGGACTGTACAACGACGCCTTTGGCCCAGCCCTGACAAGTTGGCCTGTCCTTCATCTCAAGTGTCAGGGACTGACCTCCCACTCCCAGGATGAAAACCACGGAGATTCTTCAGAACCTGCCAACAGGGGGAGTCCCCCTCCTCTCCCAAGCTCCAGCCCCAGACACAGGGGAGAAGCCCTTTGGCCCCAGGGTGCATCCAAGACAAATCACTGCAGGGAAGGCTGGGCCCTCTGGAGCCAATCCCCACGAAACAATGGGCCCATGGGGGACCCCACATGGTGCCTCTTCTAATCTCCCCTCAGTCTCCTCACTGTACAGAAGGACTCTATCTTCCTTTTCAGTTGATCGGTTTCCCCTACAGTGTGTGGGATGAGATGAGGAGCTTCAGAAATACAGTGAAAAGAATTCTAAAATCCTGTCCAGGTCAGGGTTATTTTTTGGGTTTTTTTTTTTTGAGATGGAGTTTTGCTCTGTTACCCAGGCTGGAGTGCAATGGTGCAATCTCGGTTCACTGCAACCTCTGCCTCCTGGGTTCAAGTGATTCTCCTGCTTCAGCCTCCCAAATAGCTGGGATTCCAGGTGCCCACCACCACACCCAGCTAATTTTTGTATTTTTTAGTAGAGAAGGGGTTTTGCCATGTTGGCCAAGCTGGTCTCAAACTCCTGACCTCAGGTGATCCACCCACCTCAGCCTCCCAAAGCACTAGGATTACAAGCGTGAGCCACTGAGCCCAGCGTAGGTCCGGGTTTTAGACCTCCTCTGGACCTAAATTCCTCTGGACACGGGCCCTGCTTGGGGGAAGCAGTCAGGGGTGTGGGGACGTGAGTGGCACAGAAGGTGATGTGTGCAGTCCCTGCTCAGAGAAGGAGCGGAACAGAAGCCACTCAGTGCAGCTTGAGCCAACCGAGAGCCTAGGAGCAGGAGAGATGGAGACCTTCACTCATACGTGGACAAAGATTCTTGTTATAAACAATTCCACAACTATCACGGAATTGTAGATTTAATCTTCTGAAACGCCTGACCCCAGAACTTCACAGTGATCACCACCGACTCCTGGGCACGTGACAGACAACACAGCTCCCCTGCACTCAGAACCTACCATCCAGCATCGCGGAGAACCTACTCTGTGCCAGGCACGTGTCCGAAGGAAGGCATGGGACTGGAGTACCTGTCTTTGTAATTGACACAATTTTTGATAGAAAGCCTTCTAAAATCTAAAGCAGAAACACGTAACCCCTTTCTTAAATTAAATACGATTGCTGTCAGTGGCTTTCAGGCTGGGCTGCATTACCTGACTATACACTCAGAGATCCCGAACTCTCCAGGAGGGCATTTGAATTTATACGTATTTGTCCCAGATCATAATGGAAATAAAGACACTCGTTTTTCTGTGTTCTGGGCAGGTGCTGAGAGACCAGTCACATTTTCAAAGCTGAGTGAGGTAACTATTAAACATTACACCCTCAAAGTGAAACGATGTTGCTTGTGTAGTTGAGGTAATTGATGTTGCTTGTGCAGTGACCCTTCCCCCTACAGAAAGAGAGCAAGTTTTTGTCAAGACGAGTTTGAAAACCCATTGCATTTTAGTTCCGGGAAAAGCCCCTTTTCCAACAATAAAATAGTGGAAAAATATCCACAATCAATAGAATACCCACTCATACCAACGATTCAGCCACGAAAGAAGCGGGCTCAGGGTTCTGGGGTGCACGGTGGAGGCTCTGAGGCTGCAGGATAGACGCGGGGCAGGAGCAGGAGCAAGGGTGCTCGAAGGACAAGGGCGGCGTCCAGGCCAGGCAGGGATAGATGTCAGGTGGGACCAGAAGCAAGAGGGCTTGAAGGGCAAGGGTGGCATTCAGGCCACAATGGGAGAACCACGCTCTGCACAGGCCATACAGGATAGACACGGGGTGAGATCAGGAGCAAGGGGCTCAAAGGGAGAGGGTGGCATCCAGGCCACGAGGGGGAACCACACACTACACAGACCACACAGGGATAGATGCCAGCTGGGACCAGGAACAAGAGGGCTTGAAGGACGAGGGTGGCATCCAGGCCACGATGGGAGAATAATGCTCTGCACAGGCCACGCAGGATAGACACTGGACCACAAGCAAGGAGCTTCAAGGGCGAGGGCGGCATCCAGGCCATGATGAGAGAACCACGCTCTACACAGGCCACACAGCATAGACATGGGGTGGGATCAGGAACAAGGGTGCTCGAAGGGAGAGGGTGGCATCCAGGCCAAGACCAGAGAACTGTGTTCTTCCCAGACCATGCAGGGGCGGCAGCTTTGCTCATGCAGGAGCCAAGTCTGGCTCTGCCTGCCTTTGGGGGCCTCTCAAACCTCACTCTGGGGGTGAGTTGTAGTCACTGGGGGGCTCGTCTGCTCCCAGGTGTGGCCTTGCCCAGGCCTGGCCCCCACTGCCTCCGTCCCCCTCAGCCCCATCGGTCCCCACCTCCGCATTTCCTAATGACTGCCCTTGGAGTGGTTACATGACAGGCTGAGTGGCCCACATTCGCAATGCTTGGGATTAGAGGTGTTTTGGATTTCCCATTTTTTTAGATTTTGGAATGTTCACATTATGGCAGTTAAGCAACCCTAATCCAAAACTCCGAAATCTGAGATGCTTCAGTGAGCATTTCCTTGGCATCATGTTGGCACTCAAAGAGTTCTGGATGTGGGAGCATTTGGATTTCAGAATTTTGGATTAGAGATGCTCAACCTGTATAAAAACAGAAGGACTAGTGAAATATTTTTTCTTGTTTCTGTGCTTTTGTTAAAATATCTACCAAGTATGAGTTCTGATGCAAGTGGTATCCGGACCCTAATGAAGAGCTGTCAGGTTTTATGGAACCAGAATTAGAAATCAAATATATGCCCCAGTTATGGGTTGACGTGGTCATAATTTTAACACTGTTGCTCTCAGATCTACGTTTTTTTAAAAAAACATGGTTTGCTTTATTATGTTTATAAAAAAGTCTATGTACAAGCCCTACTAAATTTCAAAACATATTTCAATCTTACATCTTTTGATTATATGAATTAAATGTATTTCAATTATTTAGGATTCAACTTCATTCCCCCCCAAACCTCTACAGATGATCAGCTCTTGGCCTCCAGGGCACCAGTCACAAAAGTGCTGCCACGTTGTTCTCATGAGTTATTTCTGCCCTGAATGGCTTAAGAGCCAGTGAATCCAGTTCAGACAAAGGAAACAAAACTGTCATTTAGCAACTGACAACCCGGACCTCAGTGGGACCTACCCTTACATTCATACTGACTGAAATTAAGACACGTTTTACCTGAAAACACAGCAGGTGTCCCAGTCAGGCTGGCATCAAAAACCAGACACAGACGGTTGGCCAACCCACAGGCCAGCCACTGCCCATCTCCTGTTAAAGAGATAAAAACAAAGGCCTCTTAGAAAAGGAATTCGTAGGAGCCAGACTAGCCACAGGCAACATGTAGAACTTCTCGTAAACTTGGTTCTGAAACACACACGAACACTAGCATGGGGTCTGCAGGCGACAGCCCCCATCCAGCCTTTCTCAAGTCCTCTCCCCGACAACCTTGTAAGGCACTACTTTGTCATCATCATCAGCCTCCCTCAACAGAAGAGGAACAGCAGGATGAGAGAGGGATGCTGCCATACAAGGTCGTGAACAGGAAGGGCTGCACCCACAAGGTGCTGTACCCAGGACAGGACGGCCCCTGGAACACGGTGCCGGGGCCTGCCTCAAATCAGTGGACTGTCCAGAGGCACATTAAGCTAAGCAGCTACATTGAAACAATTTCCAAAAACAGGGTGGAAACAAATGACAGGTGTCACCCACAATATTCAAACTTGAGAGCCAGTAACACTGAAGGAATGTTCTGGTCTATCAAAGAGCAAACGGACTTTACTGATAATACTACATATCTAATTTCCAAATATGATTTTAAAACTTCTGTGGCTACAATTATATAATAAAATAAAGGGAATTTAGCAGAATGGTAAATGGTAACCCTTAGGTGACTCAACCCTCTGGACAGGTGGTGTGAAGGGGGGCAAGGCACCAGCTCAGACAGGACTTTCTGTCCAGTCCCAGGCAAGGGCACAGCTCACCTGCAAGTCAATCTCGCTTCTGAGAAGCATCTGAGTGGTGCAACTATCTAGCCGAGGCCAAGGGCACTCTCACAAGCTGCTCCTCCCTTCTTTCAAACATTATTTAGAAAAAAAAATGCCAAGGTCCATTGGAAGTCTGGTGAAGGCATTATCAGGACACACATGAGAACAGGGTGGCTCTCACAGAAGCCAAGACACACTCAGCCCTTCAGGAAAAGGCCCCGGCTGAGGGTCTGGCAAGGAAGGGACACTGTGCACAGCCTGTGCAATGCCATTCATGCCCATTCCTAGCCTGGGGCCTCCAGGCCATCCACGAGCAGAGGCCGCGTCTCTACAGGGAACTGGCAACTGATCTGCTAGCTTCTCTGCCTACCAAAGCCCTTCCACCAGGCCCACCTTAACGCTTCTGTAGGAGGAGAACCCAGAACAGAGAGCAAAACCCAGAGGAGCTGGCCATGGAACAGCAAATTCAGTGCTAGTGAGTGCCAGTCTCCGTGCCAACGCAGGGGCGAGATCACCCTCCCTACAGTCAAGTGATCACCCTCCCTACAGTCAAGTGATCACCCTCCCTACAGTCAAGTGATCACCCTCCCTACAGTCAAGTGATCACCCTCCCTACAGTCAAGTGAAACGAAGTCTCGGTTTTAATCTAGACACAAACCATCCCATGCAACTTCAAGTTATCCAAGGTTTTTACAAATATATTTACAATTTATGATACAATATAAAAATGTTTACAGTGGACAGAATAAAAGACTCTTACAAACAAAATGCTACCCAGCTCCCACGGGACGTGGCGCACCTGAGTACTGGATGCAGCACACGCGTGTGCAAGTGGGGGCTGCAGTGACCCGGGGGCCAGGCTTGGCAGGCACAGCACAGTCCATGGCGTACGCCTCCCTGAGGGAAGGCCAGAGGTAACAACAATCGGGAGACATTCAAAGTGAGATTAGAAGTAAAATATAACCAAGAAACAAAGTGGGCTTCCCCCCATCTACATGTATAATTGTATTCCCATAAACTTGAATATTTATCTATAAATGCGTATATTTATGCTTTTACATTCAAAATCATGAAATAACTCTTTTAAATAGACTTACATTTCACATCACCAAAAAAGACATATATTTTACATATAAAACGGCAAGGATTTGTTGTGTTTCATATAAACTGATGTGAGTACTGTGATGATTTAGGGATGAGGGGTCTCACTAAGAGAAAATGAATTTCACTTTCCAGTCTCAGGCCGCTGTAGGTGGTGGTGTAATGTCAATCTCTCAAATCATCTACAAATGCCTTCCATGTACACACCAGTGTCCTCCATGTACATTAACACCTTCCGTGTACACGCCAATGCCTTCTGTGTATATGCCTGAGCCCTGCGTGGGCATGTGGAGGCCTCGCCACCATTGCTGCCCAGCAGTTCTCAACAGAAGGTCCACAAGAGTCAACGCAGAAGAGACAGTGTGCTCTGTCTGGAAACCAGGGCCCTCACAGAAAGAAATCACCAAAAAAATCAGAGTTGAATGTAACTGTGACACCATACTTCATCTGTGTAAGGCCGGATGCATTTTGCAGAGAGCCCATGTATAACATCAAGCAGAACACAGCAGGGACAGCAGCAGGCTGCAGAAAAGCGCAGTGAGCAGGGGCACAGTCAACACGGGCACTCAGTAATGCAGTGATTGCAAAGTAGACCCACGTACACTAAAACGGGCTTTAAGTACAGTAGCCCATATCTCTTCTAGGACAATGTAATCTTAAATCCAGGACTGGGAGAGGCCCCAGACGCCTGCCTGTCCAGTCACAAGGGGCCCAGGTGTCTGCAGAACATGCCCACAGCCAGCCGCAGCTGGTGTGAGCCAGCCCCTGGGACAGGTGCTCTCCCAATGGCGTGGGCCATGGCCACTCAGAATGGGCACCTGGCACTACAGTGGCCCCAACATTTTCATCCAATCTACCGGCATGGCACAGTGAGCATCAGCTACAACATTTTCTAAACTAAATTTTAACAAAATTTTAATATTTCAAAATTGTGTTAAGGTGCTAAGAACACAGCATGTCTGAAAAATTAACAGGAAAGAATTAAATTTGGCTATTAAGTTACATAAATAATATAGATATACATATCTGTGTACATAGGTACATAAACACATGCACACATATAAGGTCTTCTGCCTGCTGGGAAAGGAACCAGTTGAAGTATTGTAAAGGTCTGGGCTATTTCAAATGAAGCTGGATGTGTACTAGATCACACACCATGTGCAGCTGCTCCTGTGTCTTGAAGGTCCTTTACCCTCACTCTTGATGTTGGTCTTCGGCGAAAACATAGTTAAGCTGCAGAAAGAAAACTCTGTCACTCTCAGATAGTAAGAGCTCTAAGGTCCCTAAGAGATTTATGTTTGACAGTGACAAAAATTATACACATAGATACAGACACCTGCATAAATGCTTTCAAGCCCCTCCCACCTGTCCGCCAGCCCGCAAGTCACCTCCTCCTCTCCTGTGTCTCTCAGGCTGCCCGAGACATCACCCTGCTACACACTGTCCTGTGACTCCTTTAAAATCCTGTAACAGGAACCTGATACTGGGCTTTTCCTGCTAAGTCCAAAGCCCCGGATTGGCCGGCCACCAACGTCCGGCAACCCTCATCCCCCACAGCTCCCACACAAAGCCCAACACTCACAAACAACTTAATATGGCAGACCTGGGGAATCCATACAAAGCTGCAGATGCCACTGGAGAATTCCTCCACCCAACCATCATCCATCCATTCACTCATCCCTCCATCCATCAACCCACGCATTCATCCCCTCTTCATTGACCCACTCATCCATCTTTCATCTCTGTATCCCTCCATTCCCACCATCCACCCATCCACTCATCCATCTCTCATCCCTTCATCCCCACCATCTATCCACCCAGATCCATCCCTCATCTCTGTATCCCTCCATCCTCCCTTCATCCCCCCACTCATCCATCTCTCTTCCCTCCATCCCTACCATCCATGTAACCACTCACCCATCCCTCATCTCTCCATCCATCTATCCTCTCCATCCATCCCCCACTCATCCATCTCTCACCTCTCCAGCCATCCATCCCCTCCATCCATCTACCCACTCATCCATCTGTCATCTCTCCATCTCTCCATCCCCACCATCCATGCAAGCATGCATCCATCTTTCATCCCTCCATCCATCTCTCCATCCATCCATTCCTCCCTCCAGAAATGCCTTAAGAGAGGATTTAGGGTGCTGAGTGCTGTCCAAGGCACAGCGGTTTAAAGAACAGATAATAAGTAAGGCACAGTCACCATTGTTCAAGACAAAGAGAACAAGCAAGCAGATCAGGAAAGCCCTTGGACAAGAGGAGGCTGTGAGTTTACACAAAGTGATCTGGGATTTCTGCCTGGAGCACAGCAGAGCCAGGGGGAGGGGGAGGGTGGGGGAGTGGCCAGGGGCACATGATGGGGGAGCTTGGCAGAGGTGAGCGCCAACCAGGGAGACTAGCGTGTGCTCTGAAGACAAGGACTCCAGGTCACAGGGCCATTTTGGCCACTGTGTTAAGAATCATAAAAGGCCGAGAGGTGAGGTAGGAGGAGGGGATATGTCTGCATTTTCTTAAGGAAAGTCAGCTTTCCCTTTGAGGAATGGGCCTGTGAAGGTCTGGGGAATGTCAAGGCCTCCCGTGGTTTCTCAGAGTATCCTGCCGCTTTGTCTCTCCTTGTCCCTGAGCAGCCTTGCTAACTCAGGGCTTAAATACACTCTGTGATCTGCTCTGATGTTACAGCTTTAAGAAGAGCACTGTGTCCGGCCTTGAGGGGCCACAACCGTTTAGAGAATCATCATGCTCTCCCAGCCCCACACCCCACCAGCTTGCCCTCACCTCACGGGACCACCGCGTTACCGGACAAGGACTCGGAGGGCTGCTCCGTGGCCCAGCACAGTGAGTGCTCAGGAAACACTGGCTGCTGAAGCTGCTGCTGATTGGCATGCTGCAGTCCAACCCACCACATTTTAACTCCTGTTTATATTGCTATGTCCTCTCTCCATAATGTGACCCTCAGGGACGTATCTGTGTCCCTACTGGTGTTAAAGTCCTGCATCTGTGACACAGGTGCATTCCCGATTCTCACCGACACGAGTTTACTCACTGTGGTGCCGACGCGTAACCAGACGACTTAATTTTACTGTGAAAAACCAGGAATTGGTCCTTCATGATGTTCCGTTTAGCTGTAGAAAGGTAATTTTAAAGAAGAAACAAACACAGAAAATTAGCATCTCATTTGGACATGAGAAGAACAGAGTTTCTTCAAAAAAGAAATATTCACACAAACAGAATGAGTTTCTGACTATAAATTTAAGTGGTTTCGTATCTGAAGCCACATCAACCATCAGCAGCAAAAGATTAAATCAAGGGGTTAAAAGGATAAGAAAATAACCCAAGTTGGTTTTTGTTTAGGACAGAGTCTCATTCTGTCGCCCAGGCTAGAGTGCAGTGGTGCGTTCTAGGCTCACTGCAACCTCTGCCTCCCAGTTTCAAGTGATTCTCCTGCCTCTGCCTCCTGAGTAACTGGGATTACAGGCACAGCACACACCACCATGACTGGTTAATTTTTGTATTTTTAGTAGCGAGGGGGTTTGACCATGTTGGTCAAGATGGTCTCAAACTCTTGACCTCATGATCCACCCACCTCGGCCTCCCAAAGTGCTGGAATTCCAAGCAGGAGCCACTACGCCTGGCCCAGCCTATTTTATGTTTTGCATACGATTACCATTTGACAAACACTCTGACATCATGTGAACTTACCATAAATATTTACAAATTAAAAAAAAAGTTTTCAGATGAAATACAGTTTTGCCAGAACTATTTATTTTTGCATAAATTTAATAATTGGTGTTCAATATAATAGTCTGTATATTATAAAAGAGCTTTAGAAAAAAATGAATATTTGCATAATACTAATTCTAAAACTAGTTCCTTTTTTTAAACAAATTCAGTTCTGTTTCTGGTACTATTTCATATCAGATCACCTAAATTATATTCCCATTAAGAATCAAGTGGCCTGGCTGGGCATGGGGACTCACGCCTGGAATCCCAGCACTTTGGGAGGCAGAAGCAGGTGCATCATGAGGTCAGGAGATCGAGACCATCCTGGCCAACATGGTGAAATATCATCTCTACTAAAAATACAAAAATTAGCTGGGCATAGTAGTGGGCGCCTATAATCCCAGGTACTTTGGAGGCTGAAGCAAGAGAATTGCTTGAACCCTGCTTCAGCCTCCCAAGGAGGTGGAGGTTGCCGTGAGCTGAGATCATGCCACTGCACTCCAGCCCAGGCGACACTGCAAGACTCCATCTCAAAAAAAAGAATCAAGTGGCCCTAATAGAGCATTAACTTAAGATTGTGGACGTCTCACTGTGCAAATCAAAGTCCAGGAGGTGACCAGGAACCTGTGAGTCAGGTCTCTACCCTGGGCCTGGGCCTAGGCCTGGCTACTGCTGGCCTCACAGGGTTGCAGAGGGCAAAGCCGGACCTGGAGAGGGAGAGGTTTCTATGGGAAAGGAAGATGCCACACACAGCTGGGACCCAAAGGAACCCTCAGAAGGTGGAGGAGAAGCCAGGAAACTGCCCTGTGCAATCTACACAATCAAGAAAGGAGAAAAAGCCTTCTCCAAAAAATGATAAAGTATCACCAAAAGGAAAACAGTTTTTGGATAAAGTAATAAAGTTATGGACACATTAGTCGTATACTTCATTATGAGAAAGTCTGAAAAGTCCTAGAATAGGGTTTATAAATATATAACTGCATGTCACTTTCACAAATGCTTTAAGCGTTAACATATAATAGTTCCTTGCCCAACACACACATTGTTCTTTATATCATCTCTGTTACAGTTTTGTAAGCAGAAGAAGGCGAATTTGGGGATGATAGCATTACTCTAAATGAAACAAATCCATTAATTTTCCATGGGAATATTTTCTAAACCACACACAAAACATCAACATGTTAAAATTTCATCACTTTTTAAAAGTTGTCTCCATGTTAAAACTATTCATATGATTGTTCTCATTAAAGGTTTTGTTATAAACTCTAAATGCTATCACTGGTTGTGAACAACAGTACATCACATATGCTCATCTGAAACAAGATGATCCACGTTGACAAAAAGTCTAAAAATTCCACTTCTAAGGCGTGATCTAAATCAATGAAGCATATGTAAGAAGAAAAGCTAAGGAAACAAACAGGGTAAGTTTTGAAAGACAAAATTACGAGACTGGTGTGTCCTTCACGACAGGCTGTGCACACAAGATCTCACTCCCCAAACGTGCAGCCGTCCACAGAAGCAGACAGGACAAGGGACTCCGTGTGCTGGACACGCAGGAGGCCCTGCTCACCGCTCAGCATAGAGTCTACGAACACAGGGCAGCTTCTTTCCACGGAAACAGTCAGAACTTTGGAAAACCATCTGAACAGTCCATTATTACTGCAACGATTAGCCATTTTAATTAATATTGGTTAGTCGAGTTTTTCCGAAAATTTTTCACTAGAACAGTATGTATACACATAAAATTCCTTTGGTATTAATTAAGCAAATGGTTCAAAAAGGCTTTACATTGCACAACAATGTGAAGGTACAGAATGCCACTGAACCATACACCCAAAATGGTTGAAATGGTAAGTTTTATTTTACATATATCTTATAATTAAAAAAAAGAAACAAACAGAAAATTTCTTTTAAAAGACACGAAAAACAGACTACTACATAAATAATGCATGAAGACTATATTATTTACATATTAACATATTAACATAATTACTACCTAGGACTTTTTCAATTTTTTGAGTGCTGCTATTTAAAAGGTGAATGCTGACTTTCATTATCTGTGTAACATGCTGGTTAGGTATTCAGACAGCCTCTCCCACAGAGAAAAGCCACAAATGCCAGATGAAATATGTGCTTTATCTTGTTAAAAGCAGAAGAAAGAAAATGAGGACAAGATATTGAAACTGAGGTGAGCTGTGGACGCTGCAACTCCAGCCGCAGGGACCTAGGATTTGTGTGGCCTCAGGGAGGTGCAGGCAGAAAGGCCAAGCCCCCCTGCCACTGCATAATCTCTGACTGGCCCAGGAAGCCTGTGCCGTGATGGTGTGTCCTGTCCCAGGCTCGTGGTCCTGTAGTCAGAGGGACCGTGGCAAGTGGCTTAAAAAGCCAGAAGCTATAGACTTGTGCACCCAAACCCCTAGAAAGCAACGCAAATCTCCTCTGATGGAATGTACTGCACTTGATTCAGTTCCAAAAAATATGTAAAATCAAACAAAACAGAACAAAAAACTAAGCATCCATTTCTCTGATGAAAATTGATACAAAAATTCTCAATAAAACATTAGCAAACAATTCTACAACACAACAGAAAGATTATACATCATGGGATTTATCCCTGACATACAAGGCTGGTTTTATACTCAAAAATCAATGATACACCTAATTTAAAGCTGTACACCAATCATTCAGGTATAGAAGCAGAGAAAGCTCTTGCTAGGTCATTCTGTGGAGCTGGCACACCAAAACCAAACCCAGCAAGTTCCTGAGAAATCAACCACTCAAGAATGCGAATCCAAAATGTCCTGTACAAAATAATAGCGAAGAGATAATAAATGCAAATTAGGTTCATGATAGCGACGCATGGCTGATTAAATACAAGCAACCACCACCTCATGTTTAACCAGGAAAAGGCAAACGAAATCGTAAGACACCTTCGTATCGCCGCTGGTGGACACACGGCTCCAGAGGGTCTCCAGATGCTGGTGAGACCCCACCCCCAGCTGGTTTCCAGGTTCTTAGCACCTTCAGAGCAAGAAATTAGATGTGAAAAGCAGCAGCTTTTGCTACAAAGTGAAAGCACACACCTAAGTGAGAAGCCAGGAGAGCTCAGGAGACGGAGGCATGCTTAGAGGACTTTGAGCACCCCATTTTGTGGGTGTTTCTTTAATGAGAGGGTGGGATCATCATCAGGCGTCCTGGGAACAGAGGGATTTCAGGTAACCCCCACTACAGTCCCCTTCTCTAATTCGGGTTTTCCCGGAACTGAGGAGACCTCACACTGATGGGTTGGCCTTCTCTCTCCCTTGCTTTGAGTTTTCTGCTGTCCTGTGGTTACTTTGCCACCTTCCCGTGTTCACTGTTGCTTGAGTTTTCCATCTTCCTGCGACCACCCAGTGCTAATCCTGTCTCACACTGGGTAAGCAGAAATTCCAGTGCCCAGCGACATCTGGCCTTGGCCAGGGCTCAGGGCAGGTGGGGAGGTGTGTGCTGCTAGGGTAGCAGCCGGCCAGCTACCTGGGAAGACCTTCACCACCGTCTGCCACGTGGGGAACCTTACCCAAGCCCAGTAGCTGCCCCCGCAGACCTTAGAGCAGCCCTCCCGGCTCCAGCATACAGCATGTGCTGCAAAGGCTGCTCACAACAGCAGCGGCCTGGGACAAGCTGAACGTCTGTTAATACTGAATAAACTGGGTACATAAACGGCAGTATATCCAGACAACAGAATGCTATACAGCAACTGAAACAAATCTCACAGACACAAAGTGAAAACAGCAGACCACAAAAGAATGCACATAAGAAAGAACATTACTCTATGCATGAACAGCTCCAGCCCCAGACCAGACATGTTAGGGGAGACATTGTGATGAAGGATTTTTCAGTGTCTCTTTGCCAGCTGGAAGACCCCGAGGCTGGCAGTGCCCCTGCCTGGGCTTCCCTGGGCCCTCACTAGGCACAGGAAGTACCTGCCCACTCAGCCCATTTGTGTTACGGCCCATTGGGTCTCACTGCCCTGCCCTGGCCTAGGGTTCTGGGGTGGGCCTGGCCCCCCTGCTGTTCCTGTGTGTGGGGCGGCTGCGCAGCGCTGGCAGAGGATGGAGGGCTACAGCATTACAGCATTTTTCACACCCACATTCAGTGAGTCCTGAGTTCCTTTCCTGCATCCAAGAACAGATTACCCTGACCACTGAAGAGTGAGAAGGGTGGAGAGTTTTTTTGTTTGTTTTTGAGATAGTCTTGCTCTGTCGCTCAGGTTGGAGTGCAGTGGCACAATCTCAGCTCACTGCAACCTTCACCTCCAGGGATCAAGCGATTCTTCTGCCTAAGCCTCCCAAGTAGCTGGGATTACAGGCATGAACCACTGTGCGCAGGCAGAGAGTTTTGAGTGACAGCTCTCAGCGGAGAGGGGACCCAGAGAGGGCAGCCCCTACCCTCAGCCAGGTGGTTCCCCCACAAGCACCGCTGTGTGGCTGAGTTCAGGGCTTTTATGGGCTCAGAATGGGGGTGTGCATGTTGATAGGTTTATCACTATGCAAAAAAGGTTAAAAAAAAAGGCACAACTTAGAGATGGCACAGCAGTGTAAAAACCAGTTAGAGGCCGGGCGCAGTGGCTCACGCCTGTAATCCCAGCACTTTGGGAGGCTGAGGTGGGTGGATCACGAGGTCAAGAGATCGAGACCATCCTGGTCAACAAGGTGAAATCCCGTCTCCACTAAAAATACAAAAAATTAGCTGGGCACAGTGATGCGTGCCTGTAACCCCAGCTACTCGGGAGGCTGAGGCAGGAGAATTGCCTGAACCCAGGAGGCGGAGGTTGTGGTGAGCCGAGATCGCGCCACTGCACTCCAGCCTGGGTAACGAGAGCGAAACTCTGTCTCAAAAAAAAAAAAACCAATTAGAGAAGGGTAGGTTTATGTAAAATAGGTGAAGGGTAGGGACCAATCAGAGGAAAGCACACCAAACAGGAAAACAGTTTCTCAATCCGATCTGTGGATTTATCCAACACTTACAGTTTGGCTTTCAGACTTGAAACTGTCTTTGCTTTGGAGGTCAGGTTTCACCGGGGACCTGCCTGCGCCTACCTGGGGATTTCTCTGACTCCTGCTGCTGTCAGTTAAGGATGAATGGTAGGAGGTGAGATTGACAGGGCTAAGAGAGACTAGAAGCGGTGGGGGAAAAGCATGTGAGGAGGCTTGGGGGATCCAGGAAGATGAGGAGGTTCGGGGGGGCTAAGGAGAACAAAGAGGCTGGGAGGACCAGGCAAGGAGGCCTGGAGGACCCAGGAGGGCCAGGAGGAAGGAGGCAGGAATGCCCAAGAAGGCAAGAAGGAGGCTGGGAGGGCCCAGGAGGAGGAGGAGGCCAGGAAGGCCCAGGAGGAGGAGGAGGCCAAGAAGCCCCAGGAGGAGGAGGAGGCCGGGAAGGCTCAGGAGGAGGAGGAGGCCAGGAAGGCCCAGGAGGAGAAAGAGGCCAGGAAGGCCCAGGAGGAGGAGGAGGCCGGGAAGGCCCAGGAGGAGGAGGAGGCCGAGAAGGCCCAGGAGGAGGAGGAGGCCGGGAAGGCCCAGGAGGAGGAGGAGGCCGGGAAGGCCCAGGAGGAGGAGGAGGCCGGGAGTCCCAAGAGGAGGAGGCCGGGAGGCCCAGGAGGAAGCAGTAGCTTGGGGAGGGTTAGGCCCGCAGCAGCCCACGGGCATTCTCTTTTCAGCCATCTTCCAACCCACCTGCTGTTATCTTGTCTGCTGTATGTGTCTTTTGCAATTTAAGATGCCTTCTCAATGATGAGTAATTAGTGCCTCCTTACATAGCAGAAGTGCCATGACTTCATGAGGTCAGAGGCCACTCCCAGCGAGCAGTCAGCTTTGAGTGGAGGCTGTGATGCTGGCTAAGCCTGGCCACCTTCCCCAGGCCTTCATTCTCACAGTTTCTCAGAACTGTCCCCATGGTGATGGGATGGCAGCAGAGCATAAACCGGCAGGAGACAGGCATTTAACCCTGAAGGCGGGTCTTTCATGGAAAGAGGGCCTAGGAATGGGGGACCTGTCAGAAACCCCGCAGCAGCAGGGACCCTCATGTAGGACGAAATAAGCAAACAGCTCCAGGCCCAAGCTCAGCTCTGAGTCCCAGCCTAGCACCTGAAAACAGCCCTCCCCAATCTGTAAGGCGGGCCCGAACCACAGTCTGTGAGACCCAAGAAAGGCACAGGTGTTCAAGGCATGATTTCAAAAAGTCTGGTAGGGAATGGGGGCAGAGAGGCTGGGACAGAAGTCCTAGAAGTCAAGCTCAAGGGCTTCGAGGGAGCATGAAGGACATGGCCCATGTCAGAAGGCGGGCTCCACAGGAGGCCCAGACATGCCTGACGTGGGAACCCCAGCCCAGCCCAGCCTGGGAAGAGGCCCAAAGGTGGGGTCGCCAGGTTGCTGGCGGGGAAGATGGCCCTTCCGGGAGGTCAGGGCCAGCGTTCAGGCAGCTACAAGGCAGAAGGTGAAAGAAGGGTACAGGGAAGCCTCAGGCTTTCTAAGTAGGTCCAGTAGGAGGTTTAACAAGACCAACCAAAGGGTTAGGCTGGTCACTGAAGGAAAAAAAGAAGTAATTATCAGTAAGCCCTGAAAGAAATGGAACATAACAAAGTTTACCATCTTAAAGTGAAAGTTAATTTTTATATATTTGAAAGATGCAACATGTGGATTTATTTGGCTGCTGCTTAGAACAAACCAATAAAAAATATTGTTGAGGCAATCAGGGATAATTTATTATGGCTTTGCTAATACAAGATTCCAGAAAGTTACTGGTTTTGACATAATGTCATGCTGGTAAAAATGTACAGGTTCCAGAAATGTGCACTGAAGTGTGCAGGTGTACAAACACTCAGGATTTGCTTTCAAACTCCTCAGCAGAGGAAAAAGGGAAAAAGATGTTCTCACCATCAATCACTGCTGAAGGTGAACTCTGCACCGCCACTGCACCAGGCACCAGCCTTCAATCTCGGGCATGGTGCTGAATTGCTACGAGGGATGCCCAGTTCAGGAGGGGAAGCACCCAACATGTTCCCACCACAGCAGGCATGTAACAAACACATGAGAGGCAGAGATACGAAGGAGGGAAGGCTGGAAGGAAGCGCAGAATGTGTATTTTAACAGATAGGAATTCTCAAAGCCATGTAGCAGCCCTAACCACAACAAGAAGGCATCAGCCTTGTGTTCTTAGATTTCACAGCTCACTGAACTCACCACATTGCTGTTCACTAGCAGCCTTGGTGATTTTCTCCTTGGCAATTCCCAGATACAGTGGAGAGGTAGGCAGGACACAGGAGCTGAAACAGAAACAAACCACATAAAACTAGGAGTGCAAAGAATGACACGATGGACACATTTCAATGACACACACACTTTAAAGACAGTTACAAATGACTAATTCATGCAGCTGGTGGGGAAGACAAAGCAGTATTTGAAAATGAAAACTGTCAAGCGTATTCTTATCCTTGTTGGGAAAAAATTAATATATTCTTAATAAAAGTGCTGTTTTATAATGTACATTCTATCCTGAAATAAAATAGTGGTTCACATTAAAGTAAACTATGAATTATTTAGTTTCAACAGGATAGAAGCAACAGCATGAAAAACTGTTTCTTCCAAACAGTGCTGGTAGAGTTCAGTTTCCTAAACTTTATTTCTCAACACACAAAGAAATACGGGTGAACGTGCACACACACTCCGCACCTGAAGACACTCTACCTGGCTGGCACTGAGAGGCCCTGTTCCACCCTGGGGCACTGCTGAGCCACGACCAGCGCGGCTGGGTCCACTTCCAACGCGGCAATCTTCCCTCCAAACAGGGAGGCCAGCAAGCACAGTGCCTGCAGGGACACAGCTTCCACATGGTTAGTGACACTGTCTGGGAAAGGAGACTCAGGGAGTACCCGAACACGCGTCTAACACCGGCTTCATTCTCACAGCAGGTCACCAGCCTGTCACTCCAAAATCGTTTTCTCACACAAAATCCCATCTCCTCAGCCAGTAGTTAATAGATCACTCTGTAGCACGGAGAAATCGGAGGTGCCATGTCTCGGGACTGACCTTGCCATCTGCGAAGCGGCTCCTCAGGGCACAGGATCCGGCCAATGGGATGCTGAGGCTGTGGAAATCTTCAGTTCAGCAAGACCAGGAGGACCAGGAGGGGGAGGAATGGAGCACATGTACACGGAATTACTGCCCAGGCCCCACCACACATGTTCCAGGCCCCATCACACACATTGCAGGCTGTGCACCACATACCCACACACACCAGGCCAACACCACACACACACACACACACACACACACACACACACACACACACACACACACACACACACACCCCAAGCCCTGAGCCTCACACACTCCAGGCCCCACCACACACATGCCAGGCCCAGCCACACACTGCAGGCTATGGACCACATACCCACACATATGCAAGGCCCTATGCTGCACACTCCAGGCCCGGCCACACACATTGCAGGCTGTGCACCTCACACCCACACATATGCAAGGCCCCATGCCACGCGCACACCAGGCCCTGAGCCTCACACACGCCAGTCCTCGCTCTGAGGCTGGGATGTGACTCAGACTGAGACCTGCAGCTCAGCCTCCTGGAGAAGCCACACATCCAGCAGCAGCTCAGAAAGGAAATGTGTTATTAAGAGTTGTGGACGTTTGGGGGAAGAAAGGCTGAGTTTGCAAGGAGAAGCCATGCCTGGCTGAGCTGAGGAGGGGCAGGGATGGGCGCCTGAAGGGAAGGGGGAAGCATAAAGATGCAGATGGATCCCGCAGCCCCACAGATGTCTGAGCGTTCAGGGCTGGAAAGGAGGCACCGAGAGAAGCCAGTGCCTAGGAGGTGGCCACGGAGGACCCCCCGCCCCCCGCAATGGAGGAAAAGGTTGGAATCCAGCCTGCTTTTCAAAGTCACCTGGGTTCCTGGCAGAAAGTGTGTGGCCAGTGGCAGCCAGGGAGCTAGGAGAGGAGGGTGGGAACCTCTGGGGTCAGGGAATGAGATGGAGCCTTGGGGGCAGGAGATGGGTAGAGGTTACTATTCCTACATTCCTGGGGGTGGCAGAAACTGAGGAAGGGAACCAGGGTTGGAGAGGAGAGCGCTTCTGCCAGGTTTATGCTGCACAAGCCTGGGGCTCCGGGAGGCTCTCTAGGGATACTGGAGAAGCCAGGGGCTTTCCAGGGGTGTTCCCAGGGGTGTTCCCATGGGTGTTGGGGTGTTGCACACCCCAGGTGGCCTGGAGTGTCTGGCGAGGGCCTGGCCGATGGAGGGAAGGGGTGGCTCCAGGGCTGAGTGCCCAAGGGTCTGGGAAAGGTCCTCATCCTTTGGATCTGGCAGCCCAGAGGTCCTTGCGTTCTTGATGCTGAGTTGTGACTGAAGCATCTCATCCTGTGACGCGTGTGCACCGCGGAGTCACTTGGATCACGTGGTGAGGCCTTCTCCACAAATACTTTCACTACCCCACACACCAGTCAAAGGAAAACATTACAGTTACGCAGCATTTACACCAAAGATCTTACCCTTGTAATACAGAGCAGCTTCCACTTCCAGGTTTGCTGGGTTAAACACGAATAAGCCCACTGAGCTTCCAATCCACAAGCACTGGGTGTTCTCAGAGGAAAGACTGATTTACAACAAAAAGAACAGGATATACACTAATCTTACTCCCGAAGGTTTGGCCCCACACACACCCCTGGGCCTGGCTGTGAGCTCTTTGCAGAAGTGGGGAGCACAGGCCGGGGCAGGTTCTTGCCAATGAGAACCACGTCTGTACTGGGCTTCCATTCAGCCTGTGGTGGGTGCCCCGGGTACCTGCTAACATCTGTGAAGATGCTCGCTCTGACCTCTGTGGTTTCTGTTTTCTTCTAAGGTTACAGAAAAGGTTGGCACCAGAACCTGGGCCAAGGCCACTGCTCAGGTGCTATCTGAGTGACTGAACTTGAGGGCCATGCAAGCTGCCCACCCATGAATGAGGAACAAACTCCAGGAGGAGAGTAGCTAGCCCGAGGCGGGGGAGTTAATATCAATGCCAACAGGGATCTGCTGCTGAACTGAGCAGCTACCTCTGAGGAGGCTGGATGTACACTTGGCAGAGGCCCCCAGCTGGAACCTGCTTTCCAGGCCTCCCCTCTCTAGTTCTGCCCCAGGCAGCAAGCTGGGCTCCTCCTGGGCATCCACCAGCACCAGTCCATGCTTCCCCCACCAGTGTCAACAGAAGGTGTTATGTGGCTTCTGCTCTGCTCTAAGGGCTCCCTCTGCTATAGGTAAGACGGGGCCTCGAAGAGCCTTGGGTCCGCACATCCTCTGGGAGCACAGCATCCAGCCTCCATGCCCACTCTGCTTCCCCTCCGTGGTTTGGACCAAGCAGGGACTATTCTGCTCCAGGGATGCTCTGCACAGAGACATGGTCGAGCAATGGCCAAGGCCATTCAAAGCAACACTGCCCCCTAATCTCCAGTGCTTTCCAAGCATTTCGGGGAGGAAAGGTGAACATAATTGTAGCATGTTCTCTAATAACAGTTAAACAGTACTTCTTTATGTTGCCAAATATGTATAATATTTCTGAGCCCAGAAATCAATAGAATTCATCTGCTGTTAACTTTAAATGTGTAATATACAGCGCAAGTGGGAAACGGGAAAGCTGAGGCAATTACCATTACCATTTCCTCTTTCTGAAGAAAAAGTCATACCACAGAGGCAAAGATCGCCTAGACTTTGGTAACAAACTTAAAAATCATCAAATTCCTTTTATTAAAGATACTTACACATCATTGCCCAGTTTACCAACTTTAAGATTTAAAGCATGCAATCCCAAGAATGAGATTAGTAATAATGAGACAAAAATAATTTGGTTTTATTTCAATCATTCTTAGAAAATAAATCTAATGTTCATCTAAGGAATTTAAGGTCCCCCGGGCACCTCCTAACATCTGTGAAGATGCTTGCTCTGACCTCTGTGGTTTCTGTTTTCTTTACACAGCATAGGCCAAGCTTTTGATGCTTACCATCCACATGCAGAATGTGGGACACGTGAGAGATCGCAGGGTGCAAGTCTCAGTATAGGAAACGTCACTCCCACCTGCTCTCCTTTTCCCAGGGCACTTGTAGAGGGAAGCCAGCTTTCTTCTAGGAAACAGAATTATTGACAATCTGAGAAGTGAACTTAAACACATCCATCAGGTTTAAAGGCCAAGGACTGCCCCACGGAGATGCTGAGGTGAATGTGCACCGCAGAGTCACTGGGATCACAC
>CM052651.1:154793386-154809813 GCA_028533165.1 Leontopithecus rosalia
CTCCAAGTCTAGAGAGAGACATGCTCAGGTCCCACAGCCACCAAGTCTAGAGAGAGATATGCGCTCAGGTCTCACAGCCACCAAGTCCAGAGAGAGACATGCTCAGGTCCCACAGCCTCCAAGTCTAGAGAGAGACACGCTCAGGTCCCACAGCAACCAAGTCTATAGAGAGATACACTCAGGTCCCACAGCCACCAAATCTAGAGAGACACACACGTGCTCATGTCCCATAGCCACCAAGTCTAGAGAGAGACACGCACTCAGGTCCCAGAGCCACCAAGTCTAGAGAGACACACACGTGCTCATGTCTCACAGTCACAAGTCTAGAGAGAGATACGTGCTCATGTCCCACAGCCACCAAGTTCAGAGAAACACACACACGTTCAGGTCCCACAGCCACCAAGTCTAGAGAAAGACACGCACTCAGGTCCCACAGCCACCAAGTCTAGAGAGACACACATGTGCTCATGTCCCACAGCCACCTAGAGCCTAGAGACACACACAGCTTGTGTTCCACAGCCTCCAAGTTCTAGGAGACACACGTGCTCGTGTCCCACAGCCACCAAGTCTAGAGAGACACACATGTGCTCATGTCCCACAGCCACCAAGTCGAGAGAGAGAGACGCATGTGCTATATCCCTATATAGACTACATAGATTTATAGTCACTTTGCATTTGTGTTTTAATGTAATCCTCTAACTTCTCTATATAATTGTACAAAATTCGAATTCCTTAATGTGGTCCCCACCTAACTTTTTGACCTTCTCAGATAAGACTTTCCTAACATCAGCGTGCTCCAAGAACACAGGCAGGTTCTCACTTTTCCTTTCCAGGGCCTTGGCAAAGTCAGGTCCATCTGCCAAAAGCATAGCCCCCTATCCCATCCCTTCTCATCCTCAGCCCACAGGATACTCCCTGAGATCCTGCTTTCAAAGTGCTTCCATGCATGGGCGTGCTGCCCTGTCCTCATCTGCCTTCTTGGCTGCACATCCACAATTCATAGCCACTCAGTCACTGGCTTCCACAGCAGGCGTCTGTCTGTCTCAAACTCTGAGCTGTGACTTCCACAGGATTTGGGACCAAGCCCTTCCTATTCACCATGGTGTTTGCAGCCTGAAATATTACAGGTGCTCAAGAAACCATGCTGTGCAAGAACAGAATATTTCAACTTGCCTACATGTTTTCAGGTTGACACAAAATTGACAGTTTTGAAATAAGAAGTGACATAAGATCAAAACCAGTGAGCCTATAAGATCAGCATAACACACAACAAAGGTCAGTGAGTCTGAACAGCCTGGTGTCCTCCCCATATAAAGCACCCTGCTTGCACGCCTGGTTTCAAGGTAAAGGGAATACAAAATTAACCTAAATCCCCCTGAGGGATTGGTGTTACCCAAGGGAAACACCCGTTGGGTAGTACCAAGTATACCGAAGGATAAGTTATTCCGTTTGTAGGTTTTTAAAAACATGTTTTAGATTTTCATTTACCTTGAAGTACTTTCTTTCTACATTCATCCAGGTTCCACATTATAACATAATCCAGTGATGCTGAGCAGATTAGAAGTGGATTCACTTCATTTCCAAAAGCCATAGCAGTAATTGGCTGATGGTGTCCTCTTAGGATTAGAAGCTGAGAAAGTTAACAAAAATCAAAAATAACACATACAATAGATAACATTTAAAAATAAAGAGTATAACAACATAACCTCAAACCTAACAAATTAAAAGATTGAGTTTTTCAAATACATTTATTTTACATATTCATTGTTAATTCGTTTGTTAAAATTCCTGCTATGTACTACTAAATTTTTCTCTCAAGTTAACCATTTCACTGCTATTCACTGTCACACACGCTAATAAAATGATAGAGGTTACCTCGTTCTTCTATTTCTTTATTACTTATTAGTTAACCAAATATAGAACATGTCTCCACTACCACATCAGAAGAGGTAACAGCTGAGCTGAAAACTGAGGAATAAGGAGAAGAATGAGGGATTGACAAGAGGAGGGGGACATTCAGGTCCCCGGAAAGACAAGGCCTGGGTAAGAAACTGCCGGGATAAGCAAAGGAGTAAGAGGAGGCTGGAGAAAGGTGAGGCCCAGGTATGGGGGCCTTGGCAATTACACTCTAGGGAATTAAAATCCAGCAAAAAACGTGCAGTCAGAATAATATAATGACCAGATTTGTTTTCCAGGAACGTAACATTGCTACAAGTATGGAGGAGACAAGTGCTGGGGGTACATTGGGCTAGAGAGACAGATGGGAACGCATGAGAACGCTCAAGGAAAATCCAATAAAGACCTGGACTAAGACCGTGACGATGGGGACGGACAGAAGATAACTGAAGACTCCGTGACCAATGGCTATGGAGGGATGGAGGGAAAAAGAAAAGCAAAGTGAATCAGGGTTTGAGGTTAAAATCCTGGGTGAATGATGTCTCAAGAACAAAATCAAAGAGAAAATGCGATGGGACTGGGCTAAATCCTGGTCCATTGGTCCATGGTAAGTTGAGATGCTGACAGCGTGATGTTAAAGAGACAACAGGCAGTTTGATATGAGAGATATCACTAGAGAATTCCACTTGTAATAAAGACAGGCTACATCACCTCATCTATACCAACCCTACTGATGAGGACAAAAACTGGACTACACTAAGACTCTGGCACAAGTAAGTATTTACAGTCTATTCTCTCTGCAGCCTGCTACCTGGAGGCTTCTTATGTATACTGGGGACCTTGATCTTCAGAATCCCTTGTTTTAACCTAGACATTCCTTCTATTGAGTCTAGGCCTTTAGACAATAGCTCTTTCAACCAATTGCAATTTAGAAAATTACTGAATCCACCTATGACCTTGCAGCCCCCATTTTGAATTGTCCCACCTTTCTGGACCTAACCAATGTACATATTACATGTATTGATTGATGTCTTATGTCTCCCTAATTATATAAATCCAAGCTGTGGCCTGACTAGGCACATGTTCTGAGGACCTCTTGAGACTATGCTTCAGGCTACTGGTCACTTGTATTTGACTCAGAATAAATATCTTCAAATATTTTACAAAGTCTAACTCTCACCAACAGACCAACTCATGAAAGGCCTAATACAGAAAATTGGTACCAAAGAGTGGGGCATTGATATAAAGAATCCTAAAAATGCAGAATTGGCTTTGGAACTGGTAACCAGCAGAAGTTGGAAGAGTTTGGAGGGCTCAGAAGACAAGCAGATGATAGAAAGTTTGGAACTTCTTGGAGTCCAGTTAAATGGTTATGACCAAAACACAGATAGTGATAAGGATAGTGAAGTCCGGGCTAAGGAAGTCTCAGATTGAACTGAACTTACTGGGAACTGGAGGAAAGGTCACTTTTGTTACGCCATAGCCAAGAGCTTGGCTGCATTCTGTTCATGCCCTAGTGCTCTGTGGAAGCTTAAACCTGAGAGTGATGGCCTAGGGACCTGATGGAAGACATTTCTAAGCAGCAAAGCATTTAAGATGTCTCCTGGCTGCTTCTAACAACCTACAATCATATATGGAAGCAAAGAAATGATGTAAAGTTGGAATTTATATTTAAAAGGGAAGCAGAGCATAAAACTTCAGAAAATTTGCAGCCCAGTCATGGGGCAAAAAGAAACTGTTTTTGCAGAGGAATTCAAGCAGGCAGTGGAGTAAGCATTTACTAAAGATATTTGTGTAACTGAAAAAAGAACCAAATGCTGATAGTCAAGACAATGAGAAAAAGGCCTCCAAGATTTTCCAGAAATCTCCAAGGCAGTCCCTCCCATTACAGGCACTGAGGCCTAGGAGGAAAGAATGGTTTAGAGGGCTAGGACCTGCTACTCTACAGAGCCTCAGGACACTGCTCCCCTCTCCAGCTCCAGCCTCAGCTCAGAGGACCCCCAAATACAGCCTGGGCTGCTGTTTCAGAGGGAGCAAGCCACAAACCTTTACAGTTTCCATGTGGTATTAAGCCTCTGGATGCACAAAATACAAGTGTAAAGGAGGCTCAGCAGCCTCCAACTAGATTTCAGAGGATTTGTGAGAATGCCTGGGTGCCCAGGCAGAAGCCTGCTGCAGGAGTGGAGACTTGACAAAGAGTTTCTACTAGGGCAGTGCAAAGGGGAAATGTGGAGTTGGAGCCCCACACAGAGTCCCCACTGAGGCTCTGCCTACTAGAGATGTCAGAAGAGGGGCACTGTCACTCAGGTCCCAGAATAGCAGATATTCCAGCAGCTTGCACCCTGCTCTTAGATTCAACAACCTGTGAGAGCAGCCACAAGGGCTGAATCCTGCAAAGCCACAGGGACAGACCTGCACTGGCCTTGGGAGTCCACCCGTTGCACCCATGTGCCCTGGGTGTGGGACACAGAGTCAATGGAGATCATTTTGGAGCTTTATGATTTAATGACTGTCCTGCTGGGTTTCAGACTTGCATGGGGCCTACAGCCCCTCTCTTTTGGCCAATTTCTCCCTTTGGAAATGAGAATGTTTACCCAATGCCTATAATCCCCTTATACCTTGGGAGTAAATAAGCTGTTTTTTATTTTACAGGCTCATAGGTAGAAGGAACTTGCCTTGTCTCAGATGAAACTTTGGACTTGGGACTTCTGATTGAGTTGATGCTGGAACAATTTAAGACTGAGGACTAAGCTCTTAGTTTTTTATCTTACCAAAATTCCTTTATCAGGGGCCTGGGGAGTGATGCCCTACAACCCATAAATTCTCATCAGGTGGGTTTTATTTGACCCTGTATATCGTGACTTACTTTCCAATCTGACTCTGGCATAACAAGGAAGAAAATCAAAATATTTTACTTCAAAATATATTTCCTTGCCATACCTTGAAATTGCCCTGCAAAGTCTCTTGTGGCAAAAAAATCCACATTCTCTAGAGAATCCCCTTTCCCCTTTGTTTTCCTTTCTTCCTTCCCAGATCCAGGAGATAATCAACTAAGAGCCAGGTACCCTTTTAAGTCCAATAAGAAACAACTTACAACCTGCTATGTCTGAAGTCTGCTATCTGAGAGTTTACTCTGCGCAGTAAAACTTGGTATCCACAATCCTTTATCTTAACCTGAACATTCCTTTCTATCAACCCCAGGCCTTTAGACAAACGCAACCAATTATCAACCAGAAAATGTTTAAATTTACCTATAGCCTGAAAGCCCCCACTTTGAGTTGTCCTGCCTTTCTGAACAAAATCAATGTATTTCTTGTGTTTGATTGATGTCTCATGCCTCCCTGAAATATATAAAATGAAGCTGTGCCCTAACCACCTTGGGCACATGTTTTCAGGACCTCCTGAGGGCTGTGTCATGGGCCATGGTCACTCATGTTTGACTCAGAATAAATAATTTAAAATATTTTACAGAATTTAACTCTTTTCATTGGCAAGACTTTGGGGGACTGTTGGAAAGACATGATTGTATTTTGCAATATGTGAATGACATAAGATTTAGGGGACCAGAGTGAAATGATATAGTTTGCATGTCCCCTACAAATCTCATGTTGAGATGTAATCCCCAGTGTTGGAGGTAGGGCCTGGTGGGAGGTGTTTGGGTCATGCCGGTGAATTCCTCATGGCTTGATGCTTTCCTTACCATATTGAGTGCATTCTCATGAAATCTGGTCATTTGAAAGCGTATGGCACCTCCTCCTGACCACCTGTTCCTGTTTTTACCCTGTGAAGTACCTGTTCCCCCTTCACCTTCTGGAATCACTGTCAGGTTCCTCAGGTCTAATCAAAAGCAAAGCAGATGTTGGTGCCATGCTTGTATAGTCTGCAGAACCGTGAGCCCATTAAATCTCTTTTCTTTATAAATTACCCAGTCTCAGGTATTTCTTTATAGCGATGCAAGCATGGCCTAAGACACACAGAATGAGAAATATGAAGAAAAATACACCAAAACATAGCATGATCAAATTGTTCAAAATTGATAATATAGAAAGTTTTAAAGGCAGCCAGACAAAAATGATATATTGTACGCATGGGAACGAAGATAAAGATAATAACATAATTCTCATTGAAATGATAGACAGCAACATATTAAAAATACTGAAGAAAAATGTGTCAAACTAGAATTCTCTACACAATATAAATACCTTTTAAAGACAAGGCAAAATAAAAACTTTTTTAAAGACACAAATTTTGAAATAATTTATCACCATATTTGCACTAAAGCATATGTTAAATAAAATACTTCAGGCAAAAGGAAAATGCTACCAGACAGAAACATACAGGTACACAAAAAAATGAAAAACACCAAAAATACAATTACGTAGGCAGACGTGTAAGACATTTTTTCTTTCTTAAATTTAAAAGGCTTAAAATTAAAAAAAGAAGAAGATATTTTTCTTCTTGTTTAAATATCTTTAAAAGATCCCTGAATGTTTAACAAAAGTAATAATGGATTGTGAGGTTTGTAGCATAAGCAAAAAGCAAGACAACAAAAACATAAAGATTGTGAGAGAGGAAATGAAAGATATACTATGCTAACATTAATGAAAATAGAAAGTAGTCAAGATTTCAGAGCAAGAAATATTACCAGGGATCAAAACACAATGCCACTTAATAATAAATGAAGTCAGTTCAAGAGGACATAAAAAATACTAAACCACATATGTACTTAATAAGAGCATGTCAAAATACATAAGGCAAAAACTAATGGAAGTTAAATAGATAAGTTCACAATTAGAATCACAGATTTCAATATGCCTCTTTCAATAACTGCCTGAACAACTGAACATGAAATCATCAAGAACATAGAAAAACCCGAAGAACACTATTTGCCACCTTAACCTAACTGACATTTATAAAACAAAAGACACAAACACAAATATACCTAATAGTGTTATTTGCAATAGTCAAAAATTAAAAATAACCTAGATTTCCACCAATAGAAGGATGCATAAAGTATAGGGTATCCATACAATAAATATTACTCATTAATAAAGAAGAATGAACTACTGACTGCAATAACATGGATCTCCATTATCCTGGGTGAAGAAAGCCAGACAAAATGAGTAAATATTGGACATCACCAAGTGGTGAAATAGAAGGTAATCCATTCATATCCCCTGACAATAACAAAAATTTTGCACCCATCCATGGTCAAAAGTCTCTCTACAGGAGCCTCAAAATTCAGGTAGAAGTTGTGAAACCCCAGTGGAGGGGTTTGTCGGGGGGAAAAAGGGGAGGGACAGCGGTGGGTGGGGAGTTGGGGAGAGACAGTGTGGGGAGAAATGCCAGATATAGGTGATGGGGAGGAAGGCAGCAAATCACACTGCCACGTGTTTACCTATGCAACAATCTTGCATGTTCTTCACATGTACCCCAAAACCTAAAATGCAGTGAAAAATAAAAATAAAAAATAAAAAAAGAATATGGAAAAATTATCCAAATGGATGAGTGAGCTATAACTAAAACATAATTGTCTCTATTTCATTTCTCATTTATCTACATCTTGAATTAACTTACAAAAAGGCATTCATCAGGAAGTAACATTTAAAGACTATGCTTTCAGGGGTCATTTCTTTTCTTTTCTCTTCTTTTTTAGACAGGACCTCACTCTGTCATCCAGGCTGGAGTGCAGTGGTGCCATCACGGCTCTCTGCAGCCTCTTCATCCCAGATTCAAGCAATCTTCCCGTCTCAGCCTCCTGAGTAGCTGGGACTACAGGCACACAGCATCACACTTGGCTAATGTTTAAAATTTTTTTAGAGACAGGATCTCACTGTCTTGCCCAGGCTGGTCTCAAACTCCTGGGCTCAGGCAGTCCTCCTGCCTCAACCTCCCAAAGTTCTGGGATTACAGGTGTGGGCCCTCATGCCCAATAAGGGATCATTTCTATGATTCCTTCCTAGGGAAGTTTCTCTGAACATGTAGAGCATGTTTTTTACAAAGTAACATTTATCAAAAGAAGACTAAATAACTAATATAGAAAGTAGAATTTTTCAGGCTAGGCATGTAATCCCAGCACTTTGGAGGTCAAGGTGGGTGGATCGCTTGAGGTCAGGAGTTCGAGGTCAGCCTGGCCAACATGGTGAAATCTTATATCTACTAAAAAAAAAAAAATACAAAAATTAGCCAGGCATGGTGGCAGGCACCTGTAGTCCCAGCTACTTGAGAGGCTGAGGCAGGAGAATCACTTGAACCCAGGAGGTGGATGTTGCAGTGAGTTGAGATTGCACCATTACACTCCACTGCACCACAGAGCAAGACTCTGTCTCGGAAAAAAAAAAATAATTTTTCAAAAAAAAAAAAAAGAAAGAAAGAAACCCCAGTGGAACCATGATCTCAGAAGGTCATTTTGAGAGTTGAGATCCACACCTAGGTGGCTGATTCACTAAGCATGCTCTTAGCTTCAAGCCCAGAAATGGCCCAGTCCTCTAAGGGGCTTGGCTACCACCTCATTTGGCCTTGAGCCTGCAAACAAAACCATCAGCCAAGGGGTCTGGAAGGATAACACTGCCTGATGAAAGGGCTCATCTGCCTGTTGACATTGGTCTAGGCAATGAACCTGAAAGTTGCCCTGTAGCTTGGCTCATCTGAGTTCCCAGGTAAGAGCTGCTTACTCAAAGACCCAGAGGGAGACCTGCCTATATCTTGCAACCAGGCAGTCTCAGCCTCAATGACAGGCTTGCCACACTTTCTCCCACGACAGATCCTGAGGCTACCCAATCTCAGCTCTGGCCTATTCTGGTGCAATCAGGAAACTATCCCATCTGTGCTGAGACCTGCTGGGAGATGCATGCTTTTCTGTGTCAACTAGACCAACCTCTCCAGCCTCTCTCCCATATCAGATCACAGGGGGACCAGTCCCAGCTCCAATTCCTCCTGTTGAAATCAGGGAACTATCTCATCTGTGTAGGAACTTCCTCAGAGATACGCACCCCTCTGAATCAATGTGACCAGACTCTCCAGCCTCTGTCCCACAGCAGAACCCAGAAGGAAACTATATTTTTGGCACAAGGTCCTCCTGGAAGACGTGACCCTCTGAGCCAACAAAATCAGCTTTCCAACCTCCATCCCATAGCAGATCCTGAGGGGACCCAGTTTCAATTCTGGCCCTTCTCATGGCTATTAGAAAACGCTCCACGGATTCCCAATCTCAATTCCCATTCCTTGTGCTGCAGTTGGAGACCTGTCTCACCTGTGCAGAGACCTGCTGGATGACACACCACTCTGAGCCACTAGGACAACATTCTGGACTCAAGTGCCTGGTGAGCATTCCCACACAGCTTCAGCATCTACCTTGAGTCCTACCCAGACCCACCTGGGCCAGAAATCTGTGTCAACCTCAGAGTTCTTGCAAGACTCACAGGAATTCTGAGCTTAGAGCACCCTCTAATGCTGAGATGGCTGCAGTGGTCATGGGCTCAGGAAACTCAACAGTCAGTATATGTAGAATCCCTGGAAGGCCCCTTGAAGAAGGACAGGCACAAACAAAGCCAGACTTACAAAGACTTAAATGAATACCTAATCCCTCAGTGCACAGACATAATCACATGTCCACAAGCATTAGCAACACTCAGGGAAATAAGGTGCCACAGACTGACCCTAAAGTAATGACTATAGGTGATCCCTCAGTAAATCATTCAAAATAATTGTTCTAAATTTCAACAAAATTTAGAAAAACAGAGAATCAACTCAGAAATTACCACAGAAACTTAACAGATTGTTAATTTTTTAAAAAATCAAAAATTTTGGAGCTAGAAAGTACAATTAATGAAATGAAAAATGGAATAAATAGCATCGACCACAGAATTCAGCAAACAGAAGAAAGAATCAGTGAGCTCAAAGACAGACTATTTGAAAACACATAGTCAAAGGAGAAAAAGAAAATGAAGACGTTTATGGGAGCTATGAGACAAAAGACTAAATATTCAGGTTATTAGAGTTAAAGAAGGAACTGAGGAAGACAAAGTGGCAGAAGGAAATTCAAAGAAATAATAGAAAACTTCCCAAACCTGGAGATATAAATATCTAGATAATGGAAGGTCAACAGTTACCAATAAGATTCAACCCAAATAAGAATACCCAAAGACGTATTATAATTAAACTTTCAAAGGTCAAAGACCAAGAGAGAATCCTGAATGCAGTGAGTTAAATTAAGTAAATAACATATAAGAGAGACTTAATATGCCTGAGAGCAGACTGTTCAGCAAAAACCTTACAGGTTAGAAGTGAAGGGGGGCAGTGAAATATTAAGGGAAAGAAAAAACTGCCAATCAAGCATACTGTACCCAGAGAACTTGACAACTAGACTGAGTGATACCAGCAAGATGGCTGACTAAAGACACCTGGTACCTCCAAAAGAAAAAAAAGACAATAAATAAACAGCTAAGATTTACTAAAGTGTGGAAGGAAGAGCACTGCAAAACAGCAGAGGTAGTGACGACGCACCTGTGGTGACTGAAAGTCCAGGAGAGCAGCATGGATGTACCTGGCCACTGCGGCCCCAGCTCCCCTGCCTGGATCAAATCTGCCCAGAGTCAGAAGGAACTTCCTTTTGCAAGGAAAAGGTAAGCAAAAGATCCCCAACCACCCCGCAAACAAGACGAACACCTACAGTCTTCACAACAGGAGAATCCCATAGTCCTTGCAAGCCCTGAGCCCAGTTTGGGAGCTGCTGGGAATTCATGCTGCTCCATTGTCCCAGATTAGGAGCACAAGGTGTGCACGCCTCACTCCCCACCCACCCTGTGAGCCAAAGCTGCTGTAGCACAGCACCATCCTGAGACCAGAGCTGCCTCTGTAGCATGCCCTGCTCTGGGGGCCAGAAGACACTGCCATTCTCCAGCCCTAGGGCTCCATCTTTATTACACGAAGCCCACACAAGTGGCTAAATGTCACAACCCGAGTTGCATGGAGCCTGGGATAAGGATCAGCTGTGAGTCTGGACCTGCACAGCAGAGAAACCAACCCCTGCCACTGCACTTACAGCCAGAGGAACAGCCCAGCAATCCTGCCCAGGACAAACCTGCCCTTAATTTAGCCAAACCATTATACACCTTCCCCAAAGCAGGAGAGGCTCCTGAGGCTCCTGAGCCTCGTAACAGCTGATTCACCCCTGGGCCAGCAGAGTTGCTAAACACCTGTGCTCAGGACCTGGGAAACAGCCCTGTAGCACCCCTGCCACAAGTAGAAATACTTCTGAGCTGCCCAGTGTCCCTGAGTCTCCAATAGACACCTGAGAAATAGTGCTACAGGCTGCCCACGGTAAGCACGCTCCCAGTCCCAACAAACAGCTATGTGCCTATGTCTCGGACTCAATAAAAAGACCCATTGGTTGCTTCTGGGGGCACACCACCAGGCGAGCTGAGCAGCCCTGTTCCCACGTCCTGGGCCTATAATAGCCCTACACCCACACCCAGGAGACATGCCCTCAGGCCAGCCAAGCAGCCATGTGCCTGCATCCCAAGCCAGAGAAACAGCCTCATTGGAACATCCCAGCAGACATGAACTGAGGCCAGCCAATAAGCTGTGTGATGGTGTCCTGGGACTGAGAAGTAGCCCTGTGGATTTCCTCCAGCAAACATGCTCTCAGGCAAACCCAGCAGCTGTGTGCCCATATACAATGCCTGAGAAACAGCTCTGTGGGCCACTCGTAATGGTCATTCCCCCAGCCAGTGAGCAGCCTTGTGCCTTTGTCCAATGCTGGAGAAACAGCCCCATGAGCTGCCCCCAACAGATATGCCCCCATGCTGGCCAAGTAACCATGTGCCCATGCTCCTGGCCACAATAACATCCCTGTGGCCCCATCCCCAGCAAGCCAGACACCAAGTTGGTTGGCACTATGTGTACATGTTTGTCCCCAACCTGAGAAACAGCAGGTGAACCCATCCTTGGCAAAGCTACACAACCCATCACCACAAATTATCTTAGTCAAGGCTATCGAGGAACTCATAAATGTCACTAGTGTGGATTACAACTGAAGAAACCACACAGAGACGACACTACTACATCCACTTAGAACCAAGACCAAAAGTTCCCAGTCAACTGATAACCTAGGACCAATTCATACAAATAAGTCCCTATGAAACATATTCCATATAATTGGAAGGTGCAACTTTCCTATCAGATGCACTACAATTAATGTCAGGACATATCAACCATGAAAATGAAAGAAAAAAAAAGGCAAAAACAAACAAACGAAAAAAAACAGTCACCTCCAAAGGAAAACAACAATTTTCTAGTAACAGACATCAATCATAAGAAAATATATACCAATAACAAGGGCTGAACTTGAGGCACCAATTAATAGCCTACCAACCAAAAAAGGTCCAGGTCCAGACGGGTTCACAGCTGAATTCTACCAGATGTACAAAGAGGAGCTGGCACCATTCCTTCTGAAACTATTCCAAGCAATGCAAAAAGAGGGAATCCTTCCCAAATCATTTTATGAGACCAACATCATCCTGATTCCAAAATCTGGCAGAGACTCTACAAAAAAAGAAAACTTCAGGCCAATATCCATGATGAACACTGATGCAAAAATCTTCAATAAAATACTGGCAAACTGATTGTAACAGCACATCAAAAAGCTTATCCATCATGATTAAGTAGGCTTCATTCCACGGATGCACGGCTGGTTCAACATACGCAATTTTATAAACGTAATCCACCACATAAACAGAACCACAGACAAAAACCACATGATTATCTCAATAAATGCAGAGAAGACCTTCAACAAAATTCAACAGCCCTTTATGCTAAAAACTTTCAATAAACTAGGTATCAAAGGAGCATATCTCAAAACAATAAAAGCTATTTATGACAAACCTACAGCCAATATCATACTGAATGGGCAAAAACTGGAAGCATTCCCTTTGAAATCCAGCACTAGACAAGGATGCCCTTTCCCACCACTTCTATTCAATATAGTATTGGAAGTTCTAGTCAGAGAAATTAGACAAGAAAAAAATATAAAGGGTATTTAATTAGGAAAAGAGGAAGTCAAATAGTCTCTATTTGCAGACAACATGATTGTATATTTAGAAGACCCTATCATCTCAGCCCCAAATCTCCTTAAACTGATAAGCAACTTCAGCAAAGTCTCAGGATACAAAATCAATATGCAGAAATCTCAAGCATTTCTATACACCAATAACAGACTAACAGAAAGCCAAATCATGAGCAAACTCCCATTCACAATTGCTACAAAGAGAATAAAATACCTAGGAATACAACTAACAAGAGACGTAAAGGACATCTTCAAGGAAAACTACAAACCACTGCTCAAAGAAATAAGAGAGGACACAAACAGATGGAGAAACATTCCATGCTCGTGGTTAGGAAGAATCAGTATCATGAAAATGGCCACAAAGTAATTTATAGATACCTTCTTCACAGAACTGGAAAAAACCACCTTAAACTTCATATGGAACCAAAAGAGAGCCTGCATAGCCAAGACAATCCTAAGCAAAAAGAACAAAGCCAGAGGTATCACACTACCTGATTTCAAACTATACTACAAGGCCACAGTAATTAAAACAGCATGGTACTGGTACCAAAACAGAGGTATAGATCAACGGAACAGAACAGAGGCCCTGGAGGCAACGCCACATATCTACAACCATCTGATCTTTGACAAACCTCACAAAAACAAGCAAGGGGAAAGGATTCCCTGTTTAATAAATGGTGTTGGGAAAACTGGCTCGCAGTGTGCAGAAAGCAGCAACTGGACCCCTTCCTGACACCTTACACTAAAATTAACTCCAGATGAATTAAAGACTTTTAAACATAAGACCTAACACCATAAAAACCCTAGAAGAAAACCTAGGCAAAACCATTCAAGACATAGGCATAGGCAAGGACTTCATGACTAAAACACCAAAAGCATTGGCAACAAAAGCCAAAATAGATACATGGGACCTAATTAAACTCCAGAGCTTCTGTACAGCAAAAGAAACAATCATTACAGTGAACCGGCAACCAACAGAATGGAAAAAAATTTTTGCAATCTACCCATCTGACAAAGGCCTACAAAGAACTAAAGAATCTACAAAGAACTACAAAGAACAAAACAGAATCTACAAAGAATTAAACAGACATACAAGAAAAAAACAAACCCATCCAAAGTGGGTGAAGGATATAAACAGATACTTTTCAAAAGAAAACATATATGAAGCCAACAAACATATGAAAAATGTTCATCACTGATTATTACAGAAATGAAAATCAAAACCACATTGAGATACCACCTCATGCCAGTTAGAATGGCGATCATTAAAAATCTGGAGACAACAGATGCTGGAGAGGATATGGAGAAATAGGAACACTTTTACACTGTTGGTGGGAATGGAAACTGGTTCAACCATTGTGGAAGCACCATTCTGTGGTGCTTCCTCAAGGACCTAGAAATAGAAATTCCATTTGACCCAGCAATCCCATTACTGGGTATACATCCAAAGGATTATAAATCATTCTATTATAAAGACACATGCACACATATGTTCATAGCAGCACTGTTTACAATAGCAAAGATCTGGAACCAATCTAAATGCCTATCAATGATAAACTAGACAAGGAAAACATGGCACATACACACCATGGAATACTATGCAGCCATAAAAAAGATGAGTTTGTATCCTTTGTAGGGACATGGATGAATCTGGAAACCACCATTCTCAGCAAACTGACGCAAGAACAGAAAATCAAACAACACATGTTCTCACTCATAGGCGAGTAATGAATAATGAGAACACACTGACACAGGGAGGGGAGCATCACAGACTGGGGTCTGTTGTTGGGGGCAAGGGAGGACAGCAGCGGGGTGGGGAAGTCGGGGAGGGATAACATAATGAGAAATGCCAGATGTAGGTGACAGGGATAGAGGCAGCAAACCACATTGCCACGTGTGTACCTATGCAACAATCCTGCATAATCTGCATATGTACCCCAGAACCTAAAGTACAGTAAAAAAAAATAAAAATTTAAAAAGAAAATACATGAAATGTCAGAAAAAGAATTCAAAATAATAATTTTAAGAAAACTCACTGAAATTTAAGAGAATACAGATAGACAATTCAACAAAATCAAGAAAACAACTCATGGTTTGAATGAGAAATTCAGCAAAGAAATGGATATTAAAAAAAGATAAATCCTAAAGAATTCAGTAAATAAAATTTAAAAATATAATTGAGAGCTTTAACAACTATATTAAGCAACTAGCTTGATCAAGCTGAAGAATTTCTGAACTTGAAGACAGAACTTCTGAAATAATACCAGCAGACAAAGAATAAAAAAGGATGAAGATAGCCTTCATGATTTATGAGACATCAATAAGCAAATAAATATTCATAATATGGGCATTCTAGCAAAAGAAGATAAGGGAGAAGGTGAGAAAAACATACTTAATAAATCATAGCAGAGAACTTCTCATGTCTTGGGAAAGAGATGGAAATCCAGGTCCATGAAGCTCAAATTACCATATAGTTTCAATCCAAATAGTCCTCTTAGAGTTACATTATTGTCAAATTGTCAAAATCCAAAGACACAAAAATTAAAGCAGCAAGAATAAAGCATCAAGTCACATATAAGGGAATGTCCATTTGACTAACAACATATTTTTCAGCAGAAACCTTATAGTTCAGGAGAGAACAGGATGCTATATTCAAAGTACTGAAAGCAAATAAACTTCAGCCAAGAATACTGTACCCAGCAAAGCTATTTTTCAGAAATGAAGGATAAATTAAATCTTTGGAGACAAACAAAACTCAGGGAATTCATCACCACTAGACTGGTCTTACAAGACAGGTTCAAGGGAGTCTTATATCTGGAAGTACAAAGAAGATAATCAACATCATAAAAACATAAGAAACTATAAAATTCCCTGGTAGAACCTATACACAAAGGAGAAAGACAAAGGAATCAAATCCATAGAAAACCCAACTGAGAAAATAATAAGACAAGAAGTAAGAAACGAAAGATATACAAGACAAATAGAAAACAATAAATAAAACGACAGGAGCGATTCCTTACCTATCAATTACCCTGAATGTAAATAAATAACATTCCCAATTAAAAAGATATAGATTGGCTAAATAAAACAAAAAATATGACCCAACTATATGTAGACTACAAGAAACTCATCTCAGCAATAAAGACACACATAGTATGAAAGTGAAGGGATGGAAAAATATATTTCATACAAATGGAAACCAAAAGCAAACAGGAGTAGCTATACTTACAGCAGATAAAACAGACATCAAGTTAAAAGCTATATGAAGAGAAAAATAGCACATTATATAATAATGCACTCCCATATTTATTCCAGCACTATTTACAACAGCCAAGATATGGATCCACAGACAAATGGATAAAGAAATGTGATATATATACACAACGAAATACTATTCTGCCATAAAAAAGACTGAATCTTGTCATTTGCAGCAACACAAATAAAACTGGAGGTCATTATGTTTTTT
>CM052651.1:154810313-154928495 GCA_028533165.1 Leontopithecus rosalia
TATCCATAACCTGAAGTTTGATTCTGTTATTGGGATGCGCTCTTCCTCCATCAAGTCTTGTTCCATTGTTGATGAGGAATTGTGATCGTCTTTAGAGGGAGAGGCGTTCTGATTTTGAGTATTCTCAGCCTTTTTACGCTGATTTCTTCCCATCATTGTAAATTTATCCTCCTGTCGTCTTTGAAATTAACAGCTTTCAGTAGGTCTCTTGAGTGGACATCCAAGATGTTAGTTCCCAGGGCCAGGAACAGCGGCGTTAATACTGATGGTGCTTTTCTGCCCAGGCTTCTCCTGTCTGGCTTCCTTCTTGTGTCCGTAATAGGCGAGTCTGCCTTCCCGGAGCTCCAAACCTCGGTCAGAAGGGGAACCAGTCGCGTTCACTCTGCGCCGAGGTGCCGGCACAACTTCTTCGCCGGCCTCAGGAGTCAGCGCTGGGAACCCGCGCGGCTCCTCCAAACCCAGGTCAGAAGGGGAGCCAGCCCCGCCTAGTCAGCTCCGATGCCGGCGAAACTACTGCCCCGCGTGGCTCCTCCACTGGGAATCTTCTGCTCCTGAGTGACCAGAATTTGTCCGAAAGTGTGGCGTCCTCTAGTTCTATGAGCTTTAACTGCGAGCTGCAATCCCGAGATGTTAGCAATCTGCCATCTTGGATCATTCTCGCTGGAGGTCATTATGTTAAATAAAATAAGCCAGGCACAGAAAGACAAATATCACATGTTCTCACTCATATGTAGAAACTTAAAAAGTGGATCTCATGGAAGTGGGGAGTAGAATGGTGGTTACCAGAGGCTAGGACGGGAAGTGGGGAGAATGAAAAGAGGTGGGCAAAAGAATAAAAAAAAATTGTTAGACACTAAGAATAAGTTGTAGTATTCAATAGTATAGTAGGAAAATTATAGTTAATAATAACTTACTATGTAATTCAAAATTTCCAGAAGAAAAAAACTAGAATGTCCCAACATAATAAAAAGGTAAACGTTTGAGGTGATGATGGCCATCCCAATTATCCTGATTTGATCATAACACATTGCATACTTGTATCAAAATATTATATATACCCCCAAAGTATGTACAACTATTACATGTCAATAAAAAAATTAAATTACTATATGAGTCTATTTACATAAAACTCTAGAAAATGCAAACTAATCTAAAGGGACAGAAATCCTACATTTATAATATAAAGAACTCCTTCAAATCAATAGAAAACATATAGATAATCCAATAGTAAAAATGACATGAAATCTGAATACATATATCACAAAAAAGAATATCTACATGGCCAATAAATGTGCAAAAAAGTGCTAAACCTCATTAATAATCACAGAATTACTAATTATAATTAGGTAACACTACACCCTTTTAGACAGGCTAAAATAAAAATAAACAAGTATAGGTGAAGACATGGATCAACTAAAACTCACACTCCATTAGAAGAAATATAGATTGGTACGGTCACTTTGAAAATCTGCTAAGTATTACCTAATGAATAAAGACATTACTCACTATCATGAGGGATTGGTTCCAGGAACCCCAGATAAACTAAAATCTGTGCACACTCACATCCCACAGTTGGCTGTATGGAATACAGGTATATGAAAAGGTGCCCCTCCAAATACGCAGTTTTCATATCCTGTAAATTCTATAGTTTTGACCCACACTGGGTTGAAAAAAATCAGTGTATAAGTGAACTAGCACAGTTCAAACCCATGTTCTTTGGGAGTCAACTGTTTATGTATCCCTTACAACTCAGCAATTGTATGTGTGTGTACCAAAACACATAGGAAAGAATGTAACAGCCAAAAACATGAAAATACAACATATGTCTACCAACAGAAGCATGGATAAAGTGAGGTCTGTTCACATAATATAATACTGTGCAGAAATGAAAATGAACAACTGGATGAATCTCATAAATATGCTGGTTAATCAAACAGACAAGCAAAAAAAAGTACATAATACATAATCTCATTTATATAAAGTTCATCAAAAGCAAAACTAACCTATGGTATTAGTCAAGATAGTGTTGCCTTTTGGGAAGGAGAGAATTGGGTGTTGATGGAGAAGAGGCATGACCTACGGTGGTTACCTAAGCGTATTTCATTTAGTTATAGTCATTACAATGTGCACTTGTTATATGGAACTTGTTTTTCTATGTAGTTTATAGTTCACTGAAAAAAGTGAGAAAAGTCAATATGGATATCCAAAGGTAGGAGATTTGATTACGTTAACATGAACCTTTTCTTGATCAGCTTATTACTGAAAAAAAATTTTTAATTAAGTAATTCCAGATATCTCATGTTCTAAATATAAAAATGTAATATGATATTTTTATCAATATTTCTCTCCTATAGTTGGTAGCTGAATCCACAGAAGGTAATGCTGTCCAAACAGTATCAAAGACACAGAAAGTCAAGGGCAAGGCCTCCATGACACTGGACATAACACTTGTAAAATACCTGATGAGAAGGATCCTCGGTGTTCCATATGCAAAGTTCATTCCCATCCAAAGGGAAAGCACAGTGCTGCATGCTGCAAGCAAGCTGAACATGAGAAGCAGACTCCTTGGATTCAACCAGGTATTTCTCTATAACTACATCACTTACACAGCCACCATTACTTGAGAAAATGTCTTGGGGATTTTCCATCTTCAATCTGAAAACAAAATACATACAAGATGACTATAGGTGTCATATTTAATATAGAAAAAGAGTCTATTATCTATTGATAGTTACTAGTGTGACCACACACACATGCCACATCATACCTATTTACTCAACTTTCCTCGCCCCAAGAAAAAAGAAGAGAAATCTGCTAAAACCTCTGGAGGTTCCACATTCACAACTGCTCCATTCCTCTCATGGGCTTTCCAAGTAAGCAAACCTTGCCTCAAATCCTCCTATCCCTACTTACCTTGCTTAGGCTTTCTTAATAAGCTTCCACAATGGTAAAATGAAACAGTTACTGAGAGGCAAAGACTAAACAATGATCCATAAGCCATGGGTACAGTGCTGACACTTAGCATTCTAAACACTGGTTACTGAAACCAGTTACCGGTATCAATGACTAAAACACAAAGTTATTTTCTGAATTGACCACAGCAAATCAGTTATTGGAAAACTGCAATTGAAACTCACATCTCCCATAGCTAACCTGAGATTAATCAACAATTTCACAACCCTCTATGTAATTACAGTTAAGCTATCATAGGTTCTATAATCAGTGATTCACTGGCTATGTTTTATAAAGCATAAACTAATGAAACACTCACACAAACAAGCTCTTCATCCAACTTTACACTTAACTTCACAACATAATCATTTCAGAAACATTTGGGAATAACACTGGGATCATCATTGATTCTGCTGTACCCCACAACCCACTGCAGGCAGGCAATAGATGCACCTGAAGGGACAGACAACAGACCTGCTTAGAAAGTGACGGGCAAGCACCCCAACATCCAGTGGTCATGCAGGCTGTGGGTATTCAAAGGTCCACTCATGTGGCCCTCATGCTGGTCACGTGGATCCAAAGGATCCACCCACAAAGCCCTCATGCTGGTCATGTAGATTCAGAGGATCCAGCCATGCAGTCCTTATGCTGGTCATGAGGATTTGAAGGCCCAGCCGTGTGGTCCTCATGCTGGTCATGTGGATTCAAAGGCCCAGCCATGTGGTCCTCATGCTGGTCATGTGGATTCTAAGGCCCACCCCTGCAGTCCTCATATTGGTCATGTGGATTCAAAGAATCCACCCATGTGCTCCTCATGCTGGCCCTGACAAGACCCTGCTAACCCAACCTCTGCCTCTCTCTTCCTCTTCACCAGCTCCTCCCTCCACTGCTACGCTTTCTACTTACACTTTCTCCCAGCTCTTATAACACAGCAGGGCTTTTATTGCCTCAGGACACATATTTTATCTTCATCTTCCATTCCTCCTCATCTCTGCACCTTGGGGGCTCTTCTCATTCCCCAGGTCTCAGCAGAGGCCCCTGAGAGCTGGTTCCCATCTGCCCCCCATCTCATCCTCCTCCTTCCCAGCGCTTCACACCATCTAAAGTGTATACCACAAGAGAATGAGATATGCTTCAAGAGATCCCTGCCATTCTAACTCCATAAGAGACAGTGAATTCACCCACACATCAACAATGTAACTGTTACAGCTAGCATCAGGAAAAGTCAGCACAAAAAGATTCTCTATAACTAAGGAACTCACGCAGTCTTCACTCCTAAAAGCACCAAGAGTCAAATTAGGCTAAAATCAACATTAAAGTCTAATCCTTAAGAGGGAAAAAAAGAAATATAGATTTTTAAAAATCCAATCAAAAATAAATTCAAGAACAATTTTACATAATAGTCTATCCAAATAAGAAGAAATCAGAAAAGAAATTCTGGTAATGTTAAAAAAAAACAACAACAACAACAAAACCAGAGCTCTATACCACCCCCAAAAGATCATGGTACTCCCTAGCAATAAAGTCAAACCAAGAAGAAATCTCTGAATTGCCAGATAAAGAACTCAAAAGGTTGATTATTAACCAGAGAAAGTTGAAAACAAACAAAAACTTCAAAAAAAAGCAGGATATGGATAAAAAACGTTACAGGGAAATAGATATCATAAAGAAAAAAAAATCACAACTAGAAATGAAAGACACACTTAGGGAAATAGAAAATGCAGTGGGAAGTTTCCACAAGAGACTAGAACAGGTAGAAGAAAGAACTCCAGAGCTCAAAGACAAGGCTTTCAAATTAACCCAATCTGTAAAAGATAAAGAAAACATAATTCTAAAAAAGTGAACAAAGCCTCCAAGAAATTTGGGATTATGTTAAACGGCCAAAGGTAGGAATAATTGGTGTTGCTGAGGAAGAAGGGAAATCTAAGTTTGAATAACTTATCTGAGGGAATAATTGAAAACTTACCTAGCCTTGCTAGAGATCTAGACATCCAAAAACAAGAAGCTCAAAGAACTCCTGAGAAATTCATCACAAAAGGATTATCACCTAGGTATAGTCATCTGGTTATCTAAAGTCGGGAAGAATGAAAGAATCTTTATGTTGTACTGAACTGAGTATAGAAAGTCAACACCAAGACAAAAGTATGCCAAATTGCAGGGTCTTTATTGCCGGCAGCCATGGAGGACTCACGTCTCTCCAACCCATGGCCCCGAAAGGAGGGTGTCAAGACCTTTTATACCCGTAAAACCACCTCGAGTGTGAGGGTGAGGGGCGGGGGTGGGGGTGAGGGGCTTCAGACATTCCAAGGGCTAGTAGATTCTGTAAATCACCTCCTGGCGGAGATGAGGGTGAGGGGCTCATTCCAGACATTCCAGTGGACATTCCAGTGGATTCCTAGGTGAAGATGAGGGTGAGAGGCTCCGGACATTCCGAGGGCCAGGGGACTTTTGACATTCTGATTGTTACTTAAGTGGTTCACAAAAGTCAAGATAAGCATTTGTTTACACATTGTCTGGGTAGGGTGGAAATTACAAGTCGCAGGGGCCAAGATGGCTTGGATTTGGACTGCTTGCCTGTCACATTTGCATTACAGAGAGCAGTTTCAACAGAAAACTAAGGTATGGTTGAGGTATGCAGGTTTATGCAGCTTTTTACCATGTCATATTTAGAGCTGTGAGACAAAAGCATCATATAAACTATAAAGAAAAACCTATCAGATTAACAGTTGATTTCTAGGCAGAAAATTTACAAGCCAAAAGCGATTGGGGTCATATCTTTAGCCCCCTTAGATAAAATAATTGTCAGCTAAGAATTTTGTATCCAGCAAAACTAAGCTTCAGAAATGAAGGAGAGATAAAGTGTTTTTTAGACAAACAAATGCTGAGAGAATTTGACACTACCAAGCCAGCACTATAAGAAATGCTAAAGTGAATTCTAAATCTTGAAACAAAACCTTGAAATGCTCCAAAAAAGAACCTTCTTAAAGCATAAATCTCACAGGGCCTATAAACAATAACACAATGAAAAAGGGTATTTAGACATCAACTAACATAATGAATACAGCAGTACCTCACATCTCAATACTAATGTTGACTGTAAATGGTCTAAATGCTCCACTCAAAGACACAGAATGGCAGAATGGATAAAGGTCCACTGATCAAGTATCTGGTATCTTCAATGGACTCACGTAACACATAGGGACTCACATAAACTTAAGGTAAAGGAGAGGAAAAGATATTCTACACAAATGGAAACAAAAGCAAGCAGGAGAAGCTATTCTTATATCAGAGAAAAAAATAGACTTGAAAGCAACAACAGTTAAAAAAAAGACAAAGAGGGATATTATATAAATGATAAAAGGATTAGTCCAATAGAAAACTATCATAGTCCTAAATATATACACACCTAACACAGGAGCTCCCAAATTCATAAAACAATTATGACTAGACCTAAGAAATGACATAGCAACACAATAATACTGGGGAATTTCAATAGTCCACTAACAGCGCTAGAAAGGTCATCAAGACAAAAAGTCAACAAAGAAAAAAATGGACTTGAACTATGCCATCGAACAAATAAACAATAAATATTTATAGAACATTCTACCCAACAAGTACAAAACATGCATTCCTTTCACCAGCACATGGAACATTCTCCAAGACAGACCATATGATAGGGCACAAAACAAGTCTCAATGTATTTAAGAAAACTGAAATCACATAAAGTATCCTCCAGAACACAGTAGAATAAAAATGGAAATTAGCTCCAAAAGGAAACCCCAAAACTATGCAAATTCTGCTCTTGAATGATCTTTGACTCAACAATAAAACTGAGATTAAAACAATAAATTTTTTAAAAAATTAAAACTTATTTGAACTAAATAATAATAGTAACATAACTTAACACAGCCTCTGGGATACAATACAAGGGGTGCTAAGTGGAACATTAATAGCATCAAATGCCTACATCAAAAAGTCTGAGAAAGCACAAATAGGCAATCCAATGTCACACCTCAAGGAACTAGGGAAACAAGAACAAACCAAACCCAAATGCAGTAAAGAAAAGAAATAAAGATAAAAGCAGAACTTAAAAAAAAAAGATAAAACAAAAAGCTGGTACTTTGAAAGATAAACAAAATTGATAGACTTAGTGAGATTAACCAATAAAAGAAGAGAGAAGACCCAAATAAGCTCAAATAAAAATAAGTGGGAGATATCATAACCAATACCACAGAAATTCAAAAGATCATTCAAGGCTACTGTGAACACCTTTATGCACACAATCTGGAAAATCTAGAGGAGATGGATAGATTCCTGGAAATACACAACCTTCCTAGACTAAATCAGGAAGATACAGAAACTCTGACTGGAACAATAACAAGCAGCAAGATTGAAACAGTAATTTTAAAAATTACCAGCAAAATTAAGTCCAGGACCAGATAAACTGACAGCCGAGTTCTATAAGACATTTAAAAAATTTGTACTAATCCTACCAATACTATTCCAAAAGATAAAGAGGAAATTCTCCCTAAATCATTCTATGAAGCCAGTATTACCCTAATACCAAAACCAGAAAAAAACAACAAAAAAGGAAAACTACAGATTAACATCCCTGATGAACATAAATGCAAAAATCCTCAACGGAATACTAGCTAACCAAATCCAACAGTATATAAAAAACACAATACACCATGATCAAATGGGTTTACCCATGGGTTTACCATGATGCATGGATGGTTTAACATTCACAAGTCAATAAACGAGACACATCACATAAACAGAATTAAAAACAAAAATCATACGATTATCTCAATAAATGCAGAAAAAGCATTTGGCAAAATCCAGCATCCTTTTCTGATAAAAACCCTCAGCAAACCTGTCATAGAAGGGACAAACCTCAAAGCAATAAAAGCCATCTATGACAAGCCCATAGCCAATATCATTCTGAATGGCAAAAAGTTGAAAGCATTCCTAAAGAAATAGAACAAGACAAGCTGCCCACTTTCACCATTTCTATTCAGCATATTACTGGAAGTCCTAGACAAAGCATTCAGACAAGAGAAAGAAGAGCATCCAAATCAGAAAAGAAGAAGTCAAACTGTCACTGTTCACCAATGATACGATCACATACCTAGAAAATGCTAAAGACTCATCCAAAAAGTTTCTAGATCTGATAAATAAATTCAGCAAAGTTTCAGGATACAAAATCAACATACACAAATCAGTAGCACTGCTATACACCAATAACGGCCAAGCTGAGATTCAAATCAAGAACTCAACCCCTTTTACAATAGCTGTAAAAAAAACCCCAAGATATTTAGGAATATACCTAGCAAAGGAGTGAAAACACCTCCACAGAGAAAACTACAAAACTGCTGAAAGACATCACGAATGACACAAACAAATGGAAACACATCCCATGCTCATGGATGGGTAGAATCAATACTGTGAAAATGACCGTATTACCAAAAGCCATCTAGAGGTTCAATGCAATTCCCATCAAAATACAACCATCATTCTTCACAGAACTAGAAAAAAATATCCAAAAATTCATATGGAATAAAAAAGAGCCTGCAGAGCCAAAGCAAGACTAAGCAAAAAGAACAAATCTGGAGGCATCACATTACCTGACTTCAAACTCTTCTACAAGGTTATAGTTATGAAAAGAGCATGATAATGGTATAATAACAGGTGCATAAACCAATGGAACAGAAAAGAGAATCCAGAAATAGATCCAAATACTTACAGCTAACAGATCTTCAACAAAGCAAACAAAAACACGAAGTGGGGAAAGAACACTCTATTCAGCAACTGATGCTGGGATAACTGGCAAGCCACATGTAGAAGAATGAAACTGAATCTTCATTTCTCACCTTATACAAAAGTAAACTTAAGATAGATCAAAGACTTAAATCTAAGACCTGAAACCACAAAAATTCTGTAACATCAGAGAACCCCTTCTAGACACTGGCTTAGGTAAAGAGTTCATAACCAAGAACCCAAAAGCAAATGCAACAAAATAACAACAAAAATAAATAAAGGCACCTAATTAAACTAAAAGGCTTTGACAGAGAAAAAGAAATAATCAGCAGAGTAAACAGACCACACAGAGAATGGGAGAAAATATTCACAAACTATGCACCTGACAAAGGACTAATATCCAGAATCTACAAGGAACTCAAACAAACCAGCAAGATTTAAAAAAAGCAATACCATCAAAGAGTGAGCAATGGACATCAACAGGCAATTCTCAAAAGAAAATATACAAATGGCCAAAAAAATATGAAAAAATTCACATCACTAATAATCAGGGCAATGCAAATCAAAACCACAATGACATACCAACTTACTCCTGTAAGAACGGCTATAATTAAGACAATCAAAACATAATAGATGTTGGCATGATGTGGTGAAAGGGAACACTTTTACACTGCAGGTGGGAATGTAAACTAGTACAACCATTATGGAAAACAGTATAAAGATTCCTTAAAGAACTAAAAGTAAAACTACCATTCAATCCAGCAATCCCACCACTGGGTATCTACCCAGAGAAAAAGAAGTCATTATATGAAAAAGACACTACACATGCATGTTCATAACAGCACAATTTGCAACTGCAAAAATATGGAACCAACCTAAATACCCATCAACCAAGTGGATAAAGAAACTGGTATATATACACCATGGCATTCAGGCATAAAAAGGAATGAACTAATGGCTTTTGTGCAACTTGGATAAAGTTGGAGACCATTATTCTAAGTGAAGTAACTTCAGAATGAAAAACAAGATATCTTAAGTTTTCACTTATAAGCTAAGCTTATGAGAACACAAAGGCCTCAGAATGATATAACAGACTTTGGGGACTCTAGGGTGGGATGGGGATGAGGGATAAAAGACTACAAATTGGGTGCAGTGTACACTGCTTGGGTGACAGGCTCACCAAAATTTCAGAAATCACCACTAAAGAACTTATTAATGTAACCAAAAATGAACTTTTCCCCAAAAACTATTGAAAACTTTTTAAGTTGTTAGGTAACTTTTTCCCCCCATTTACAGGTAGAAAAAAAAAGTCAGAGCTTAATAACTAATAAAACTAATTAGGAGCTAGAATTCACATTTCTAACTCCTAGTCTGCAGCACACACAGGGCTCTGTCCCCACAGCCATATCTGACCTGAGAGCATCAGCAGCAAAGGCCATGTGCTGTAAGGAAGAAAAGGGATGCATATTCAATGCCTGCTTGAGATTCACTACTGCTCTGACTGGCTCAGCACCGTATCAATGTCACCCAGCCCTATGTGGCCCAAAACACTGCCATGAAGAGCCCAGATATCTCCAAAACCCACTTACTCTACTTGTTCTGACTTGAGAACCACTGGGGATGTGCCCTCCCTTCAGGACTAAAGGTAGTTTCTGGCTGGCTTTGCCCAAGACATAGGCATAGTTTTCCTTTGCTATGGGCAATAGGCCATCTCAACCAAATTTTCACCTATCAGGCTGCCAGAAATCCCCAATTAGGGTGAAAACCTTGTCAAGGCAGAACTACAAAAAGGGGCCCACCCTAACTTGAATAATATATGCAGGAATATCATCTTAAATTATGAGAAACAATGTTTTTTTTAATTGTTCAAGGAGAACTAAAGAGATATTTCAGAAATAACAAAAAAAATTTCAGATGGATCTCAGGATACAAATAAACATTAAAAATCAAAAACAAATACAAATATAGTGAAAAATCTGCAACAACAAAGAACCTTAATATCTTTTAAACTATTATAAAAAATAAAAAAAACTTTAACACTTCAATAAACAAAAATGGGAAATAATAATAAGCAATATATTCACAAAAGAATTAGTACCAGGGCCCAATAAACATAAAATCAATAGTTAAGTAATTAGTAATCAAGAAATGCAAAAAAAAAAAAGGCGTACCATTTTCATTTACCAAATTGGCAAAAACTATTATAAAATAAAAATATCAGCCAGGCACAGTAGCTCATGCCTGTAATCCCAGCATTTTGGGAGGCCAAGGCGGGTGGATCTCCTGAGGTCAGGAGTTCAAGACCTCAAATATTTTTAAGTTGCTGGTAACTTTTTTTGTTGTTGACATGATGAAACACTGTCTCTAATAAAAATACAAAAATTAGCCAGGCATGGTAGCAGGCACCTGTAATTCTAGCTACTCAAGAGGCTGAGACAGGAGAATCATCACTTGAACCTGGGAGATGGAGATTACAGTGAGCTGAGATCATGCCAGTACACTCCAGCCTGGGTGACAAGAGTGAAACTCTGTCTCAAAAAAAAGAAGATGACCTAATAGGAACAGCTCCAGTCTGCAATTCCCAACGAGAGTGCACCAGAAGACAGGGATCTCTGCATTTCCAACTGAGGTAACAGGTTCATGTCATTGGGAGTGGTTAAACAGTGGGAACAGCTGAAGGTGGGCAAGTCAAAGCAGGGTGGGGCATCACCTCACCTGGGAGGCACAAGGGGCCAGAGAACTCTCTCTCTCAGCCAAGGGAAGCCATTAGGAACTTTTCTGGACACTGGCACTCCAGCTCAGATACTGTGCTTTTCCCATGGTCTACACAACCCGCAGACCAGGAGATTCCCTCCAGCACCTACAATGCCAGCACCCCAGGTTTCCAGCACAAAACTGGGCAGCCGTCTTAGTCAAGTGGTGCCTGGAATGCCAGCAAGACAGAACTGTTCATTCTCCTGTAAAAGGGGGCTGAAACCAGGTAGCCAAGTGAGCTGGCTCGGCGGGTCCCACCCCCATGAAGACTGGCAAGCTAAGATCCACCGGCTTGAAATTCCAGCAGAGAGCACAACAGTCTGAGCTTAACCTGGGAAGTTGGAGCTTGGTGGGGGGAAGGGTGCCCACACTGCTGAGGCTCAGGGACACTGTTTCAATATTGCCTGTATAAACAAAGCTGTGGGGAAGTTTTCACAGCAACTGGGTGGAGCCCAGCCAGCAGTTCAGCAAGGCCTCTGCACCAGACTGTCAGGTAGATTCCCTTCTTGCTGGGCAGGCATCTCTGAAAAAAAAAAGACAGCAGCCCATCAGGGACTTACAAAGCCCCCACATTCCTGGGATAGAGCACCTGGGAAAAGGAGTGGTTGTGAGTTCTGCTTCAGGAGACTTAAATGTCCCTTCCTGGCAGCCCTGAAGGGAGAAACAGATCTCCCAGCACACTGCATGAGCTCTGTTAAGGGACAGGCTGCCTCCTCAAGTGGCTCCCTGACCCCTAACTAGGAGACACGTCATACAGAAGAGCTCTGGCTGACATCTGACAGGTATCCTTTTGGGACGAAGCTACCAGAGGAAGGAAGAGGCAGCAATCTTCGCTGTTCTGCAGCCCCTGTAGGTGATTCCCAGGCAAGCAGGGTCTGGAGTGGACCTCCAGCAAACTCCAGCAGACCTGCAGCAGAGGAGCCTGACAGTTAGAAGGCTTCAACATCAACAGAAAGGACATCCACTCAGAAACCCCATCCAAAAGTCACCAACTTCAAAGACCAAAGGTAGACAAATCCACAAAGAAAGGAAAGAACCAGGGCAAAAACGCTGAAATCACCAAAAGCCAGAACACCTCTTCTCCTCCAACGGATCACAGTCCCTCACCAGCAAGGGAACAAAACTGGATGGAGAATGAGTTTGATGAATTGACAGAAGCAGGCTTCAGAAGGTAAGTAATAACAAACTTATCCGAGCTAAAGGAGCATGTTCTAACCCAATGCATGGAAACTAAGAACCTTGAAAAAAGGTTAGACAAAATGGTAGCTAGAACAACCAGCATAGAAAAGAATATAAATGACTTGATGGAGCTCAAAAACATGGCATGACAACTTCGTGAAGCATAAACAAGTTTCTGTAGCCAAATCAATCAAGCATAAGAAAGGATATCAGAGTTAAGATCAACTCAATGAAATAAAGCAAGAAGGCAAGATTAGACGAAAAAGAATGAAAAGAAACGAACAAAGCCTCCAAGAATATGGGATTATGTGAAAAGACCAAATCTACATTTGATCAGTGTACCTGAAAGTGACAGGGAGAATGAAACCAAGTTGGAAAACATTCTTCAGGATATTACCTGGGAGAACTTCCCCAACCTAGCAAATCAGGCAACATTCAAATACAGAAAATACAGAGACCACCACAAATGTAATCCGTGAGAAGAGCAACCCCAAGGCAAATAAATGTCAGATTCACCAGGAAATGAATGAAAAAATGCTAAGGGCAGCCAGAAAGAAAGGTTGGGTTACCCACAAAGGGAAGCCCATCAGACTCACAGCGGATATCTTGGCAGAAACTCTACAAGTCAGAAGAGAGTGGAGACCAATATTCGACATCCTAAAAGAAAAGAATTTTCAACCCAGAATTTTATATCTAGCCAAACTAAGCTTCGTAAGTGAAGGAGAAATAAAATCCTTTACCAACAAGCAAATGCTGAGAGATTTTGTCACCACCAATCCTGCCCTACAAGAGCTCCTGAAGGAAGCATTAAACATGGAAAAGAACAACCAGTACCAGCCACTGCAAAAACAGACCAAACTGTAAAGACCATCAACACTATGAAGAAACTGCATCAACTAACGGGCAAAACAACCAGCTAGCATCAAAATGGCAGGATCACATTTACACATAAAATACTTACCTTAAATGTAAATGGACTAAATGCCCTAATCAAAAGACACAGACTGGCAAATTGAATAAAAATCAAGACCCATTGGTGTGCTGGATTTAGGAAACCCATCCCACCTGCAAAGACACATAGGCTCAAAATAAAGGGATGGAGGAAGATTTATCAAGTAACTGGAGAGCAAAAAAAAAAAGGAGAGGTTGCACCCTAGTCTCCAATAAAACAGACTTTAAACCAACGAAGATCAAAAGAGACAAAGGGCACTACATAAAGGTAAAGGGATTCATGCAACAAGAAGAGCTAACTATCCTAAATATATATGCACCCAATACAGGAGCACCCAGATACATAAAACAAGTTCTTCATGACCTACGAAGAGACTTAGACTCCCACACAGTAATAGTGGGAGACTTTAACATTCCCACTGTTGATACCAGACAGATCAACAAGACAGAAAATTAACAACGATATCTAGGACTTGAACTCAGATCTGGACGAAGTGGACTTAATAAACATCTACAGAACTATCCACCCCAAACCACAGAATATACACTCTTCTCAGCACCACACTGCACTGATTCTAAAATTGACCACATAATTGGAAGTAAAACACTCCTTAGCAAAAGAACAGAAATAATAACAAACAGTCTCTCAGACCACAGTGCAATCAAATTAGAACTCAGGATTAAGAAATTCATGCAGAGCCCCATAACTACATGGAAACTAAACAACGTGCTCCTGAATGACTACCAGATAAATAATGAAATGAAGGCAGAAATAAAGATGTTCTTCAAAACCAATGAGAACAAAGACACAATGTAACAGAATCTCTGGGACACATTTAAAGCAGTGTGTAGAGGGAAATTCATAGCACTAAATGCCCACCAGAGAAGCAAGGAAATCTATAAAAATGACACCCTAACCTCACGATTAAAATACCTAGAAGAGCAAGATCAAACAAATTCAAAAGCTAGCAGGAGACGAGAAATAACTAAGATCAGAGCAGAACTGAAGGAGGTAGAGACACAAAAAAACCCTTCAAAAAAATCAATAAATCCAGGAGCTGTTTTTTTGAAAAGATCAACAAAAAAGAACGCTAGCCAGACTAATAAAAAAGAAAAGAGAGAAGCAGCAAATAGATGCAATAAAAAATAATAAAAGGGATATCACCACTGATCCCACAGAAATACAAACTCTTCTAGGCAAATAAACCAGTAAATCTAGAAGAAATGGATAAATTCCTGGACACTTACACCATTCCAAGAGTAAACCAGGAAGAAGTTGAATTCCTGAATAGACCAATAACAAGGTCTGAAGTTAAGGCAGTAATTAATAGCCTACCAACCGAAAGAAGTCCAGGACCAGATGGGTTCACAGCCAAATTCTACCACAGGTACAAAGAGGAGCTGGTACCATTCCTTCTGAAACTATTCCAAAGAATACAAAAAAGAGGGAATCCTCGCTATCTCATTTTAGGAGACCAACATCATCCTGATACCAAAACCTGGCAGAGACGCAACTAAAAAAGAAAATTTCAGGCCAATATCCATGATGAACATTGATGCAAAAATCTTCAATAAAATACTGGCAAACCAAATCCAACAGCAAATCAAAAAGCTTATCCATCATGATCAAGTCAGCTTCACCCCAGGGATGCAAGGCTGGTTCAACATCCACAAATCTATAAACATAATCCATCACATAAACAGAACCAAAGACAAAAACCACATGATTATCTCAATAGATGCAGAAAAGGCCTTTGACAAAATTCAACAGCCCTTTATGCTAAAAACTCTCAATAAACTAGGCATTGATGTATTGTATCTCAAAATAATAAGAGCTATTTATGACAAACCAACAACCAATATCATACTGAATGGGCAAAAACTGGAAGCATTCCCTTTGAAAACTGGCACAAGACAAGGATGCCCTCTCTCACCACTGCCATTCAACATAGCATTGGAAGTTCTGGCTAGGGCCATCAGGCAAGAGAAAGAAACAAAGGTATTCAAATAGGAAGAGAGAAAGTCAAACTGTCACTGTTTGCAGATAACATGATTGTATATTTAGAAAACCCCTTCATCTCAGCCCAGAATCTCCTTAAGCTGATAAGCAACTTCAACAAAGTCTCAGGTTAAAAAACCAACATGCAAAAATTGCAAGCATTCCTATACACCAATAATAGATAAACAGAGAGCCAAATGAGTGAACTCCCATTCACAAATGCTACAAAGAGAATAAAATACCTAGGAATACAATTAACAAGGGATGTGAAGAACCTATTCAAGAACTACAAACCACTGCTCAAGGAAATAAGAGAGGACACAAACAATGGAAAAACATTCCATGCCGAAGAATCAATATCCTGAAAATGGCCATACTGCCCGAAGTAATTTACAGATTCAATAGTATCCCCATCAAGCTACCAATTACTTTCTTCATGGAATTGTAAAAAAACGACCTTAAACTTCATGTGGAACCAAAAAATTGCCCACATAGCCAAGAAAATCCTAAGCAAAGAAACAAAGCTGGAGGCATCAAACTACCTTGATTACAAGGCTACTGTAATCAAAAAAGCATGGTACTGGTACCAAAAGAGAGATATAGACCAACGCAACAGAACAGAGGCCTCAGAAAGAATGCCACACAATTACAACCAATTGATCTTTGACAAACCTGACAAAAACAAGCAACGGGGAATGAATTCCCTATTTAATAAACAGTGTTTGGAAAACTGGCTAGTCATATACAGAAAGCTGAAACTGGATCCCTTCCTTACACCTTTTTACAAAAATTAACTCTAGATGGATTAAAGATTTAAACATGACACCTAACACCATAAAAACTCTATAAGAAAACCGAGGCAGTGCCATTCAGGACACAAGCATGGGCAAGGACTTCATGACTAAAACACCAAAAGCAATGGCAACAAAAGCCAAAATAGACAAATGGGATCTAATTAAACTTAAAGCTTCCGCACAGCAAAAGAAACTGTCAATAGAGTGAACCAGCAACCAACAGAATGGGAAAAAATTTTTGCAATCTACCCATCTGACAAAGGGCTAATATCCAGAATCTATAGAGAACTTAAACAAATTTACAAGAATAAAACAAACCCATCAAAAAGTGGGCAAAGGATATGAACAGACACTTTTCAAAAGAAGACATTTATGCAGCCAACAAACATGAAAAAAAGCTCATCATCACTGGTCATTAAGAGAAATTCAAATCAAAAACCACATTTAAATACCACCTCATGCCACTTAGAATGGCGATCATTAAAAAATCAGGAGACAACAGATGCTGGAGAGGATGTGGAGAAATAGAAACGTTTTTACACTGTTGGTGGAGTGTAAATTAATTCAACCAGTGGAAAACAGTGTGGTGATTCCTCAAGGATTTAGAAATAGAAGTATCATTTGACCCAGAAATCCCATTACTGAGTATATACCCAAAGGATTATAAATCATTGTATTATAAAGACACATGCATATGTATGTTTATTGCAGCACTGTTCACAATAGCAAAGACTTAGAACAACCAAAATGCCCACAATGATAGACTGGATAAAGAAAATGTGGCACATATACACCATGGAATACTATGTATCCATAAAAGAGGATGAGTTCATTTCCTTTGCAGGGACATGGATGAAACTGGAAACCACCATTCTCAGCATACTAAGAACAGAAAACCAAACATCGCATGTTCTCACTCATAAGCGGGTGTTGAACAATGAGAACACATGGACACAGGGAGGGAAACATCACACACCAGGGCCTGGGGGTGGGGACTAGGGAAGGAATAGCAGCGGGTGGGTGTACTGGGGAGGGATAGCAGTAGGAGAAATTCCTCATGTAGATGACAGGGCAATGGATACAGTAAACAACCCCCATGGCATGTGTATACTTATGTAACAAACCTGCAAGAACTGAACATGTACCCCAGAACTTTAAAAAATAAAAATTTTTTAAAAATTAAAAAGTCAGGAAACAGCCAGGCATGGTGGTTCACACCTGTAATCCCAGCACTTTCAAAGGCCAAGATGGGTGGATCATGAGTTCAGGAGTTCGAGACCAGCCTGACCAACAAGGTGAAACCCATTCTCTACTAAAAAATAGCCAGACGTGGTGGCACATGCCTGTAATCCCATCTACTCAGGAGGCTGAGGTAAGAAAATCACTTGAATCTGGGAGGCAGAGGATGCAGTGAGCCAAGACTGCACCACTACACTCCAGTCTGGGTGACTGGTGAGTAGAGTGAGATTCCGTCTCAAAAAAAAGAAAAGCCAGGAAACAACAGATGCCGGCAAGGCTGTGGAGAAATAGGAACGCTTTTACAGTGTTGGTAGGAGTGTAAATTAGATCAACCATTGTGGAAGACAGTGTGGCTACTCTTCAAGAATCTAGAACCAGAAATACTATTTGACCCAGCAATCCCATTACTGGGTATATACCCAAAGGATTGTAAATCATTCTACTATAAAGACACATGCACACATATGTGTATTGCAGCACTATTTACAGTAACAAAGACTTGGAACCAACCCAAATGCCCATGAATGATAGACTGGATAAAGAAAATGTGGCACATATACACCATGGAATACTATGCATCCATAAAAAAGAATGAGTTCATATCCTTTGCAGGAACATGGATGAAGCTGGAGGCCATCATCCTCAGCAAGCTAACACAGAAACAGAAAACCAAATAACACGTTCTCACTCATAAGTGAGTGTTGAACAATGAGAACACATGGACACAGGGAGGGAAACATCACATGCCAGGGCCTGTCAGGGGAGTGGTGTGGGGGCAGCGAGAGCATTAGAACAAATACCTAATGCTGGCAGTGCTTAAAACCTAGATGAAGGGTTGACAGGTACAGCATACCACCATGGCACATGTATACTGAAGTAACAAACCTGCACTTCTACTCATGTATCCCAGAACTTAAAGTAATTTTTTTTAAAGTGCTACATTAAGAATAACAAAAGTCAGGCCAGGTGTGGTGGCTCAAGCCTGTAATCCCAGCACTTTGGGAGGCCGAGGCGGGTGGATCACGAGGTCAAGAGATCGAGACCATCCTGGTCAACATGGTGAAACCCCATCTCTACTAAAAATACAAAAAATTAGCTGGGCATGGTGGCATGTGCCTGTAATCCCAGCTACTCAGGAGGCTGAGGCAGGAGAATTGCCTGAACCCAGGAGGCGGAGGTTACAGTGAGCCGAGATCACGCCATTGCACTCCAGCCTGGGTAACAAGAGCAAAACTCCATCTCAAAAAAAAAAAAAAAAAAAAAAGAAGAATTAACAAAAGTCTATTAAATATTTTAAGATGGTGTCTTGCTGCTGCCCAGGCTGGACAGCAGTATTACAATCATAGCTCAATGTGGCCTCGAACTCCTGAGCTCTTGCTATTAGGGAAACGGGAGCCCAGGAGAGCTACAGTGACCCCATTTTAAAGTCAACTCCAACTTGAGACTAACAAGGCACATTCCTTGCCAGTCACAATCCATGGTCCTAAGATGGTTACAGCTAAGGAACCAGCGTGGTAATTCCTGCAGCAGAAAGTGCAGAGGTCTCAGTACACATGACAGTACATGCTTTCAAGATAAGTATAGTCATGCTTTGATGTACTTAGGCACTAAAATGTCAAGGATGGTTTTCTTTAAATCGAGAGAATAATAAATTGTGTCATGCTGTCAGCTCACTTGCATGTAGGCACAGCTCAGTTTAGTCTTTTTCGTAGATAGTATTAAAAACCTTATAAAAATGACAGTGTGTTCCTGTACTTGCTTTCTGAGGATTCCCTACTCTATAACTGAATACTTTCAATAAACTATCTCATCTCACTTGAAAAAAAAATCAATGCACACACATAGAAACATTTCCTCATACACTGCTGGGAAGAGAATAAATTGACATAAACTATCTGGCAATCAAAAATTCTATTTTTATTCTACAATAATTCTAAATTTATAACAAGTAAATCATTTTACCTTTCCCAGAATGTATTTCAAGGTTGTCCATCATAGCATTGATTATAATATGAAATGTAGCAACGGTTCTTACACAGAGTAGAACACAAGGCAGATGTTTTAAAAAATGACACTGAAAATTAAGTTTACTTTGTGTCTCAGAAGAGAAAGCAAGCTCAACCTAATCCAACTTCCCAAGAAAAGGGGATTAAAATGTAATTTAACAGTCTGCACATGTCAGGGCTCAGTGGTTCACACCTGTAATCCCAATGCTTTGGGAGGTCAAGGTAGGCAGATCGCCTAAGGTCAGGAGTTCGAGACCAGCCTGATCAACATGGAGAAACCCCTTCTCCACTAAAAATACAAAACAATTAGCTGGGCGTGGTGGCACATGCCTGTAATCCCAGCTACTTGGGAGGCTGAGGCAGGAGAATCACTTGAACTAGGGATGCAGAGGTTACAGTGAGCTGAGATCACGCCATTGCATTTCAGCCTGGGCAGCAAGAGTGAAACTCCATCTCAAAAAAAAAAAAAAAAGAAAAATCTGCACGATTGGCAACAGCAGCTTCACTGACACTGTTAAGACCAACCCCTGGTCTCCTCCACACTCAGCTCCTCCTGTCTAGGTGCTGCTCACTGTCCCTTCCTACATGGTGGCAAAACGACGGCCAGCAGAACCCATCCATGGGCTCCTGTGTTCCAGGGCACTGGAGAAGAAAGCATCTCTTTCCATTGATCCCTGAACATTTCTCATGAGTTTGGGCCAGTCTGAGACACTTTCCATCTTTGAATTACTCACATCATCAGAAAGATGAAATGTTGCCATGAGTCAGGCCTGGGACACAAACCTCTCCACTGAGTCCTGGCCAGCAGAGGGAGAAGGGTGGTAGCCCAGAGGAAATCCAGGTGCTTTTGCCAAAAGAGGAGGTGGATGCTGAGACAACAAAAATAACAAATGTCTATGCTTGTTTAAATATATACTAATGTTTAGATGTACAAAAGTATCAAGAAAGAAAACAACTTTAATGAAATAAGTATCTATAAATTTAAAACTTTTATTTTTCAAAAGATCACTGGAGCTGGAGCCCAAGAGCAGGGTTTAAACAACCGGACATCACGTTATTTCTGAGCTGGGAGCAACAGAAGCCAATATGGGTCGGTTGAAGAGGGATTTGAGGCATCAGGAGTGGCTCCTAGATTTCTGGCCTGAGCAGCAAGAGACCCACTTACTAAGCTGGGGAGAACGGGTTTGGCAGGGGAGAAACATATATTCTGTTTTGGATACATTATGTCAAATGCTGAAACAGTTATGGCTTCCTCCAGGCATTGCACCAAAATTTCTTTCAAGTAACTGTGGAAGAAACATACTAATCCACGGTGTGTCCATTTTAAAGGGCAACACTCATCTTGTTTCTCTCACTTTTAAATTATTAGAGCACCCAGCACTGCCCTTTTGCACCAATTACATAAAATAATACTCATGAGCTGAACAATGAGGAGTCTAAATACCCCAGGGTACGATAGTGACAGAGTTACTCTCTCCCTGAGATGTCCACATGCTAATCCCCAGAACCTCTGCACACATTAGGCTACACAGCCAAGGGAATTGAGGTTACTAACCAGATGGGCTTCAGAAGAGAGATTATCCTGGATTCTCTGGGCATACTCAATGTAAATACTTTCCTTAACTAAGCTAGAGAGAGAAAAGTTGGGGTGATGATGCACCAACCTGCCGTGGTCACCAACTCTCAAGACAGAAAAAGGAGCCGGGAGTTGAGGCCTGTGGTGGCCTCTAGAAGCCGGAAAAGGCACGAAAAGGAGTTTTCCCCTAAAGCCTCTGGAATGAGGCAGCCCCAACGACACCCTGACTTTAGCACAGTGAGACCCATTTTCGGTTTGTGAACTGTAAGATAATCCATTTGTGCTGTTTTAAACCACCAAATCTGCAGTAATTTGTCACGCTATTAACAAATACAAGTGCCTCCAAAATGAAAACTGTAGAAATGAAATGACGATAGCCTGCACACATCTACACAGTGATCTGTGTCCTATCGGGCCTGAACCCTGAAGACCAGAACAAGCCATCGGCAGCAAGAGTCCAGGGTGACGGAAGGGTTGAGATGGTGCTAGATCTTGGGACGAATGATGCAGTGAAGCTCTTGAGGAAGAAGTTAAGGTATGGCCAGTTCTGGGGCAAGAGTTCACATACACACACGTGCATGGACACCAACAAAATCTCACACACAGCTGTACACGAATATGCACACACAGAATCCCACATATGCACTCAAACGTGCACACGCATATGCATGCACACATACAAAAAGCTGTCCAATCCAAATGGGTTTGGTGAAAGGTGTGGGGTCAGAGAGCACAGCATCTTAGGAGAAAGACAATCCAAAGACCGGGAGACAACTGCCATGTCTGAAGCACAGGACCCCTTCATGAGCCAGGCCCATAAATCCCTCCTGCACTGACTCTCCTTTCCCCACCCCCAGCTAAATGCAGAGAACTCAGAGGGCCGAAGGAAGAAAACCGGAAGATGGACGAGGTCTCGGCTGCAGGTGGCAGAGAACTGCCCAAAGGAATGGTCTGACTGGAAACAGCTACACAGGAACCTGTGAGCAACATGCAACTATACTATTGGGGTGAACTGCTACAGCACTTAGCCTAAATGCACTAATATAAGCTGTTTAACTTTTTAATTACAAAAGCGATTCAATGCAAAACACTTAAACAATGAAGAAATAATAGTTTCTTACCCCTACCTCCTCTTCCTGCTATGCCAACCCTAGGGGAAAACCAATGTTATATAGGATATCCCCAGGGAAATCCATGAATGCACGTGCGCACAAGTCTGGGAGGATAAACTAATTTTTTAGTGAGATTCTAATGCATCTAAGACTAGGTAAGCACTTCAAGAAAAAGCTGTGGCAAGTGACTGCTAAAGAGACCATTTTCTTAAAAGATAAGTCGGTGAACACAAGACAGTAATCGCAGACAAACTGGAAGCTGTAGAGATAATACCCCCTCTACCGGCACAGAGCAGGGTGTGTAAAACAGAAAATTTAGAAATACAAAAAAAGACGCATTCTCTTTTACTGGAGAAGTACCACTGATGAAAGCCCGAGCATTTCCTTCTGGGTTTTGTTTTCTACGTATATACGAATATTTTTAGAAAACTGCTCCCTTCTGATAGAAAAGACCGAGATTTTTCTTTCAGTGACTAAGCAAACCAGAAACTTGCCTTTTGGCTCGAGTTAGGAAAATCCAGCCTGGTAGTCACCACGCAGGGTGAAAAGCCAGTGAGCTTTTCAGGAGCCCTCGGGGTCCACGCGGCCGCCCTTCGAGCACAGACCGGACGGGAGGTGGGGGAGCCCGGGCGTTTCTACAGCCCTCGTTCTTTCCCGAACTACGGAGTCTCTGACAGAGGTCCGAGATCTCTACACACGGCTCCTTTAATGAAAATAACCACAGGCGCTCGGCTCTCAAGGAGCTGATCCCGCGCCTTCGCGCGACGGCCGCCCGGACGCTCGGGCGCAACCCGAGCCCCCAAATCCCGTGCAGACCCTCGCACCAGGACGGCGTCAGGAGGGGGCTTCGGGTGACGAAACGGCGAGCAACGGCTCTGAACCAGAGCGCGCGTCCCCGCCGTGGGGAGCGGTCACCGCGGAAACGTCAAATCGCCCCCTTTCAGAGAGATCTCAACGGAGCCGCGAACACTCGCGGAGCCCCCGGGCTCCAGCCCTGCGGCCTCAGCACTCGCCCCAGAGCAGCAGCTCGGGCTCCTCCCCGACTCCGCGCAGGGAGCAGCCGCTCGGTGAGGACCCGCCTCAGCCGCCTCACAGGAAAGCAAGCGGAGGCCTGACGAGCCGCACGCGCACGCGCGCCCGCGCCCGCGCCCGCGCCCCCACGCCCCCACGCCCCCACGCCCCCACGCCCCCACGCCCCCACGCGCCCTTCGCTATCTCGCGACAGCTGGCGAGGCCTCGCTTCCGGCCGCCGTACTTCCGGGCCAAGCGTAACTTCCGCCTCCTCCGGTGAGGCTCCGGCCTCAGGTCCGGATGGTCGCGGCGGTGAGTCCGAGGGCGCCACAGCAGCCCTGCTCCTGTCCCTGGTGGGTGCCGCGCTGCGGGAAAGCGGTTAGCCCGTCCTCTTCTCCCCGGGGCCTCAAACGGGTGGGAAGGGACAGTCCCAGCGGCAGACCAGGCGCCTGAACGCGCCGTGGCCTCGCACGCGCCCGGCAGGGACGGGCTCCGCTGTTGAGCGCCTCCCGTGTCCCCAGCAGCGCTGACCCACGCTCGGGCCCCGGAGCTGAGCCGCCAGCCATGACCACTGCCCGCGGGACGGCCGCGCCCTGGACGACGGCCCTGCTGCTGCTCCTGACCTCACAGGTCCTATCCCCAGGGAGCTGCTCGGACGAGGAGGAGGTCCCCGAGGAGTGGGTGCTCCTGCACGTGGTCCAGGGCCAGATAGGCGCCGGGAACTACAGCTACCTGCGGCTGAACCACGAGGGCAAGATCGTCCTCAGGATGCGCAGCCTCAAGGGCGACGCGGACCTCTACGTGTCCACCAGCAGCCTGCACCCCAGCTTCGACGACTACGAGCTGCAGTCGGCCACCTGCGGCCCGGACGCCGTGTCAATCCCCGCGCACTTCCGGCGCCCAGTGGGCATCGGCGTCTACGGACACCCGTCCCACCTGGAGAGCGAGTTCGAGATGAAGGTGTACTACGACGGCACGGTGGAGCAGCACCCGTTCGACGAGGCCGCCTACCCCGCCGACGGCGCCGATGCCGCCCAGAAGCACGCTCGTGCGCCAGAGGACGCCTCGCAAGAGGAGGAATCTGTTCTCTGGACGATATTAATTAGCATTTTGAAACTAGTACTTGAAATCCTCTTTTGAGTTCTTAACAGCGCCCTGGAGTATGAAACCCTCCATCTGCGAAGCCGATTGCAGTTTGCTGTGAACCTTGCTACTTGTACTTGGTTGAACTTGTAGTTACCTTTTTCTAGTCAAGGGATGGAAGAATAAAGCCATATGCATTTTGTTACCTCAGTTACCCCAAAAATAGGAAAAGCAGCAAGCACAGTTATTTGTTTTCTTTTAAAGATCAAAATTCCTATATTAAAAAAAGGACCGTGTACCATAAAATGTTTAGACTCTATTTTCATTAGGTTGACTAAAAGTGATTGCAGTCACTTAGGTTTATATAATGGAAATAGAGCAACCTTTCATGCTGTTACACAGATGAGATTAAAAGGTTGGTAACTTTATAATTTTACTCTGTAAGCGTAGTTCACGGTGTTAGAGTTACTAAAATCAAGTTGGAAATGATTTATGTACACTTTCCTGAGCCTGGACTAAAGCCCCCATGCCTGTACCCGAAGTACGGATGGTGCTTTTCTATACTAGAAATGGATTTCCTGGCCAGCAGGTATTTACAAACTTTGTTCCTGTACCAGTCCAGTAATGACAACTCTAAATCAAGTTGCACCAGATCTTATTAGGCCATTTGTCAATTTTGGGCTATGAATGAAAATTCTTTAGTTATTAAATAACTTTGTTAACGCTACCTATGGTAGGCCAGAATCAATGTAGATTAGGAAGTTTCATAAAAATAACTTTTTGGAGTATGGAGAAATAGTTAAGTAACTTAAGTTCCTAAATATTTCCACTGAATTTTTGGAGTGAGCCAGTGTTACTATAAAATACTTCAGAAGATAAATTCTCTACCTGGAGTCAGTTTCAAGGGTAAGAGTAGCTTTTAACAAAAATAAATTAAATGCAGATTTTAAGCTCATAGTTAATTTCCAAAAAAAAAATCTTTTATTAGCATAAAAATGAAAATGTTGTAAATAAATTGGCACCAAATACTCCACTTAAATGCATATACAATATTAGGGTGAAAAACTATTTTATCCCTCTTTGCTGTTTTTCCCCCTTCTGCCCACTTTCTTGGGTGTTGGGGGAGCCCGCTGACAACAGTCACAAATCCAGCGACCTAGGAAAAGAATTGTTAATTAATACATAATGAAAAGTAATTTTTATGGGACTGATTTTTAAGCCTATTTAAACTCATTCCTTAGCTATCACTAATGAGATTCCTCTGTGGATTTTGTGGTGAGAAGGACACTGAGTTCCTTAATTTAAGGAGAAAAATGTAAACTTAATCAATGTGATCAATGCTGTGCAAAATTCATTCCAAGTCAAGGGGAATGGGAGAGATATGATGCCATACATATGGACCTTTAAAAAATAATAATCTTTCCTGAAATTTAAACACTATCATACTTCAGAAGTTCAATACAAACAATACAAAACCCATTCTGGAATTTGGCTTAAGTCTTTTTCTCTCCTGTTTACTGGCAGCTGTGTCTTAACAGCATTCTTTCAAGTCCTGGTGTACTATGCTGACAGCACTTTAAAACTTCAAGTTTCTAACAGCACAGTCATAAATTGTACTACATACTTGATCTGAATTACTACAGAACTTTAAATAAATACGTTGCTTGCTTAATGATTCCCAGGAAACTTGGTTGTAGGCATATATTTTATAGAGCATTATACAGTGTTAACACTGCAAGTAAGTTCTAAAATTACACAATTATCTGTGTAATATTTTAGTCCAATTACTGTGATTTATTCAAGTCTCTTTGTTGTAAAGTTATCTGGAACTGTCATGCTGCCCCACTTTATATAAATCTATAATAGACTTTCTATAGAAATGTGTAAAGATGTAGCAGTCATTTTGTTAAGTTTCTAAATAGATAAAAATAAAGGCTTTGAAACAAGATGACGCTCTGTTACTTTAGTATTTCAGTAAAATAACACCAGCTCATTCTACGTTAGAACTATACTTCCAAAACTTAGCCTGGGCATTCTGGCCTCTCATTTATCCTTTAGTTGGGTTGTCTAAGGATGAAAAGCTGGTGGACATGACCTATAAAATCACAGCTTTGGTCATGTTTGCACACAGGAGTCCACAAGCTCTTCATGTCATGCACCCTTAAAAAAGGAGCACCGGGAGAGCTGCATCACCCAAAGATAATGTTTGTTCTTTTTTAAATCTTTACCTGATGGAATAGCACCAAGGCCCACACAAAAAGTATGATAACCTCTGTCACACACATCACAGAACATCATTTCTTCTTCATGGTGGGGTTGTCCGCATATAATGCATGTTTTACATTCCATACACTGCCATGGGTACGTCTTAATCATAGAAACAAGCTCCATTGTCATATCCAGGCAAGAAGGATGGCCTAAATCAAAACCAGTATTAGTAGTATCTCACATAAGAATTTTTAACTTAATATGGCATATAAAATACTAGCTTGCTTTAGGACTTCCAGAGAATGGCTATAATGTTAAATCACCAAAGAGAAATGAAAATACAATGTAGAAGAAAACACATGGACTGTGTCTATGCTTCACAAGGTACCCTGCTTATTTATTTGATGACTCTGGTCGAAATCTACCTGAAACTATAAATTCCAGTTTTTGAACCAACAAACATGGTGGTTAAAATTTTTTAAAGATATTTAAATACTTACCACTATTCTCACATTGGGAGCAGTGTATAAGTGATTCAGCCTTTCCTTTCTTGTTGGACTCCTTACCCTTCAGACAAATTCCACATATAGCATTTGGAATGACCTTTGGCTGGAAGGGTAGAAGAGGGCTATAAATTCATGCCAGAAGAGCTTACTAAGGGTTCAAAAGGAATTCTGTTACTTTATTGCCCTATTTTTACTTTTGGTAACTTGCTAATGAGGACCATTTTGAAAGACAACGAGTTTGCAATGTAAGATTGCCTACTGAAGAAAGCATTGATTTCACTGTAAAATTTTGTAAACAGTATGATCTCTCATATTAAATGTAGCATTCTATACTCCCTACCTGCACAGTAAGATCTGTTTAAGGAACAGAAGGATAGACTTAAATACAATGTAAAATGTCAGTATTAATTGGACAAGAAAATCCAATTACCGATAAATTTAAGACTTACTCTAAAGAGAAAACCATTTTAATTAGCTTATATATTAATTGTTTAAAAACTGATATTTTCCAAAGCTGTGAAACTGGATCTAACTTAAAAAATCAGTTTATCCTCCTTGGTATTATGGTATTTTTTTAAAAATCACTTTAAACATTTTTAATTGAAAGATGTCTCATGCTACATAAATGTTTGTGGAAAACTTAGTTGTGTGATTATTCTCTTTCTATGTCTAATAAAAGAATCTATACTTAAAAGGATTCACTATAAAATGTAACATTATAAAAGGGTAAAATAAGTTTCCAGACAAGCAAAAAAAAATTGCAGTCACTTAAAAAATACATTCTGAGTACTACTCATCTTTCAGATTAAAAACATGCATGGTCCAGTGAAGGTGTTTGGGTTTTAGACATATTCGGCAACACATGGAAATGACAAAGGAAAAAGGGTTCACTGCACTTAAAATTACAAGGGAAGGAAGGACATCCGAACGTCACAGCCTTGACTGTTACGAAATGATGTTCACTCATATTATAGGAGTAAGTAAATAACCGTGGTAAAAAAGGAGCAAACATGGGCCAAGACTAAAATGGGGGAAAAGGGGCAGGCACACATACACACGTGAGCGCGCGCACACATGCACACACACACACACACGAACGAACGGGGAAAATAAATATTTTAAGTAGAATTGTTTCATCGCTGTTTTATTCCCACTCTGCCAAATGCATCCCTTTCCTAATTTACTGAACCGAAGAAGAACCTAAACAAAACTCAAACTTTGTATATATTCCAGCTTTGAAATGTCTCACTGCCACCTGCATTACCTGTTAGGCCTAAATAATTTGTTTTTAATTCTTTTAAGTTTTGTACTTTTTAGATTATCTTTCTTTGCAAAAGATGACAGAGGCATTCAAAAAGAATTTTTGGCTTATTTATTTAAAAAAAAGTCAACCTTATACATAAATATAATAAAAACAAGAACTCTAAACAATCACAAATGTCTCTACAAAATAATAAATATCATGGAAGTTAAACATACATATAAAACTTTACTATTAAACTAATCTCCTGTATGTATATTTTTATACCCTGCTCCCCCCAACAAAAGGATAGTGTCACATGCTTAAACCATTTAAGTCTTGCAGTGTAGTCACCCTCTGTTGTTGCTGCTACATTCTAAGCGTAAGGTTCTCATTGTGTGTGACTAACCCTAAATAAAAGACGGCTAGGAAGTGCACTTCTATAATCCCAATTCTGGTTCAGTTATGATCCTATCTGTACCTGCCATAATATACAGCAGAATGGTATCTCTTCATCAAAACTAAGAAATATTTTTTGGTTATGGTACCTGTACTAAATGTAAAAGATATACTTATTTAATACTCATAGTTTAAGTTAGATACTGGCATATTTAAGTACTCTAATATCTTCCACTAAAGTCAGGGAAATAACCAAACAATATTAATTTCTAAAAACAGAACTCCTCATAGGAGATTCTTTACAAAACGAAAGCCAAAAGGAATAAAACACAAGGGTAGTCATTCACATTCTAGAGCAATTCAAGTTCTACAATCATTAAAATATACATTAAACACCTATGATAAAAGGGACACCAAAAAATTCTAGGTTTATTTCTAAGTTTAAATCATAATGCTTTGTTAAATCACTTAGTTTTTCTTACCCAACAGTCTTCATCTGGGTGAAAAGAGGAAAAGATGAGAGAAGGGGAAGAGAGAAGCTTTGTAGCATTTTCTATGATGAATGCTGCAGCTCAATATACAAAGTATCTGCCCTCACTAAGAAGCCACAGTGCTGCCATCCAGGGCTCTACACAGCAGATAACAACCGTGGCTTAGAGAAGTCAGTTGCAGTGAATTGCACAGTTGAAGGAGGGGTTAAGGGAACAATGTGCAGCACTCTCCCGAAGGTCACTGGAACACAGCCCTATGTGTGTCTGCTTAAGACAATCAGTTCTACTTCAAATAACTGCAACATCATCAGAGTTTCACTACCGACAAGAAAATTAAAATACTCATCCTAATAGCTCTCAGCATCTCAAAAGGCTCACAGTACACTTACTTTTCTACTTGAAAAACAGCCAAAGATAAGACTTTCATGGTAGCAATAATATAGATTTTAATTATATAGTTATAGGCCTGAATCCTAACAATTATGCTTTAAATTTCAGGTTAATGTAACCTAAACAATACTGTCCTACATAAGGGCAAGCACTAGTGAATCTTATTAAGCAAAACATCAGATACATTATTGTTTTTCTTGAATCTCATATTTTACATATATAAAATATGACCTTTAGCTTGAAGTACCCTAATATTTAGGCACATCTGGCTTATTAATACTTTTTATAAAGAGGTTAACTTTTAATAAGCATGTTCACATTAATGTATGATGACTAGATACTGGTTGTTTCCATCTTTGAAATCAACCTGAAACATTTTTAGGTATTAAAAATGTGCACAGATTATGTAATATAAATTTTGCATATCTGACTTGAGTACTATTAAGTTCAGTTAATCTATATGATTTCTTGCATACTAAATCAATGATAGTGTTGAATAGTTCTTCATTTCCAGCCTGTATTAAAACAACTATTTCAATATTCTCTCTTTTCAACCCATGATCAAGCTGATTGTTTGAAAAATCTACTTAGCACTCAAGAGTTAAGAGGATGGTGTGCTTTGAGCGGCCACTTCCATTTAAAGCTCTTAGCAGACCAATAGAACACACTCATTCATGTAGGCTGTTTCTGAAACTTCATCTTTGGAGTTCACTTGCTTTCAGTTATTAAGCATTAACTTATATATTTAAAGAATTTAGATAAGCTATACATGTAAAAACAAGTACAAAAATCACATAGCTGCAGCCTATTGCAGACACCCTTGGAAGCCAACCCTTGCTGAGTTAAGCTTAAAATTTGCTTGTCATAGGCTAAAAAAAAAATGAATTTTTAAGTTAATTACATGAAAGAATTTTCTAATAAAATATGAAATACATTAATTTAATAGGTCACTTTTTTTTACTTGAAGAAAGGTGAATGAACAACATGTTAGAATGTGTTCTAGTTAGTTTGAGGGAAAGCTGACTTACTTCAGGCTGTTCTTGTGGATTATTTACCACAATCACAGTTTTGACATACAAGGAGTTTAACAATTTCACTCGGCAAAACTTTCTCATTGCCTTGCTCTAAAATTTTCCTTCAATACACCTTCATAAGTGCAATAAAAAGCATGTTCTAAAACATTTCAGACCAAAAGAATCAAAAGGTAATATATTTTACTTCCACCATCCCAAACATAAAACTGTACATCTAATTCTTTCTTTTACGATATTCTTAAATCCCTATATGCAAATAAGCCTACTCACCTCTCACCTCACTTTTCTTCAAAAGAGAAGAGAGAGGCAGAAAGAGGGAGGAAGAGTTCAAAATAATAATAATAGCTGCTGACAACCTACTACTTTACTCTGAGGATAATCAGATCAACAAGTTAACAGGTATGTTTTAATTCTTGTCATGGAATCATATAGGCTCTTTACCAAGGTTATGCTAAAAATCACTACAATGTAAATAACAGGTTTTATTATTTTCTATCCCAGAGTTGTTAGCAGATGGATCAAATAATCCTTAGATTAAACCCAGATCTTTCTTAATGAAAGGCACTACAAAAATGCAACTTGATCTAACAGTATATCCACTCATACTTCATAGCTCAGCAGGTTTAGCTACACTAAATGCTGGGGCACTTAAAATGCCAAATAATTAAGATCTTTACTCCGAGGAAATAAAGTATAAACTTCTGCCTATGAAATAATGTTTTAAAAACCCATACTTGCTTGGTTATTATTTCAAGAAAAAGGACTTATAAATTGTACATATACAGAAAACAGAAGCTAAACCATAGCCAAAAGTGACAGAAAAGCCACCAAGGAAATAAAGCAAAAAAGAAAGCAGTGGACAGAGGGCACACCATAGAAGAACAGCTAGTGAAGTACAGCAGGCAGAAGCTCCACAATCGTGAAAGTCAAGGTAAAATATTTCAGGGAGAGAGGCTGGTCAGTAAAGAGGCTGAGTCAGGGACTTTTTTCTTCTACCTTGTACCCAGGAACTGACTTGGACAGTACAGAACGTTTGGGACCATCTTTTCTTGGAGTGGCAGCTTTGTCTTTTGATTTCTGTCTTCCCTGGAAAGAGTCCTCCTGGCTGTCAGGAGGGCTTTCCCCTTCAGATACATTGCCAGAGGAGCTGTCCTGGAGTTTAAAAGGCAAAAACAAAGATTCTTTGGAATTAAGACAAATTTGAGTCTGAATTTTGAAAACTATGGAAAATACTCAAAAAAAAGCTTTAAGGCTTTATCAATTTAAAAATTTTAAAAAATCATCCTAAATATAAGAAAGCTTTTTCCATTGGAAACTAAAGTAAGCCATGTTAAAAATCATCCATCCTTCTAACTAAAATATCATATAAAACTGATTTCACATATTATCAGTGCCTTCATCATTTTATTTTCTGACCTAAGTCACAGAAAAAGGAATTATCTGCTTTAGCTATTATTACACCACACAGCTTCAACATCATTTTCCATGTCACAAGGGAGCATTATTTGTTTCATACAAAAATACATTGCTAAAATAAGTGTGGGTATTTTCACTGAGTACTAAAAATCCTAAGAAGGTACTTCAGGAAAAATAAAGGGCTATACTTGAAAAAAAAAAGTTATTCTAAGCACACATTTGTGTTTTCATAATGTTAAACTATGCAGAGCCAATCCCTCAACTATCTACAACAGGATCTGACATATTTTACATATTCAAGGTTGAAGACCTCAGTATCTGACCATTTAATCCTTCATTTTATAATTTAAAATTTTCTAATTAGAACTTTCATATGATTTATGAAAATCATAAATGAAAAAACTAAGCTATCTAGAACCTCTCTGATAAGCATACACTGACTAGATACATGAATTTACCTACTTTATCTTTTTTCTGGGTGTCCTTCATGTAAATAAAGATACCAAGACTCATACATACCCCCCACCTCACTGTGCCCTCATTTTTTAACACACAAAACTGGATTACAATGTGTGTGTATGCATGTGTGTGTGTTAGTATTTTTTTAAAAGCATTATGGGCATTTTCTCACAATCATTAAATATTCTTTGAACTGCATTTCTATACTATAAAAACAACATAGTATTACCCACTGCGGGCATTAAAATTTATTTGTAACTTCCAGCATAAAAATTACTGTAAACACTCAAACAGATCTTTTTTTTCCTAATTAAATTTTTTCAGCATCTGACTAAGTCCTTAGGAAAAATTCTATTAGTGGATTTGCTAGGTCAAATTCTGTGGAACTTAAATTGGTAAGACTGTCAAAATGCTTTCCCATAATGTTGGATTAGTTTACCCTTTTCCTAGTGGAATGAAAGGAAGTCAGCTTCATCACCCTTAGTATGCCATAGCTCCCCTTTGAGCAACATGACAAGAGAAAATCTGTATAACGACTTTAATACTTGAACAGCATCTTATTCTGCAATAATGTGCATTACTAAAGATGTTTCAGAAGCTGTTGGTGACAAGGAAATGTAACGTCCATTCAATGGTAGCACAATCTCACATTTAGGTTGGCTACAGTAAAAAGTTTAAAATAGCCAGTTACTTAAAACACAATAGTAGAGAAATTCAAAGCCCTGTGACATCACTGGGATCAAAACCCTAGATCACCATTGAAATTTTGTTCTCCTTTAGGTCCACAGAATACACCAGCTGCCCACTGTCTTACAACTGCATTTTGCTACCAAAAAAAAGTCATACAACAAAAACCAACAAATTACACAACATATTACTAACATAATATTTTGCCATAGGAAGCCTAAGATTAAGCAAAAGAAGCAGAAATTAATGCACTCCTCTAAACTAAGAAAAAACTAAATTTCTGTGTCAAGAGATCAAAGTCTGTTTTTGTTCAATATTTTAACTTAAAGAGACAGCAAGCTGAATAAACAATTGTAGGCTAATTTTCCATATCCTTGCCTAACCTGCTCATGGTAACTACAAAGGAGTGATTTTAAGTATAAAGCTTACCAAAGGCCACGTGCTGCTTGTTTTTATCAAAACACACTATAAATAACTTTTCTTGATGAATACTTTCTGGAAATTATATGCAACTGTCCTTTTTCAAAGAGAGAATGATGACACAAGTTCAATTTAACATTCCAGGAAAGCAATTAGCAAAAATTCAAAGAGGAAGGAAATGCTTCCTACTAGACAGAAATGTTCTCACCGAAGTGCCTTTATTTTTCTGTTTGTCGTCACCTCGACCATCTTCGCCATCATCTGAATCACCGTCACTGTCTAGAGCAGGGAGCTCAGGATCCAGAGGGGGCTCATACAGGGCTGTGTTTAATGGCAGATACCGCAACTCATCTGGTGAGTACCTGAAGTTCAGAGTTTATTTTCAGTTTCTCTTTATTATTAAATATGAATAGACTCATCGTTGAGCTGTGAAGATAGCCTTAAACTTCTCGAGTGACCCCAAAGACTTTTGAAAAATAGAGTATTAATTTTTCATTTTTGTCATCAAGTAGGGGTACTAAGAAGCCTGAATGCCTTTTCACTAGACTTATAAAAATATGCATTTGATTTTAATTCTTACTAAGAGATGTGTCTCTCCTCTTTGCCCTCAACCCCAAAAAAGAAAAAAAGTAAATGAGATGTCAGTAGCCCCAAGTCTGGCTACCAGCTCATATCCACTTTCACCACTGTCCCAGGTCTTAGCCACTTCTGAGCTGCCACTCCACCTGTAAAACAAGCCTAACAATGGCATCTACTTCATACAATTGATATATATGCATTTCCAACAAGCTTCTGAGTGACAATAGTGCTCTGGATCACGAAACAAACTCTGAGCAGTGAGGTGCTACAGAACCCCAGCATCCACCTGTGACAAACCCAAACAGAATGGGCAGACACCCTGCTACATATATATCACATCAGTGCATGGTACATGATATTACTTAAGATAATACAGAAAGCAAAATTTTTAGTAACAAATTATTGTAAACAAATTTGGGAAGCATGTATTCTAACGAATTTAATCATCTATTTTGTCTGAGGCTAGACAGGCAATCTCTTCCCAGACAGCAACACTTAGTGCCACCTCCATTCTTACCCTGTGTAGCCCTTATTCAGGAAGTGACCATGGCTCAGGACTTTCCCAACTAAGACAACACACCAAAAAGCAAAGGGGTTGGCATACTTGCATATGACTTTTAATAATTTGCTGACACCAAAATAAAATTTTTAAAAATGAAAGGCCAGGAGCAGTGGCTCACACCTGTAATCTCAGCATTTTGGGAGACCTAGGTGGGCAGATCACCTGAGGTCAGGAGTTTGAGACCAGGCTGACCGACATGGTGAAACCACGTCTCTACTAAAAATACAAAAAATTAGCCAGGCATGGTAATCCCAGCTACTCAGGAGGCTGAGGCAGGAGAATCACTTGAACCCAAGGAGGCAGAGGTTACAGTGAGCCGAGATCACGCCACTGCACTCCAGCCGAGGTAACAGAGTGAGACTCTGTCTCAAAAAAAAAAAAAAAAGCAAAACTTTTTAAATATTTCTGCTTATGACTCAAATTTAAATTAATTTTTTTTAATTTCTGCCCAAGATTTGACTTTCAAATGGCAAGTTATGATACTGTACTTTAAATTCTATTCTCTAAAAATATAGTCTATTCTGAAGAACATATGGTTCCAGAGTAAGGTTTAAGGTTGAAGTAAAAGCTGAGACTTGAAAACAAAATGAATCCATTAGCCCTGTTTTTTTCAGTAACATTCAGTTTCGGAATAGGAGGTAAGTAGTATTTAGGGTCCAGATTGACAGCAGCAGCCAGGCCGGGTCAGCCATGTGGCTGGGGGCACTCAGGTGCCTGTCCCTGCCCCTCTCTTTTCTTGTCTGCAACGAAAGTCAGTGTTTCTCAAACTCTAACCTGCACATGAATCATGCAGACATCTGTTAAAATGCAGACTCTGAGTCATAGGTCTAGGGTTGGGCCTGAGATTCTGTATTTCCAACTAGCTTCTGAGAAATAATAGTGCTCTGGACCGCGGAATATACTCTGAGCAGTGAGGCGCTACAGAACCCCCAGCTTCTATCTATGAAATATCCAAAGAGAATGGGCAAAGACAGGGGCATGCAGACTTCATCAGCATATGTTCAAATTCTGACTATAGGGTGTTGTTTACCACAGAACCAGAGAAGATAAAGAACAGCAACACAAATCCTATGCGATATCTTATGGTGATATCTACAGACCTCAAAATTGTTAAGACGCAAGTACACAAGGCTCTGAAACCCCTTACCAAGAGCTGATACCAACTGTAACTAAAATTTAATACCTCTTATAATATTCCTGGAACTGTCCGGGGATGAGAGCCACTGGGTAAGAACTGACCTTTGTTCGCTCTGTTGGCAAAACTTTGTACTTCCCTTGAGGCACCTGGATAACCTATGTTAACATAAAGAGAAACACAAAATTGATTCCATGCTAAAACCCAGGCTATAGGAAAAGAGTCCCCAGATGCTCTCCACTGCATGCCCACTTCCCCCCAAAAAAGCTAAAATTTTGGGAGCTATTACCTAAAAGGACAGTTGGTGCTTTCAGTTCTTTCTATGTATTATCGTTTTAGAGGCCTAGTTTCTATGAGAATAACTGCCAAGGAATGGCAGTGGATCTCGTGCTCACTACTTAACAGCAGAGTGATCTGAGTAGCTTATACAACCTCTCTAGCTCAATTTCTTTATCTATTAAATGGAAGTAATCCTACTTCCAACCTCACATGGTTACTTTGAGAATTAACATGCAAATCTTAAAAACTCTTGGGACACATAGCAAGTATGACATGTCACTATTATTAGCTTCATTTAGTAGAATATCAATCATAAAGCAAAAGACATCTCACAAAAAATGTAAACTGATTATTAAGCACATCATTAAAAATAACATCTCAAGTTCTGAGGAGGAAAAGAACACATAGGTGCCAGCCTGGACAACAGAGGTAAACCCCGTCTTTACTAAAAATATGAGAAATTAGCTGGGTGTGGAGGCAGTTGCCTGTAATCCCAGCTACTGGGGAGGCTGAAGCAGGAGAATCCCTTGAACCCAGGAGGCAAAGGTTGTAGTGAGCCAAGATCATGCCACTGCACTCCAGCCTGTGCTACAGAGTGAGACTCTGTCTCAAAAAAAATGAACACATAGGTGGTCCAAAAAATAATGATCAAGGGGATAATGGGCTCTCTGCAATAACAAGTAAGAAACTAAGTTCAGAGACTACTAAATTTAAGTTATCCTACATGTGTCTGCAAGTCAAAATAAGCTCTTCTTTCTTCCATGCGTTCCCGGTTTAAGTTGCTGTTAAATTCAGCTGCTTTTTTGGCAGCTTTCTTAATATATTCAGGCACTTTACTAGCTTCAACTTTCTGAGTATTCTGTTGTTGCATTTGCTGGAAAAAAAAAACAGTTGGAAGTCACATGTAACTTTATAAAATGTCATTTTCCCCAACCCAAATAAAATATGCTAGTCACCTCAGTTACTTACAGAATACTCTTTATAATGGTCTGTAATTCGTTGACGTTCCTTTTCTTGCAGAATAACAGAATATTCAGCATGTTTGGCTGGGTATTCTTTTATCATTAAATCAATCACCTCATCACTGCGCAATGCTGTTAAACCTATTTTAGAACAAAAAACAAGTAAGCCCTTTTAAGAATAAGTGAACAAAAGCACTCTTCAAAATTTACTTCTTCAACTGCTCCACATTTTAATGGGTTTTCCAATGGCCAAAGCAAAATATCTTGGTACATTTGAAAATAATTAAACTTAATATTCATAATATAAATCTAAGCAATTAAAAGATTACCCTGCAAAAGGCAAATATATCCATTTTTCAACCAAACAAGTTTATTTTTAAGATTTTATGTGCTTTAAACATATATCCCTTCAGTTAGAAACAATTGTTAAGTAATGAAATACACTAACTACTAACAAGTACTACAAAATATTGGATAAGTTAAAAAAAAAATTCAACATTATTATAGTTCCCAGTCTTCAAATTCCTTAAAACTTCACCGAAAACATCAGCACACACACACTCATCATGGAGACAATTTAAAACTCACAGTATCGGATTTCACCAACTGCTGAAATGCATTCCCATGAATTTATATTAAAAAGTAGCCATGCGGCATTAAAATGTTTGTAAGTAAAACTACAAATAAAACATGGACATAATTATACAGAACTGAAAATTGAATAAAATTTGCCTCTTTGCATTTTAGAGATGTGGTCTCACCATATTGCCCAGGATGGAATGCAGTGGCTATTCAGAGACATGATCACAGCATACTACAGCCCCAGACTACCGTGTTCCAGTGATCCTCCTCCCTCAGCCTCCCAAGTAGCTGGGACTACATGCACACACCACTACACTCAATAAAGAACCCATAACTTTAAAAATTGTACAAGTTTTGCACACAAAATACACTCTGAAAAATTTGTAAAAATTATTAGACAATTATACTGTTATAGGATACAGGTAATCCTAACGTGCAGCGGGGTTACATCCGATAAACCCATCCTAACTTGAAACTATTCGAAAAAGAAAAAGCATTTAATACACCCAACCTACCAAACATCTTAGCTTACCCTAGTCTACCTTAAACATGCTCAGAAAACTTATATTAGCCTACAGCTGGGCAAAATCATCTAACACAAAGCCTATTTTAATATCAAGTGTTGAGTATGTCATGCAATTTGTTAAATATTGTACAGAAAGTCAAAAGATGGTTGTATGGACACTCGGAGTACGGTTTCTACTGAATATGCACTGCTTTCACGCCATCATGAAGTTTAACGATCATGAGTCAGGAACTATATATGTGTTCAAGCTTCATTCTCCTTTGCATTTTAACAATAATCAAAAATGAAGTAAACAATGTAGATTTAAATAGTTCAATTTCTTTTATTAACTTTGTAAAATATTTTAGGAAAGAAGATACTTAATGCAATATCATCTTGTAAACGTTCAGCTTGAAAAATTCACATTACAAGCTATTCTTACCTAGAGTGCACTGAGTTTCAGTAATGACATTTAGCTCTCTCAGGTAGAGTTTCTCCTTGTGAGACAAATCTCGTCGCTCTAAATCTCCAAAAAAAAAAAAGATCAAAAGACTATTAAAAACAGCAAAACATTATGCATTTGTAAAACTTTTAAAAGCTTAAAAAACTTGATTTTTAAAAGTATTCATATTACATACTCCAAATGTTACAGGGACTACAGAAAAATACTATAAACTCAAGAAATAAAATTCAAGAAATAAAACTCAGTAAGATACAAAAGTTAGAATACAATCGAAAATAGAATAATCAAAAGCAATAAGGTAACATAAATAACTAGACTAGTTAATGAAGAATAGCCTTTCTCAAATTCAAATATGGTTCATATAGCTAATTCTATTCCTCAGATCAAGGGACAATGGTAAAAATCCAAAACTTGTCTATAAAATGATTTTTTTCTAAAATTTTCCCCAGGAAATTCACCTTTCCCATTTTGCTTTTAAATCAGTTTATGAGACATAGAATATATCAATAATGAAGAAAGATGCTGAATGATAATAAATTTAAAACAGCCAGGCATGGTGGCTCACACCTGTAACCCTAGCAATTCAGGAGGCTGAGGCGGGAGGATAGCTTGAAGCCACGCGTTTGAGATCACACTGGGCAACACAGCAAGACTTCATCTCTAACAAAATAAAAACTTAAAAAATTTGCCAGGCATGGTGGTGCACACCTGTAGTCCCAGATTCTTGGACGACTGAGGCATGGGGACAGCTAGCCCAGGAGTACAAGGCTGCAGTGAGATACAATTGCACCATTGCACTCCAATCTGGGCGAGAGAATGAGACCCTTAGTCTTTTAAAAAAAAAAAAAGAAGAAGAAGAAAGAAAGAAAAAATAAAAACAGCAAGCACAAGAATATAAAATATATTATAACCTATAGAAAAATTCAGAAGTTGACAGTGTATCATGAAGAATTACTATTAATTATAAATTAGATTTAATTATATAAACTAGTACCTGGATATTTCCTTTTAAAGGAGGTCACACCCAAATATTCACTGACTTGTTCTTGAAGCATATAGTATTCTCCTGTTTCATCAGGCGGCCATTTGTACTCTATCAAATTTTCTGCTGGATAGTAACTAAAGCTAAGTATAGAAATATATATTATGCATTAAATTTGGCTTTCATTAACTTTTAATCACTTCTATTGAGGATATTTTGAAAACTATTTTAAGTATTTAAATTATTTGTGTGCTATGACTTGACTTCCTGTATATCAAAGAAAATTACAAAACAGCTACAAGGAAGAGAAATAATTATCTGGTCTACCAAGTCAAAAAGGTACAATGAAGATAACATTCTTTTATATATTGGGAAAAACCAAGAATCTCAATTGCTAAGAACGAAGGCATTTTTAGTTTAAGGGACCTATGAGGGCAAAGCAAGGTGATGGTATCAGCTCTGAATTCTTTCTCTTAGGTTAAAAATGCATAGCCAGTATTTCATCCACCCAAGGAACAATCAACTACTTCTGTCTCTTGTCTACTGTTCAGTGAGTCATAAATAGCTAAGAAATCAGAACTCTTAAAAACCTGTATCTCAATGCATCATGCCATAAACCATAATTATTTGTTCTCAGATACTCCACAAACCCAGAAGCAAAGGATAGACCTAGTTTAAAGGTGCCAGGATATCGCAGTCGATCTCTATCCTGAGTAACAGAGTACAGATTTCAAGATCTGGGCCAATTCAACCTCTAAATTAGACACGGGAAAGTGACAATATGTTATGCATCTATCCGTTTAAAAAGTAACCTTTGAAAAGAACAGTGTTCTCAAAAATGGTGCTGGGAAACTGGGTACCCACATGCAAAAGTATAAAATTGGACCTTTACCTCATATCACAACTCAAAATGGATCAACAACCTAAATATAAGAGCTAACTAGAAAACTCTTGGAAGAAAACATAGAAATCTTCACAAACTTGGATTTGGCAATGGATTCTTACATGACACCAAAAGCACAAGCAACAAAAGAAAAAACAGATGAAAAATTGGGGCTTCATCAAAATTAAAAATTTTGTACAGGGATACTATCAAGAGAGTGAAAGACAACCCATAGAATAAAGAAAATATGTGTAAATCATATTTTTGATGAAGTATTAATATATAAAAAACACTGAACAACAACAACAAAAACACCCAAATGAAAAATGGACAAGGAACTTGAATAGACATGTCTCCAAAGAAGAAATACAATGGCCAAGAAGCAGACGAAAAGATGTTCAACATACTAGGCATTATGGAAGTGCAAATCAAAATCACAATAAAATAACCCTCCACACCTTTTAGAATAGCTATTATTTTAAAAAATGAAAAACAAATTGGTGAGAAACATGAAGAAATTGGAAACTTTGTGAATTGCTGGTAGGAACGTAAAGTGGTACAACCCCTATGGAAAACACTTTGGCAGTTTCTCAAAAAGTTAAACATAGGATTACCATGTAATCCAGCTACTCCACTCCTACATACACAACCCCCAAAAAACTGAAAACACAAACTCTGACCAATGCTCACTGTAGCATTATTCACCTTAGCCAGAAGATGGAAACCTAAATGCCCATCAACATCCACATGGATAAACAAAGTGCACTATATACATAAAATGGAATGATTCAGTCTTAAAAACAGAACAAAATTCTGACATATGCTTCAAAGATGAACTTTGAAGATATTCAAAGTTCTAAGAGAAATAAGTCAGCCACAAAAGGACAAATATTTTATGGTTCCACTTCTTATGGTTCCACTTCTAAGAAGTAACTAAGTAGTCATATTTATGGAAATAGAAAGTAGAATGATGGTTGCAAGGGCCTGGGTAGAGGGAAAAAGGGAAGTTATTGCTTAATGCTTATAAAGTATACATAAGGTGGTGAAAAAATTTTGGAAATGAATGGTGGTAATGGCTGCACAACACTGCAAACGTAACTGATGCCAATGAATTGCACACTTAAAAACTGTTAAAATGATTAATTTTACATATTATGTTTTACTATCATAAAATTGTTTTTTAATTACATTCAGTACCAAGACCAATTTTGGTGGCACATTATAAAACAGTAAGAAAACATGCTACAATTTTTAATAACTGTCTTTGCCAGAGCTGGGGGAAAGGGAAGAGGATGTTATCGCAAAGAGAAACATCACAAAAAATATTAATAACCAGTAAAATGACAGTACCCGAGATCTTGACTTGAAGTTTCACAACTCCTAGAACTATCTCCTGAGCCCATTCGCCTCCTTTTGGATGGCTGGGTCCCATCATTTGAATTATCTTCATTGTCATCCTACACATTTAAAAGATTCAAAAATAATAATTAGAGAAAGAATAAAAGAACAATAAGTCTCAATAACTGAAAGACTGTCTAAGGATAAGTCATACAAGTATTAACTTCATATTACAATTAAAAGGGACCAAAAGTTTGGCATGAGCAAGACCTGGAATACAATTTAAAACTGATCTTCAATCCAAAATAAGAACATTTTCAATTAACCTGTAAATGTAAATCTGCTTTTGCTTTCTCACCAACTGAGGTTAAAATGCTTTCTGCTCTTCATAAACATTTAAACTGCTGCATCACTCTAAGATTAAAGCAAACTCTCCTACCCAAGCTGGGGGGGGGAAATGTATGGACCATTTACAGCTCTCAATTCAACTTGGCGCCAGTTTATAGGACAATTTTGATGACTTTAGGCATTTATGTCCCTGTGAAAAGGGGACATACAAGACTGAAAACAGATTACCAATTCTAACTATTCACTTTTCTTCTTACATTGCTATAATTTAGCAAAAATAGACCCTAATAAGGGTCATCAATCTATAATACAGCAACACACAAACCAAGAAGAGGGTTGAGAGAGGGAGGGGATTTTTTTTAAGAAGCTTATAGATTTTAATTGCAATCCATTATGTGGCAAGAATATCACCATCTCACTCAGTAAAAGTATCAGACATTAGGAAATTGATTTATTTACATATTAGCCAAGGCTTAAGGTCTAAAAAGGATACTTTGTAAAAATGTAATATTGCTTTTAACTCTAATCCAATTTTACTAAATACCAGGATTCTCTTGCTACATATTAAAATGAAAGCAATCCTGCAAAAGAATATAATTTGGCAATATGGTATAGTGCCAAGGCATGCCAAACCTGGACAGCCTGGGTTCTCAATGGGCACTCCCTAGCTGGGGTTATTTTCCATGAGCATTTTCCAATCTGAAAATTTGAGACTATAATATTGCCCCATTACATGGCTAATTCAATGATTAAATGAGCTACTATATTAAAAGCACTTAAAACAAGAACTAGCAAATAATTATCTCATAAATATTAGTTAAAATGATTATGATAATAAAGTCTCAAATGTCTCTAGCTCCTAGAAATTTACTGGTTCTTTTCCAAATAGTAAAATATATATTCTTTTTCAGACCTTATAAAATAAGCATTTCATCAAAGACCTCTGCATAGTCTAAATCTACTCTGAAAATTCTCATGTATCACAACTGCAACATTGCATATTCAGTACTTCGAACATAACTCATTTTAAACATTCCATTTTGTTATCTTTTCTGTGAAAATTTTAAGGATTTTTATATCCTTAAACTTCAGCATTATTTCCCTGTAGCTAAAAAACTGAGACACTGAAATATATACAAAAATAAAGAGAAAGTTAAAAATGTGAAGTGCTCAAAAAAGCTGAGACCACAATTTTATACATAGTGTTTTAAATTACTATTATAAATTCTAGGCAAAGGCATTATTATATAAAGTGAGCATGTGGGCAGCGGGCCTTTTTCTAGAGGTAGGTAGTAAAGGCAATATTGTTCCCAATACATGACGGAATAAGGTAAGAATTTCCTTGCAACCGCAATACTGACACAGAAGCCCATGTTTCCAAAGACTCTCAGACGTACTAAATCAAAGATGTGCCTTCCAGAGTTACAGGTGGTTTCCACCCATAGATTAGATGAGTTTCTATGCATCACATCCTTCCTAAGGTTCAGGGGTCAAGCACGCACTCAGCGGGCATGGCTCAGTGACTCAGTGCCCTCCAGGTGCCGGGCCAGACGTCAAATGCTGGAAGTGCAAGAATGTGCATTCAGTCTTACATTGGCGGGAGTCTTTCTCTGACAGCACGATGGGCTTGCGCGACGGGAAGAGCTCCCAGGCAGGCGCAGCCCCGCTAGGCTGCCCCAGGACGGCTTCATGGCCAACCCGCACACCACACACCGCACAGCGCGCACCGCGCACCGCACAGCGCACACCGCACACCGCACAGCGCGCACCGCGCACCGCGCACCGCACAGCGCACACCGGACACCGCACAGCGCAGAGCGCAGAGCGCACACCGCACAGCGCACACCGCACACCGGACACCGGACACCGCGCACCGCGCACCGCGCACCGCGCACCGCACAGCGCACAGCGCACACCGGACACCGCACACCGCACAGCGCACGAAGGCTCGCTGGCCAAGAAGCATTGCAGTCCCCATCGCCTTCTAATTTCAGCTTTCAAATTTCAAGCGTTGAGGTTTTTAAAACATCACTCCTCCCTTCCAACCGCCTGTCGCAAACTGCTAGCCTAACTTTAGAACCAAAACGTTTTGATGCGTGACGAGCTACTGCTCATCTCCATTTTCCGCACAAACACCAAGTTCTTTTCACCTCACAGCCTTACGAAGCTTTAGAAAAAAAAGACTTCCGCCGAAAACATCCGGATGCGTGTGTACTGACTCAGTGACACTAAGTTCACGAACTGTGTTGATTTTCCACTCCGTTCGCCAGCGTTTTTTGCAGTAAGCTTTCAAACCCTTCGGCAAAGTATGCGCGGAATGAAGGCTGAGGGAACGCGCGCGTCTGCGGGCCCCTCCGAGGACGTGTCTCTCCGCCCCGGCCGCGCTCCGTCCCGCAGCTGCCGGGGAAGAGGCGTCTGGGGACAAGCTCGTCAAACGGGCCGGCCGCCAACTTCAGGGAAGCCGCATCGCCCGCCCGCCCGCACTTGTTGCTCGCCAGGGGCCGGGGCTCCTCTGCGGGCCCCGCCTCGCCGACCGCCGCGGGTCTCGGGGGCAGCGCACAGCCTGCGGCCCACGCCCCCGAGACGCCGGTCGGCCGCCGGTGGGACTGGGCCGAGGCCGCGGAGCCCCGGCCCCGGAGAGGGTCAGAGTTGGGGTCGGGTCGCGCCGGCCGCTTCCTCACCTTCGGGGACTGCGCTCCGGGAGTGGCCGGGTCGCTTTCGCACGGCCGCGGAGACAGTGCCGCCCCGGGCCCGGCCGCCGCCGCCGCCATCAGCCCCAGCGCTCCGCGCCGCCGCCGCCGCCGTCGCCTCCGCCTCGTCCCGGCCGCCGCCGCCGCCGCCGCCGCCACCGCGCGGGCCCCCCGCCGCCCCGGCCCCGCCCCCTCCGCCCGCCCGCCCGGGGGCCGGCCCCTGCCGCCGCGCGCCCCGCGGCCCGCCAGCGCCGCCGCCACCGCCATGGCCGCCGCCAGCGCGCCGCCCGCGCGGGAGGGCGCCGGAGGCCGGGAGGGCGCGTGGATGCGGCCGGAACGGAGGACGCCCGGCGGCTGCGGCGCTCCTCACGTCAGCCCGACCCGCCCCGCCGCCGCCGCCTCAGCCCCGCGGTTGCCTCCGCCCCGCCGCCGCCGCCCGGCTCCCCACGGCCCGGCGTTGTACTCGGCCGCGGCTCCCACCAGCCCGCGGCGCGCCCCACCTCCCGCCCGCCCTCCGGCCCGCCCCGGCCCGGCTCGTCTCCACTGGGTGCACTGGCAGCCGCCCCCTCCCCGCGGCCCCCGGCCCGGCCCGGCCCCTGCGCGTCACCCTCCCTCCCTCCCTCTCTCCGCGCCCCGCGGCGCTTGCCCGGCCTCGCCCCGCCCCTCTTGGGGGTCCCCGCCCCGCCCCCTCCCTGCCGGGGGTCGCCGTGCCCCGGAAGCCGCTCGGGGACTGCCCGGCCTCTGCCTCTGCGCGCTCGCAGTCGCCGCCCCTCGCCCGCCTTTGTTCTGGGGCCGCCCCGCTCGCTGGCGCGCCGGAAGAGCGCCGCGGAGCCACCTGCCCAGGCCGCGCTTCCCGGGCATCCGCAGTTCCCCGGGGGGCTGAAGGCGCCCGCCAAGGAGCGTGGGGCAGGCACGGCGGGAAAAGGTCGCAGAGATTCGGCCCGCGTGTCTCTGCGTTCCCGCGTGGTCGATGCCTCCGCCGAGGACGCGGTTGGCGGGGAGCCGGGGAGGGGCCTGAAGGCCGGCTTGACAGGTACGGCAGGAGAACGCGGGGCCGGCGTATTTCAGTGCTTTGATTCCTGACCTCGGGCTGCGTCAGGGCTCTTTAGGACCTCACGGGAGGAGCCGAGCCTGGGCCCCGGGCGGCCAGTCTGCCGCTGACATCACGGACTCCATTACCTGCGCCTGCAGATGACCTGTTCTGGACGGTGGAGAAGGTGCTCAAGAGTTAAAGTACGATCCCGCTTACTTCCCATTCATCCTTGCTGCCTGCGCTCAGCAACACTTCGGAAAGATAAAGGGATTCTTTCTAGGATGTCACATTGACAAACACCGTGCTTACACGCCCAGCCCAGCCTGGCTCGCTTGCTCAGGTCACACAGGTCCCCACTGACGAGCCCAGGCCTTCAAGCCCTGCTAATCCAGCTGAGGCCAGACCCGCCCTACTGCCTCATCCTGCCCCGTGCAGGTGTCAGCTTCCACTGCACTCCTTGTCCGAATCTGCCACGAGGCAACTGCATCTTTCAGCTAAATTGCTTTCATTCATCAGGACCCTCGGTCAGATTCTCCGGATAGAGTTCAGCGTTAAAAAAAAAAAAATCTCTTCAGCTATCTACATTGTGAAAGCTGTTACAAAATGGAGTCAAGGAAAGCCACGAAGGGAAGGTTCTCACTAACAATAGCCTGATAACAATGATCACAAAAAACTGCCAAACCCACAACCTTGCACAAAGGCCACAAAGCTGCACAAAAAAATGCTTTAAGGACATTTGCACAGCTACTGCCTGCCCAATCTTGGACTGGCATCCCCTTTGTTATTGATCTTTATAGCCAAGGATAATTGTTTCAAAACAACTTAGGTAATCCTCCTCACTTTTCCTTGCAAACCCCTTGTCTTCCTTTACCTCCCTCAATACGCCTGTAGTTTACTATGGCACCTTATTCCACATTGCAATGTCTACTCTCAAATAAATTTGTCATGTTTGGCAAACCTGTCTGTTATTTACGTTGACAAGATCAAATGCAAATTTATTCCGGAGTCAACAAATACTGATTCAGTCTTCCAATGTGCAAGGCAAGGAAAAATATTAAGGAGGCACTGTATAGATTGGGATCCCATAGGCAGCTTCAACACTAATAGAATATGGTACAAATATATAATTGTACTTTAAGGCAGCTTAGGTGGAAGACAACTAGCAACTAAAAAAATGGAGTTTGCTAGCAACTAAAAAACTGGAGATTTCAAGGTTGACATAGAATTTGAAAACTGCTTTAAAGACAGGTAGGAAAGATACAGGTAGATGTGCAATGGAAGTAGAAATTGGGTTTCAAGCCCAAAACAGGCCGAGGGGGGGAAATAGACATATTCAGGTACATCAATCATTCTAGTTTGCCATAAGAATAAGGTAAATGAAGGTGGATTCTAGGAGTTAAGGACCAAATACATAGGGAGGTACTATGATGTAATGGAGAGAACAAGGATTTAGAGTTAAGACTTTGGTTTGAATCCCAGATGTGCCACTTACTAGCTGTGTGACCATAGGTAAATTATTTAATATCTCTGACCCTCCATTTCCTCATTTGTATGGTAAGAATAATGACCATTCAATTATTCCACAAATACTTTATGGCAAGCCAAATATTAACTGAGAACTATAATAAATGATGGAGATATAAAAAACTGTTCATTAATCAAATACTGCCTTATTGTTTAATAAGTTACACCCTGAGTTAGGCCCTGGAAATACAGTGATAAGGGGGGAAAAAACATGAAACTGAATGAGACCACTTAGATTATGCAGATATAGGTGAAAATAAGGCCCAAAACCAGTAAGTCCAAAGGTATTCAACTTGTGGAAGTAAGACAGAAGGAAAAAGAAGAAAACTGAGTGTAAAGTACTGTAAACTGAAAGGAGAGAGTGTTTTTAAAAGGAATTGGTCACCTCTCTCAATGGAGAAGTTAGTAAGTTGACATAGAAGTAGCCATTGTATTTAGCAACTTGAAGGTAATTAACTATCTTGACTGTTTCAAGCTATTTCAGCAAAGTGGTGGTTTCAGAAATTAAATTGAAGCAGATGAGAGGAGGAATGTGAGACTAGGAATTGGAAGCTGAGTATAGACAACTCTCTTCTGTGAAGTTTTATTAGTAAAAGTAATGGAGAAAGAGAGTATCTGGAGAGGAGGTTAGCAGTGCTTTTAAGATGGAAAACAGTTGGTATACTAACAAGAATGACTGAGTCTGAAGGTGGAAAACCATGATTGAGCAGAGAGAGGAAATGCTACCGGAAGGCAGCTTGTAAGAAGGCAAGAAGGAATGGGCCCCAGAGCATAGGTATTAGATGAGAAGCAGAATCCACGCATTCTAACAGGAAAGACAGAAAGTGGCTGCAGCTGCAAGCAGGTGAGTGGAAAACTTGAAGGATTTTTATTTCTGACATATTTTCTTTCCTTAATGAAATATAAAGGGAAAATCAGCTGACAATTGAGTAAAGGAGAGAGATACAGAAGGTTTGAGGAAGAAGAAGGTGTGTCAGAGAGCAAGAAAGCAAAGTTTCCAGGATGCCAAGTGCTTTGCCTACTTGAGACGTGTGGTCATGAATTTAAAGTGAAACTAGTCAGTCTGGCTTTGTAAGATTCTCAGTCAAATTTGGGTACTTGGATTGAGGCTTGGACAAAGCAGATAACAGGGTTCATTCACGAAGGAGTTTTCTAGGTGAGGAAGAGAGACAAAAAAATTGGAGTGTGTTTGGAAAGGAGTGATTATAATGATGAGCCATGAAATGTAAGCTGAATAAGGAAGGAAATTAGAGGGCTATAAATGCTGACAAAAGCCAATGAGCTGGCGATTTCAATAAGATTAAAGAGTGGCTGTCTTAAGGGTACTAGAGGTGGTGAGCTGAAAGGACAGGAAGTGATTGCATGAGAATAACTTGCTTGAAATAAGATTTCAGAGGTCATACTAATATTGGCGATAGCAAGGTCTAGAGGGGTAAAAGGAAGTAAAGGCAATTGAATGTGAGTTGGTTAAGGAATTGAGAAACTAGCATACAGCCAGTCCTAGCTTGGCATGGTAGAACAGGGCTACAAAAATGACTATGGAAGTTGATATCGTGCAACGTGATCTTAATCAAAGAGAAAAAGTAAAATTGTTCAGTGACACTTAAGAACTTTTGTTGAAACAACCAAAACTCTCTTACTGCTAGGTAGAAATATATCAGGAATTTTTAAATTGTAAAACTAATTTATTGAGTATGCCATAATTTAAAACATGAGAAACATGGAAAATTAGTCTTTATTCTTTGTAAAAAAAAAAAAAAAAACACAAAGAAAAAAAAGTTACCAATAGTAGTGTGAACTGTGTTTGCCTCTTCTCATACTATTACTTAATCTTCCGTATTGATAAATTGTCATTCTGCTTTCTAAGTTTAGATCAGCTTCCAACTTTTTATCTTTGCATTTTCAATCTTGTGAACTATTCCCAGGAATTCTTTAATACAAAGTGTAGCAGCATCACTTCCTGTGGACCTCCTCACCCTTTTGTCACAGCCACTTTCACTAATCTCTTAACTTAATCAATTCATAAAATTATGAAACCAGAATTTACTGGCTGAAAAAGGTTTTTATTTGGTCTCTTTGTAATTATCATTTTCCTTCCACAGGACAACCATTTAAGAGGACTGCAGTGGCACTCTTCAGGGAGAAGTCAGATTGCTTTTAAGGAAAGAAACTCAAAATGCATGCGGAAGAGAGGTTGGGAATATAGAGGAGCCTGACGAACCACATAAAGAAAGTTCCATAACACATCCTGAAACGCTTAGAGAAGCAAGAAGTCAGATGAGTGGGATGTTCAGATTTGACTGAAGGAAAAGTTTATGTGATATTTCACGTGAGTGATTTTCACAGTGGGCAAATGGTTCAAAAGTTATGTACTTGAATATTTAGCATGATAGTCCGATGGAGTCAGGTGATTCCACCCTTTTATAGGATCCTGGTGAAGTACGGCCTTGGTGGAATGGGGAAAGAGGCTGATGACAGCAGGGCAGAGGTTTTTTTGATACAGGTCTCAACATAGTATATTGGGAAAGAAGAGGAGGAAAGGGGTATTATGGTAGAAGAAAGGCAATAATACACGATATTATCAGAGGACAAAGGAAGGTATCTAACCCAACCTGGAGAAGCAGTGAGAAAGACCTTGGATTGGCAGTAACAAGTATTGCTAGGATCTGAAATGTTTATAATGCTTCTGGAATCCACTTAATCTCAGACAATAGCAGAGGATTATATTAGGGACAATCTAGAACCTTAAAAGTAGGCGGAAGAGTTGGTATTCACAAACAAGGCAATCAAGAACCACCGAGGGGTTTTGAGGCAAGGAGTGATACGAAGTTATGCTTCCAAGATGAAAACTCCTTCAGTTTTATGTGTAAGGTGTGTAGATGAGACTTATGGCAAAGAAAAATAGGCCCATTGGGTTTTCTCCCTGGCTTATTCTTGGAAGCATTTACTATAAAAGAGGTGTAAGTTGCTGAATACCCCCAATACAAAAGAAATTCAGTGAGGTCAAGGGCATTGTCTGTTTTCTCACCACGGTACAATCTACATCTCACACAGTGCCGAGAACATAGTCGATGCATGATTCTGTTGAACAAAAAAAGATAATAAATGAATCATGGAAAGAAAGGAGCTATTGAAACAGATTTGAGAGAAGTGAGTACCTATACTAGAGATCTAATAGAAATGGAAAACTGAAGCTATTTTGAGCCACTTCGAAAAATTTAAATCTATAGAATTTAACAACTAAGTATATATGGGGATTTAGAGAAGGGTAAGAGAACAGAGCTAAAGGTAACTTGGAGATGTCAGACTTAGAATAAATGTGCACAAGTGCTTGATTACATATTATTTACTTTAATTCACATACAAATCTTAGGAAAAAGAAGTCTCATTTTACAAACAAGTCTATGAAGCAGTTAAGTCAATTACTAGGTAGTATATTTTGCAATTAATTTATCCTGACAAGTTCATCAGGAAGGCACATTTCATGATATGGCATATTTCATAGGTTTCTTATTACTGATTTTTTTCTGTGGTCAAAGTTTGTATCAAGTACTCCTCTTTTAGAGATTTTTTGGCTACAGCTATGATGTGTATGCTCTGTATGATGGTGGAGTGATTTTTTTTCCACCAAGCATATTTTTATTTTATTATGAAAGAACAGTTGTTCTGATATACAGTTGCAAGATGGAAACTCTCAGAGAATTTTAGTTTACTAACAGAATTGGTATAAATAGTAAGAAAATGATCAAAATGTTTTTTTTAATTTATTCTAAAAAAACAGAATACATGTGCAGAACGTGCAGGTTTGCTACATAGGTATACATGTGCCACGGTGATTTGCTGCACCTGTTGACCCATCCTCTAAGTTCCCTCCCCTCAACTCCCACCCCCAACAGGCCCTGGTGTATATTGTTCCCCTCTCTATGTCCATGTGTTCTCAATGTTCAGCTCCCACCTATGAGTGAGAATATGCAGTGTTTGGTTTTTGCTCCTTTGTTAGTTTGCTAAGAATGATGGTTTCCAGCTTCATCCATGTGTCTACAAAGGACATGATCTCAATGATCTCATTCCTTTTTATGGCTACATAGTATTCCATGGTGTATATATACCACATTTTCTTTATCCAGTCTGTCATTGATGGGCATTTGAGTTAGCTCCATGTCTTTGCTATTGTAAATAGTGCTGAAATAAACATACATGTGTATGTGTCTCTATAGTTGAATGCTTTATATTCTTTTGGGTATATACCCAGTATTAGAATTGCTGGGTCAAATGGTATTTCTGGTTCTAGATCCTTGAGGAATTACTGTACTGTCTTCCATAATGGTTTAACTAATTTACATTCCCACCAACAGTGTAAAAGCATTCCTATTTCTCTACAGCCTCACCAGCATCTATTTTTTTTTCTGAGATGGAGTCTTGCTCTGCCACCAGGCTAGAGTGCAGTGGCGCAATCTTGGTTCACTACAACCTCTGCCTCCCAGGTTCAAGCAATTCTCCTGGCTCAGCCTCCTGAGTAGCTGGGACTACAAGCACGTGCCACCATGCTGAGCTAGTTTTTGTATTTTTAGTAGAGACGGGGTTTCACCATTTTAGCTAGGATGGTTTAGATCTCTTGACCTTGTGATCTGCCCACCTTGGCTTCCTAAAGTGCTAGGATTACAGGCATGCGTCACCATGACTGGCCTGTTTCCTGACTTTTTAATAATCACCATTCTGATAGGCATGAGATGGCATCTCGTGGTTTTGATTTGCATTTCTCTGATGATCAGTGATGTTTGGCTTTTTTTAATATATATTTTTGTTAGCTGCGTAAATGTCTTCTTTTGATAAGTATCTGTTCATATCCTTTGCCCCCTTCTTAATGGGGTTGTTTTTTTCTTGTAAATATGTTTAAGTTCCTTGCAAATTCTGGATATTAGACCTTTGTCAGATGAGTAGATTGCAAATATTTTCTCCTATCATGTAGGTTGCCTATTCACTCTGATGATAGTTTCTTTTGCTGTGCAGAAGCTGTTTAATTTAATTAGATCCCATTTGTCAATCTTGATTTTTGTTGCAATTGCTTTTGGTGTTTTTGTCATGAAGTCTTTGTCCATGCCTATGTCCTAAATGGTATTGCCTAGATTTTCTTCTAGAGTTTTTATGTTTTGGGGTTACACATTTAAGTCTTTAATCTATCTTAAGTTAATTTTCATAAAAAATGTACGGAAGGGGTCCAGTTTCAGTTTTCTGATATGGCTAACCAGTTTTCCCAGTACCATTTACTAAGTAGGAGATTTTTTTCCCATTGCTTGTTTTCATCAAGTTTGTTGAAGGTCAGATGGTTATAGATGTATGGTGTTATTTCTGAGGTCTCTGTTCTGTTCCATTGGTCTTATGTTTGTTTTGGTACCAGTACCATGCTGTTTTGGTTACTGTAGCCTTGTAGTATAGTTTGAAGTCAGGTAGCATGATGCCTCCAAGCTTTGTTCTTTTTGCTTAGGATTGTCTTGGCTATATGGGGTCTTCTTTGATTCCATATGAAATTTAAAACACTTTTTTCTAATTCTGCAAAAAATATTAACAGTAGTTTGATGGGAATAGCATTGAATCTATAAATTACTTGGGGCAGTGTAGCCATTTCCACAATATTGATTCTTCCTATCCATAAGGATGGAATGTTTTTCCATTTGTTTGTGTCCCCTGTTGTTTCCTTGAGCAGTGGTTTGTAGTTCTCCTTGAAGTCCTTCACATCCCTTGTTAGCTCTATTCCTAGGTATTTTATCCTTTTGTAGTGATTGTGAATGGGAGTTCATTCATGATTTGGCTCTCTGCTTACCTATTGTTGTTGTAAAGGAATGCTTGTGATTTTTCCACATTGATTTTGTATACTGAGACTTTGCTGAAGTTGCTTATCAGTTTCAGAAGGTTTTGGGCTGAGATGATGTGGTTTTTCTAAATATAAAATCATGTCGTCTGCAAACAGAGACAACTTGACTTCTTCTCTTCCTATTTGAATACCCTTTATTTCTTTCTCTTGCCTGATTGCCCTGGCCAGAACTTCCAGTATTACATTGAATAGGAATGGTAAGAAAGGACATCCTTGTCTTGTACAGGTTTTCAAAGACAATGCTTCCAGCTTTTGCCCATTTAATATGATATTGGCTGTGGGTTGGTCATAAAAAGATCTTATTATTTTGAGATATGTTCAATCAATATCTAGTTCATTGAGAATTTTTAACATGAAGGGATATTGAATTTGATTATCAAAGGCCTTTTCTGCAGCTATTGAAATAATCATGTGGTTTTTGTCTTTGGTTCTGTCTATGAGATGGATTAAGTTTATTGATTTACATATGTTAAACCAGCCTTGCATCCCATGGTTGAAGCTGACTTGATCATGGTAGATAAGTTTTTTGATGTGCTGCTGGATTCGGTTTGCCAATATTTTATTGAGAGCTTTTGCATTGATGTTCATCAGGGATATTAGCCTGAAGTTTTCTTTTTTTGTTGTGTCTCTTTCCAGTTTTGGTATCAGGATGATGCTGGCTTCATAAAATGAGTTAGGAAGAAGTCCCTCCTTTTCAATTGTTTGGAGTTTTTGCATTGATGCTCATCAGGGGTATTAGCCTGAAGTTTTTTTGTTGTGTCACTTCCCAGTTTTGGTATCAGGATGATGCTGGCTTCATAAAATGAGATGGAAAGAGTCCCTCCTTTTCAATTGTTTGGAATAGCTTCGTAAAATGTGTTAGGAAGGAGTCCCTCCTTTTCAATTGTTTGGAATAGTTTCAGTAGGAATGGTACTGCTCCTCTTCGTATCTCTGGTAGAATTCAGCTGTGAATCCATCTGGTCCTGATGTTTTTTTGGTTGGTAGGCTATTAATTGCTGCCTCAATTTCAGAGTTTGTTATTGGTCTATTTAGTGATTCAACTTCTTCCTGGTTTAGTCTTGGTAGGGTGTAAGCATCCAGGAATTTATCCATTTCTTCTAGATTTTCTAGTTTATTGGCATAGAAATCTTTATAGTATTCTCTAATGGTAGTATTTATGTGGTATCAGTGGTATATCCCCTTTATCACTTTTTATTGTGTCTATTTGATTCTTTTCTCTCTTTATATTAGTCTAGCTAGCAGTCTACCTATTTTGTTAATTTTTTCATAAAAACTGGCTTCTGGATTCATTGATTTTTTTTTTTTGGAGGGTTTCTTGTGTCTCTATCCCCTTCAATTCTTCTCAGATCTTAGTTATTTCTTGTCTTCTGCTAGCTTTTGGATTAGTTTTCCTTTGCCTCTGTAGCTCCTTTAATTGTGATGTTAGGGTGTTGATTTGAGATCTTTCTAGCTTTCTGATGTGGGCATGTAGTGCTATAAATTTCCCTCTTAACACTGTTTTAGCTGTGTCCCAGAGATACTGGTACATTGTCTTTTTGTCCTCATTGGTTTCAAATAACTTCTTGATTTCTGCCTTAATTTCATTATTTCCCCCAGGAGTCATTCAGGAACAAGTTCAATTTTCATGAAATTGTGTGGTTTTGGCTGGGTGCAGTGACTCACACCTGTAATCCCAGCGTTTTGGGGGTCAGGTGGGTGAATCATGAGGCCAGGAGTTTGAGACCAGCCTAGCCAACACAATGAAACCCCGTCTCTACTAAAAATACAAAAATTAGCTGGGTATGGTGACACACGCCTGTAGTCCCAGCTACTCAGGAGGTTGAAGCTGGAGAACTGCTTGAACCTGGGAGGCAGAGGTTGCAGTGAGCCGAGACCCTGCCATTGTACTCCAGCCTGGCCTGGGTGACAGAGTGAGACTCCATCTTAAAAAAAAAGAAAAGAAATTGTGTAGTTTTGAGTGAGTTTCTTAATCCTGAGTTCTAATTTGATTGCACTGTGGTCTGAAAGAATGTGTGTTATGACCAGTTCTTTTGCATTTGCTGAGGAGTGCTTTACTTACAATTAGGTGATCAATTTTAGAATAAGTGCTATGTGGCACTGAGAAGAAAGTATGTTCTGTTGATTTAGGGTAGAGAGTTCTGTAGATGTCTCCTAGGTCCACTTGATCCAGAGCTGAGTTCAAGTCCTGAATATCCTTGATAATTTTCTGTCTCATTGATCCATCTAATACTGACAGTCGGGTGTTAAAGTCTCCCACTATTACTGTATGGGAGTCTAAGTTTCTCTACAGGTCTCCAAGAACTTGTTTTATGAATCTGGGTATTCCTGTATTGGGTGTATATATATTCAGAATACTTAGGTCTTGTTGTATTGTTCCCTTTAGCATTATGTAGTTCTCTTCTTTGTCTTTTTTGATTTGTTAGTTTTAAGTCTGTTTTGTCAGAGAGTAGATTGCAACCTCTGCTTTTTTTTCTTTTTCGTTTTTCTGCTTTCCATTTGCTTGGTAAATTTTCTTCTATCCCTTTATTTGGAGCCTGTGTGTCCTTGCATGTAAGATGGGTCTCCTGAATAAAGCATACCAACAGGTCTTGACTCCTTATCCAATGTGCCATTCTGTGTCTTTTAATTGGAGGCATTTAACCCATTTACATTTAAGGTTAGTATTATTATGTGTGAATTTGATCCTGTCATCATGATGCTATTTGATTATGTTCCATCCTAGTTGGTGCAGTTTCTTCATAGTGTCATTGGTTTTTATATTGTGGTGCACTTTGCAGTGGCTGGTACTGGTTTTTCCTTTCCATATTTAGTGCTTCTTTCAGTTCTTGCAGAGCAGGCCTGGGGGTAACAAAATACCTCATATCATTTGCTTGTCTGGAAAGATTTTATTTCTCCTTTGCTTATGAAGCTTAGTTTGGCTGGATATGAAATTCTGGGTTGAAAATTATTTTCTTTAAGAAGTTGAATATTGGCCCCCAATCGCTTCTGGTTTGGAGAGTTTCTGCTGAGATGTCCACCATCAGTCTGATGGGCTTCCCTTTGTAGGTGACCTGGCCTTTCTCTCTGGCTGCCCTTAACAGTTTTTCCTTCATTTTGACCTTGGAGAATCTGATGATTATGTGTCTTAGAGGTTGATCTTCTCATGGAGTATCTTAATGGTATTCTCTGTATGTCCTGAATTTGCATGTTGGCCTGTCCTGCTGGGTTGGGGAAGTTCTCCTGGATAATATCCTGAAGTGTGTTTTGTTCCCATTCTCCCTACCTCTTTCTGGTACTCCAATCAATTGCAGGCTTGGTCTTTTTATGAAGTCGCATATTTCTTGGAGGCTATATTCGTTCCTTTTCATTCTTTTTTCTCTATTCTTGTCTGTATTTCTTATTTCAGTAAGGTGGTCTTCAAAGTCTGATATCAGTTCTTCCAGTTGGTTGATTTGGCTATTGATACTTGTGTATGCTTCACGAAGCTCTCATGCTGTTTTTCAGCTCCATCAGGTTGTTTATGTTTCTCTCTAAACTCGTTATTCTAGTTAGCAATTTTTCTAATCTTTTATCAAAATTCTTTGCCTCCGGTTAGAACACGCTCCTTTAGCTCATCATAGTTTTTTTATTAACCTTCTTCTGAAGTCTACTTCTGTCAATGTATCCATCTAATCCTCCATCCAGTTCTGCCTCCTTAGTGGAGAGACATTGCCATCATGTGGAGGAGAAGAGGCACTCTGGCCTTTTGGGTTTTCAGCATTTTTTTCATTGATTCTTTCTCATCTTCATGAGTTTGTCTAGTTCTGATCTTTGAGGCTGCTGACCCTTGGATGGGGTTTTTGTGGAGGCTTTTTTTGTTGTTGATGCTATTGTTGCTTTCTGCTTGTTTGTTTTTCTTTAAATAGTCAAATCCTTCTTCTGTAGGTAGAGCGCCTGCAGTTTGCTGGGAGTTCACTTCAGGCCTTATTCATCTGATTCGCTGATGTGCCTGGAGATGTCACTCAAGGAAGCTGTAGAGCAACAAAGATGGGTGCCTCCTCCTCCTTCTGGGATATCTAATTTCAAGGGGCTTCAACCTGATGACAGTAGGACAGCTCTTGTTTAGGGTTTCTGACAACCCCTGTAAGACGGTCTTACCTAGTTGGGTGGCATGGGGAGCAGGACCCATTTAATGAAGCACTTTGTCCCTTGGTAGAGAGGGTCTGTTTCACTGTGGGGAAACCCACTCATCTGGGCTGCCTGGATTGCTCAGAACTACCATGAGGAGAAGCTAAGTCTGCTGGTCCGCAGAGACTGCAGCCACCGCTCATGCTAGGGGCTCAGGCCCAGGGAGATCAGAATTCTGTCCCAGACCCTCTGGCTGTAGCTATTGGAGATGCTGCAGGGAAGCCTCGCCCCCTGAGGAAGGATGGGTCAGGGTTAGACCTGAAGAGGCACTCTAGCCACAGACTGCCATAGCTGGTGTGCTGTGCTGTGAGGACAAGTGTTGGAACCAAACTGTCCAGCCTCCCTGGATACAGCAGGAGAAATCCATAGCCTGGAGCGATAGACACGGGTGCCGCCATCCCCCACCCAGGAACTTAGTGTGTTAAGCAGTTGTGAGTCCCAGTGCGGGTTGCTGCCCCTCCCTCAAACGGCTTAAACAGCAGGCAGCCACAGCCACTGTTGGTCACCCCTCCCCTTGGGAAGTAGGCTTAAGCAGATTCTAGCTGAGAGGCTGTAAGAATCTGTGTTCCAGGATTTTTGATGCTAAGCCCCAGTGGTGTGTGTTCGCAAGTGGGATCTTCTGATCCATGGGTTGCACAGTTCTATGGAAAAAGCACAATTTCCCCAGCTGGGTAGCATGCTCACTCACTGCCTCCCTTGGCTAGGGCGTGGTGGAGGGGGTTCCCTCTCAGGTGGGCTGCAGCACCACACTGCTCTTCCTTCTCTCTGTGGGTCACACCAGCCTTCTAGTCAATTTTGATGAGAGAACCTGGGTTCCTTGGTTGCCAGTGAAGGATTCACATGCTTATGTTTTTTTCAATAGGAGCCTCCAATAGGACCCTGTTTCCAGTCAGTCATCTTCGCCCTGCTCCTAGTTTCTGCAGGGCTGGGAAGGCCTCAGGAAACTTTCAATCATGCCTCAAGGCAAAGGGAAAGCAAGGCACCTTCTTCACAGGGCAGCAGAAGGGAGCTGGAGTTATTTCTTAAGAATAATTCTGACCAAACTTGCATGCACTTTCTCAGCCAAACTCCATTTGGATCTATTCAGGCAGGTATAAACCAACTCATTATCAAACTTAAATGGAAAAAAAAATCCTCCTCTGCTATTTTTATGTTCTTCTTTGTAGATAACTGAACTAATAGGTATTTTTACTGGTCAATATTGACATGGTTGTTTTTAGCTGTAATGATGAAAATCATACTATCACAGGCATTATTGCTTGTCTCTCACGTCCATACCCTGCCTCCTTGCTAGAAGAGTCCCAATTTGTACATTGGATCCACAATTTTCTCACCCTTTTTTTTTTAGAGGTGGAGTCTCACCATGTTGCTCAGGCTGGTCTCAAATTCCTGGGCTAGAGCAATCCTACCACCTTGGCCTTCCCATGTCTAGGATTACAGGAGTGAACCATTGTACCTGACCAATATCCACAATTTTCACATGATCTTGTGCTTCAAGAAAGGTAGGCGCCAGCCCCAAACCTAAGGAGGGAATTACAACTGGTCTTGTCATGGGAACATGACTAAATTCTGTCAAGTAAAATTAATGTACGTGGAAGTCCGTGGGGAGAGTGGGAAGTTGGATAGAACCTGGATCCTTAATCAAATCCCTGGCAAATAAAATTTTCCTCATTTCTTTAAACAATTATAATCAGTTTTCAGTTCTTGCATCTAAAAAAAGAGCCTAACAGGCTCACAGAGCCTGATTAACAGAGTCTAATAGATTAGTAAATTGACTACACATTTGTAAGCAGTTTGGTTGGAGAGGGAGGGTAGTAGGGAATTATGAAATATGTAACATCTTTCTTTCAAACTTGGTGATTCCTTTCAAAAAATGAATACAAAGTATTAAAATATTGTTAGGAATTTCCAAAATCTATCTTAACATCTACTGAATTTGATGCTTTCCAAAGTTGCATTTTAATTTCCTGTAGCAAATTACAATTTTCTTAAATCTTACAAAAATGATATTTTCCCTATATTCTGCTATAATTTGTATACACACACACACACACACACACACACACACAGACACACACACCTCTTTTATACTACTTTGGGGTAATATTATGTTAGTAATATAATAACATTTCTAAGTATAAATGTAAAAATCTAGCTTCTACTTTGTTGTTAATATAATTAAAAGGCCTCAATTAGAAATAAAAATATAGCAAATTAGAACTATTATGAGATTCACAAATATATAAATTCCATTTATTTTTTAAAAGTTCAGAAGTAAACACTCCTTAGTACCTGTAATGAGCTATTCATAATAAAGGGCAAACACCAAGACCAGTGCCATGTAGGAATCTGCTTCATGTTTTGCTGCAACCCAGCTGTCCCATGCAATATCCCAGATCCATCTGCTGGCAATCTGTGAGAGAATATTTTTAAAGACCAACTTTAAATAAATATGTTAAGAAGTAATTTTCAAATCTACACTCATTTTTTAAAAAATAAGTGCATCAGTATCTCAGAAATTATTTTTAATATGTAATTTGTCTGGTTTTCACTTTCATAAAGATACTGGAGAATAACACTGTCCCCGCTCATCCTTCTTCTTTATTGGAGGCTGGCCTTTCTCTAAAACAGGGAGAGAGGTTCCCTTAGCAGTGTTTCCAGGGCCAGAAGCAGAAGGTACCTTGGAATGGGGGTATAGTGGCTCTGAATACAGTGTAACTCTGTCATGTAGTCCAGGACAAGGAAGTCTTCTCACCCGTTAAAGATTTTCAGTCAAAAAGTTTGTGAGAACCTTGCCTTGAAATGAAAAAATGGCATTCATTATACAAGTAGTCTGTAATGGACAATTCTAACTACTTTTCTCCATATACTAATTCAAACGTGATCTGACTCCAGCTGACTTATTTGTGGAGGATCTAAAATTCTCAAATGGCCCAAATTCTTTTTCTTTCTTTCTTTTTTTCTGAGACATATGGCCCAAATTCTTTTTCTTTTTTTTGTCTTTTTTGTTTACCAGGAGTGCAATGGCATGATCTTGGCTCATTGCAACCTCTGCCTCCTGAGTTCAAGTGATTCTCCTGCCTCAGACTCCTGAGTAGCTGGGATTACAGGTGTCTGCCACCATGTCTGACTAATTTTTGTATTTTTAGTAGAGACGAGGTTTCACCACATTGGCCAGGCTGATCTCAAACTCCTGATCTCAGGTGATCCGTCTGCCTTGGCCTCCCAAAGTGCTGGGATTACAGGTGCGAGCCACCACATCCGGCTGAAAATGGCCCAAATTCTTTATGGCTTCTCCTATTAAGAAGTTGACTTTATGTCCCCACCCAGTGAATAAGACTTGGCATTGTTATTTGCTATGAGTTGCAAAATATGACACCGTGAACCTTCCAAGCAAGGCCTTCAGAGGTCTTGTAGCTTCTGATCTTATGCTCAGGGAACACTATACTGAGACTCCCAGGTTAAGAAAGCCCACTCAATCTACTGGAGGATGCTCGCTCACAAGCAGGAGAACCCAGATGCCCAGCCCACAGCTAGCCCAATGGTCAGACAAGTGAGAGAAGCCATCTGGGACCTGCAGGCCTAGGTAAGTCATGAGATGGCTACAAGTACATCACTGAGACCAGCAGAAAGGCCAAGTAACTCACCCAGACCGAGCTGACTCATAGAAAGTAAGCAAATGCATGGCTGTTGTTATAAACTACTAGTTCTGGGGTGGTTTTCTGTGCAATAATATAAGCTGAAATATTCCCCCACTCTGCATCATGTCACTCTCTACTAGCTACTAGTCCAATTCCACATGTTGCGTATTAAGCACATCAACTCATCCCTGCCTCAAGATCTTTGCACTTGAATTTTTCTCTGCTTGAAACGTCATCCCTCCTCTTTGGTACAGCCGGTTCCTTCTTATCTGGACATCAGAGGGTTTCCCCTTCTCTAAACAATCCCAAAGAGCCACTCTGCTACTCTATCATATCCCTACTTTAATATTCTCTTTGTGGTGCTTACCATGTAGAACACCCCTATTTCTTAAGTGTGTATGTCATACGTGGTGCAGCTTCTCTTTTCCATAGGAGCCAGGACAGTTATTTCTTGCTGACTCTTCCCTCACCAGTACCCCTATGCCAGTCCAGGTCCCCTTCCCCATGCTTCATCATGCAGTCCACTCCTGCATGGAACCTCTACAGATTCTTCCAAACACAAATTTTTCTCTCTTTTCTCTCCAACGCCCACATATTAATTATCAACTCCTTAGGTAATTACACAGCCTAGTGATATTATCTCTTTATTAATAAATAATGTTAATAATTACCTTGCTGTTTATTGAGGGCTCTGTGCTGGTCATTATGTTAAGGATTTTAATACAGATAATTTCATTTAATCTTCACAACAGCTCTAGGAAACCAGTTTTATCATTTTATAGATGAAGAAACTTCATTTTATAGATGAAGAAACTGCTGAGGCCACAGCCAGCAAGTGTTGCAGAGGCAATCTGTCTCCAGAACCCAGGCTGTTTATATTACCCCTATCATTTTAGTTCCTTAAATTCTAAATTGTGGTGTTTTATCTCCTTAACTAGAGTAAAAACTCCTTGAGAATCATTCTTGTATTTTCCTTTATCGTTATCATTCCTTGTATTTTCCTTAGTACCTAATTAATTTTCATCTTAGTACCTAACTAATTTTCTCTTTCCTTAGTACCTAACTTTCACCATTAGTGCCCAAAATAAATGTGCTGATTAATTAACTTAAATGACATTACACTGTCAAAACTGATATGATCAAGGAATAGAGTAATCATGCAATTTAAGAAATTATTAGCACCAAATTGCCACTTCTAGGTTTGTACTTTCCTTTTTCTTTCTTTCTTTTTTTTTTTGAGATGGAGTCTCATTCTGTTTCCCAGGCTGGAGTGCAGTGGCGTGATCACAGGCCACTGCAGCCTCTGCCTCTCAGGTTCAAGTGATTCTCCTGCCTCAGCCTCCTGAGTAGCTAGGATTACCACCATGCCCAGCTAATTTTTGAATTTATTAGAGACGGGGCTTCACCATGTTGGCAAGACTGGTCTCGAACTCCTGACCTTAGGGGATCCACCTGCTTCAGCCTCCCAAAGTGTTGAGATTACAGGCATGAGCCAATGCACCCCGCTGGGTTGTACTTTTTGAAACAATTTACAGTGAAATAAATATATTTACCAAAATGATAATTTCATTCACAAGGTACCTCAGAATCAATGGCGTACATTTGAGTCATCACAGTGAAAATCAAATCACTAGAGAGAGATGCCTTAATTGCTAGATCCTGTATCAATGGGGTACTTACATTTATTGCTTGGCCAGTCTTTTGAATGAATAATACTTTTATAATGAACTTATAACGGTGGTACCCAAATTCTTTGACCGCTAACAGTATGCGATCTGCCAATTCAAGTGACAAGTGAGAGAAGACTTTATCATCATATTTGACATCTTTAAGACTTTCCTTCAAGAAAATTTAAGAAAAATACTTTTATTTTCAAACCAAATATTCTCTATACATAAAAATTCAAGTAGAAAACATATCTAAATAATATATATAACTGTTTTAAAAATAAATATATTCTTCACTAAATAGTATTAAATAAATTTTAGGCCGGACACAGTGGCTCACACCTGTAATCCCAGCACTTTGCGGGGCTGAGGTGGGTGGATTGCCTGAGGTCAGGAGTTCAAAACTAGCCTGACCAACATAGTGAAACCCCGTCTCTACTAAAAATACAAAAAATTAGCTGGGCATGGTGGCAGGCACCTGTAATCCCAGCTACTCAGGAGGCTGAGGCAAGAGAATCACTTGAACCCGGGAGGGGAAGTTTTCAGTGAGCCAAGATCCCACCACTGCACTCCAGCCTGGGCAACAAGAGGGAGACTCAGTCTCAAAAAAAAAATATGCTTACCTATTTCAGTAACAGTTTTGAGGAATATTTATTTTGGTTTTCAAATTATGTTCAATTACTTTTCATTATCAACATAAGCTGTAAGTTGTAATTTACTACTCTAACAATAGAGAGATACAACAAGATATTTTTTTGAAGAAGACTTCTAGAAATTCTTAGGTAAAGGAAAGAAGCCTTTTAAAATATATACATTTATTAAAATTCATATTTTGGTTTTCCTATAGTGAAGATTACTTGGACTCAGAACCTGTACCAAGTCACTGTCCTGCTCAGTGGGCTCACATTAAAACTACTTTCTAACCCTCCCCTGTAGCCTCTCACTCCACTGATTTTTCTCTTTGGCCTCTAGGAAAGTGAAATCAAAGATTTCTAACAATGTTTATTAATAAATTAATGTATAGCTTGAAGGAAATGGACATGGCTAGTGGGCTATAAAGCATTATACTTTCTTACAAACCAGGAGCAAAACTGGACACCTAGCGGGCAGACTACACATCTTTGATTAACTGACTTCTTGTGCCTGCATCAATGACACAATGCTTCTGGTTCAAATGACAATTTCATGAACCAATTCTGGGAATAAATGTCTCCATATATATGGAGACATTTATTCATATATATATACATATATACACACACACATATATGAATATGTATATATATGAAGAAATCTCCAGAGAAAGAGGTTATATATATAACCCTCATACAATACTGTTTATCATATGTATTTATCAACCTGTTTAACATATGTATTTATCAACCTACTGTTAGTATCTGCTGGACTTTAGTTTCTACTGAATGAGCTTGGAATTTCTTCAATGGCTCCATTCTGTATGAATTAGCAAACTTTAATTTTGCCAGGGCACTCTTCCATTCTTTACCTATATCAGCAATTGAGTCATCAAAAGGAGGCTCCACATACTGAACATCATGAATTGACTCTCTCAGTCTTTCTCTTAAAATCTGTGCATACTGGAGGAGAAAGAGGGGAAGAGAAAAGGGGAGAAAAGATTAATTTTTAAACTGTAAAATTAGATTTTAGATTAGAGAACACTGTACAGTGGTACGGGGCTCACACAAATCTTGGAAATATTGGAAATCTGTTAAACAGATTTCTACAATAATGAGGTTACTAAATCTTAGATTCACTCCTGGCTATCAATTTGGCAAAAGACCATGGATGATTCAAAGGAACTAGAAACAAGAGTGGCCTTCAAGGAGGGCAACTGAATGGCTATGGGATGAAGATATAGGGAAAACCTATCTTCCTCCCTATCCTGAGATTATGAAAATATTATCCTTCCATATGCTGCCTGGGCACTGTGCCTCACACTGGTCATCCCAGCACTTTGGGAGGCTGAGTGGGGTGGATCACATGAGGTCAGGAGTTCGAGACCAGCCTGGCCAACATGATGAAACTCCATCTCTATTAAAAATACAAAAATTAGCCAGGCATAGTGGTGGGTGCCTATAATCACAGTTACTCAGGAGGCTGAGGCAGGAGAATCGCTTGAACCAGGGAGGAGCCAAGATTGTGCTACTGTACTCCAGCCTGGGTGACTGTGAGACTGTCTCAAAACAAAACAAACAAAAACTACATATACATATACATATAACTATAGGGATATGTAATATACTATGGATGATGCAAATATAAATATAAATGTGATGTACCCTAAATGATAAATGCCAAGCTAATAGTAATCACCTCTGATAAGAGATTAGGATTAGGGATAATCATTGAGAATAATTTTAAATTCATCTGAACTGCTTGAATTTTTATAATGAAAAGTTTACTCATTCTTTGAGCCAGTTCTTCTGGTGGTTAACTAATATAATAAATTAATTCCCTATAAATTAAAAAAAAAGAAAATGTTATCCTTCATTGTCCTGAAATTTTATTTTACTTTATTTACTTATATTTAAATAATAAAATTATTTAGGTAGCACATTCATAAGTCTTCAGCTGAAAAAACACCAAAAGTGCATTGATTCTACATATACTCAGTTCATGCTTTTGACATGAAACATCCATTTGTGACATTCAATATGCATTAATGAAGTATTTATTTAGTGCCTAATATGTCCCAAATAAATGCTCTAGCCTCTTTAAGTTAAAGCAGTGAGCCTCATTTTGTTAACAGCCAGGAATTTCCTTTTCTTGCCTAATTGCTTGGCTAGAATTTCCAGTTCTATGTTGAAAAAAAGTGGCAAAAGTGGAAATCCTTGCTTTGTTACTAATATTACAGGAAAAGCTTTCAGTCTTTCCCCATCAAGTATGATGTTTGCTGTGCAGTTTTCATAGGGCTTTTACTATGTTGAAGAAGTTTCCTCCTATTACTAGTTTGTTGGATGTTTTTACAATAAAAAAGTGTTGAATTTGACATATGCTTTTTCTTCATCAATTGAGATTGATCATGTGGTTTATTTCTTCATTTAGTTAAGGTGGTGTATTACCTTGATCAGTTTTCAGCTTGTTAAACCATCCTTGCATTCCAGGAACAAATTTCACTTGGTCTTGATGTCAAATCCTTTATATAAAATGCTGAATTCAGTTTGCTAGTATTTTGTTGAGAATTTTTGCATCAGTGTTAACACATGACACAGGTCTATAGTTTGCTTTTCTTGTGATGTCTGTGTCTGTCTTTGCTATTAGGCTAATGCTGACTTCCTAAAATGAGTTAGACTGTATTCTCTCTATTTTTATCTTCTGAAAGAGACTGTAGATAATTGATACATATTTTTCCTTAAATGCTTGGTAGAATTCACCAAAGAAATCACCTGAACCTGGTGATTTCTGCTTTGGAAGGTTGTTATTGATTCAATTTTTAAAAACAGATATAGGCTTATTCAGATTATCTATTTCTTTTTGTATAAGTTTTGGGAGGTTGCATCTTTCAAGGAATTGATCCATTTCATCTATGCTACCAAATTTCTGGGCAGAGAATTGTTCATAATATTATTTTATTGTATTTTTGATGTTCATAAAATTTCCAGCAACATCCTGACTTGCATTTCTGCTATTAGTAATTTGTGTCCTCTTTTTCTTAACCTGGCTAGAGGCTTATAGACTTTATTGATCTTTTCAAAGGAAAAGGTTTTGGTTTTGTTGGTATCTGATTTCAATTTCATCAATTTCGGCTATAATTTTTTATTATTTCTTTCCTTCTACATACTTTCAATTTAATTTTTTCTTTTTCTAGTTTCGTAATGTAGAAGCTTAAATTATTTTAGCTCTTTCTTTTCTAATATGTGCATACATTTAATACTATACATTTCCTCCAAGCCCTGTTTTTGCTGCATTCTACAAATTTTGATGTTTTCATTTTTACTTAGCTCAAAATATTTTTAAAATTTCTTTTCAGATTTCTTCTTTTGTTGCAGTGTTTTTGGTGTCTAGCATTTCTGTTTCTTTCTTAGGATTTCTGTTTCTGTGCTTACATTGCTCATCTGTTTTTGCATGCTATTTTATCAACTACAGTCCTTTAACATATTAATTATAGTTATCTTAAATTCTGTCGGATAATTCCAACATCCCTGCTATATCTGGTTCTGATGCTTACTTTGTGTCTTTGTTGTTTAGTATGCCTAATTTTCTTCATGATAGCCAGACATGTTTCACTGGGTAAAGAAACTACTATAATAAGGCCTCTAGTAATGTGCTGGTAAGGTATTAGTGGAGAGGAAGCATTCTATAATTCTATGACTAGGCCTTTTAGTGAACCTGTGCTTCTGGACTGTGAATTTCACTGGTGCTTCTGAGTTTTCTGCTTTTTTCCCCCCCTACTTGCTTAAGTCATACAGGATGGCTAAGGAGGGATGGAGTGAGGTCACAGAGCAAACTGCTGCTTGTCACTCTACTTTTGGGGGCAGCAGCTTGTCCTGTGACTTCACTTCTCTTATGGATCTAAGAAGTTCATTTGTTCAGTTTGTTCAGCTTTTTACTTGTTAGGACATAGTAGAAACTTTAAGCCTCTCACATGTAGAACAAGAAGCTGAAAGTCTTATATTTGTTTTTTGAATATTTTAGCTGAGTATAGAATTCTAGGTTGATAGTTTTCTTTCAGTCCTTAAAGATGATGCTTCAGTGATTTCTGTCTTGCATTGCTTCTGAGTACACTGTCATTTTTGTTTCTGTGTACATAATGTTGCTTTGTTCTAGTTGCCTTTAAATTTTTAAATCACTGGTTTCAAGAAATTTTATTATTGTATGTCCTGGCATAATTTTCTTCATGTGTCTTGTGCTTGGATTTCACTGAGGTTCTTACATTTGTGGGTTTGTAGTTTTCATCAAATTTGGAAATTTCTCATCTCTTTCTTCAAATACTTTTTGTCTGTCCTCTCGTACCTCATTTGGTGACTCAAATTATCATTAGGCTATTTTAAGTTCTGTCAAAACTCATTGACATCTTGTAACATTTTTTGAGCACCTGCCCCCAATTTCTATATCTCTAACTGTCCTTTCTTCTGCACTGTTGAATCTGCTATTAATACCATTTAGTGTATTTTCATCCGTGACATAGTATTTTTCATCTACAGAAGTTTGATTTGCATTTAACATGCTAAATCTTTCTTTACACTCTTAAATATAATGTAGTAATTTCATAATGTATGATTTGATTTGATAAAAACTAATAACTCTCATAATTAATGTCTGTTTATACTAATTGTTTTTTCTGTAATTCCTGGGCTGTTTTTTACTGTTTCTTCTATTATGAATTTTATTTTCCTGCTTCTCTGCAGGTCTGTTAATATTTAGAGACCAGACAGTGTGAAATTTTACCTTCTTATAGGCTGGATGTTTTTGTATTCCTAAAACACTTGAGCTTTCTTCTAGAACAAAGACATTTGTAAACAGTTTAATTCTCTTGAGTCTTGCTTCTCAGCCTTGATAGGCCAGATCAGGGAAATCATTCTCTTATTTTTTTTTCCCACTGATGAGGCAAAATACATGTCATAGCACTCTAACCAAAGCTCTATATTTTTCGTGGTTTTCCACTTTTTCTGGTGGGAACACGTCCAAGGCTTTTTTTTTCTATTCCTTTTGGGTGATTTTTCTCTACTTCCACTCTCCTTCTCTGGTGAGAACTTTCATTACCAGATGCACTGCTGCACTGAACTGAATACTCAGGGAAACCCTCTGTAGATCTTTGGGGAGGTTTGTGCAGCCCTGTCCTAATACTCTATTCTTCAGTCTCATGCTATCTTGGCTTCCCAGGCTCCCAACTCCTTTTGAACTAAAGGAGGCCTTTCCTTGTGTTGTAGCCTGGAAACTCTCACCAGGCAATTAAAGTGAGGTCAATATGGGGGCTCACCTTATCTATTTCTCATCTCTCAGAAATTACTCTCTTGTCCTGCCTGACACCCAATCAATGGAAACAATTGCTCCATATATTTTTTTGTGTTAAGTAGTTTCTGGTAAGAATTACTCCATATTGGCTGCAAGTAAAAGTTGCTCACCAGAAATAAATCTCCTGCTGTGATCATCTGTCAGGTTTCTGTGCCTCTTATTTCCAGGAGCAGCATTATTAGCTCCCTAAACCTCTTAAAAACAGAATCATTTTGTTCTTGTTTATTAAGAGAATGCTTCTCTAGGGCAGTAATTGGGACCTTCCTATCATTGACAATGGCTCTCAACTGCATTGATTCTCAAGGAAATGGGGCATTCATGTGTGGCCTGAAAATAACTGTTAATGCTTCTAAGATGAAGAGTACGTTATTCCTTTTATTAAGAATCTTTATAACGTTTTTAAAAACTGGGAATAGGCTTTAAACATGATCAACTTTTCGGCATCTAATACTACTTGAGTTTCTACTGATGTAGCATTTCCTCATATTAAGCCTACACACGGTCCTAAAATAAAATGAGCTTGGGCATATTACTTTTATTTCTAAATGCCACAAGCTAGTGTTTAAGATTTTTTTTCCTTTTTCTTTTCTTTACTGAGATGGAGTCTCACTCTTGTCACCCAGGTGGAGTGTAGTGGCACAATCTTGGCTCACTGCAACTTCCTCTTCCTGAGTTCAAGCGATTCTCATGCTTCAGCCTCCCTGAGTAGCTGGGATTACAGGTGCCCACCACCACACTCAGCTAATATTTGTATTTTTAGTAGAGATGAGGTTTTGCCATGTTGGCCAGGCTAGTTTTGAACTCTTGACCTCAGGTGATCTGCCCACCCTGGCCTCCCAAAGTGGTGGGATTACAGGTGTGAGCCACTGCAACCAGCTGTGTTTAAGATTTTCAAATGCATGCACACAAGAGAGAACAATCAAAGTTTTCCATTTTTAGTCATCTACTTCGCATTTTGTGACCTTTGATCACAACAACAGGAACTCATTCTTTCTTGTTAAGCAAAAGCATAATTTCTTGGAAAGATATAGTTTACGTAACAGCAGAGAAGGTCGATGAACTAGATTCAGAAAGACACATGGAGCACTTTAGCTTCTCATCTTCAACCTCACTCATTTTCTTTGCATTATTTCAAAGAATTCATCTAATTAGCTTAGTTTGGGTTTCATCCTCATTCCAAAGTCAAGGAAAGTAGCTGACAACCTCAACAAAGCTCTATACAATTGCAGATGAGTTAATTCCCTAAAAGTTGCCACTAGAAAAAAGGAAATGGAGGCAAAACAGATAAAATCAAGAGACAGTCATTAGTTAAATGGTATGTCTTAATTTTTCCATGCTCAGAAATAGGAAAATTAAAAACTACCTTAAATTAGAAATGACTAAGTGCAGTTTTTCCTCAGGTGCATTTACTGAGTTTTTGTAGAGTCCTTTCTCGATTTTTCCCAATTATTGTTCTATTCAAATTTCTCACCTCTAAAAGACTCCACTTTAAAGATAGCTATAATTGATCACATCCATATCAAATAAGCAATAACTACTTTGTTCCAGGTCCCCTCACTCCCAGATTTTAACTTATGTACCAAGTGCACGTGTTTCTCCTCGTTTTGAGTTCACGCTCACTAAATTTTAAAGACCACTCGGACCTCAAACAGGCAGTTTATAAAAGTCACCCTTGTCTGCCTCAATATATAGAAATTTTTCTTAACTCTTGGTGACTTGTTACTCAGACTTATTGCCAAGTGATACAGCATAATGTTTGGGAATGTGAAGCTTTAAGTCCAGCTGATTTAGGTTTATAGCCCTGCCCTGCTCTTTTTCTTAGTTGTGTAAACTTGGTCTGTTTACTTTTCGTCCTTTAGTTTGTTCATTCCTCTCTAAAATTTAGACACCAAGGAAACATTATTAGAACCTGAAATTTCGCCATTACTTATTTTGAGAATTCTCTTTTTATCTGAGAGTATTCTTAAACTGTTATAGGGTCTTCAAAAATTGTTTTGCTTGTTATCTGTTTTCATCCTATTAAAGGTCCGTGAAGTAGGTATGAAAAGAAATCAGCACGGGCTAAGTGGAGTGAGCACCAGGATATAAGTTCTGGTCCCGGCTCTATCGTTACATGTTTGTATTTTTGGGCAAACTACTTTTAAGTATCAACAAAAGATGGAGTCTTGAACACATTAACGGTTTTCAAAGCATAATCATATAGAAATACCTGTGTTATACCACAAATAAAACTGAACCATGACCCTTTCCATCAATACCAGACAATAAGTTTTGGACAAAATACGTTCAACCTTTTTTTTTTTTTTTTTGAGATGGAGTTTCGCTCTTGTTACCCAGGCTGGAGTGCAATGGCGCGATCTCGGCTCACCGCAACCTCCGCCTCCTGGGTTCAGGCAATTCTCCGGCCTCAGCCTCCTGAGTAGCTGGGATTACAGGCACGAGCCACCATGCCCAGCTAAGTTTTTGTATTTTTAGTAGAGATGTGGTTTTTTCACCATGTTGACCAGGATGGTCTCGATCTCTTGACCTCGTAATCCACCCGCCCCGGCCTCCCAAAGTGCTGGGATTACAGGCTTGAGCCACCGCGCCCGGCAACGTTCAACTTTTTTTTTCTCCTGTATATTCTTCAAATATCCAGACTGCTTATGTTTTTAAAGACCCCAAACATGGCACTAATCTACCTAGTGTATCCGTTTTTTAAAAAATACAGCATACACTCATTTTTCGCCAGCAAAACTGCTTAGGATGGCACTAGATACACTAACATAACGCCTTCTAGTACAAAGCAGTAATGCTCGGAGTAGTCTCAGGAAATCCGCAAGCTGAGTAAATCTGAAAAGGGCTGCAGGTGATCCTGTAACCACCCTTTCAATCGATTTACGTAAGGTTCTCTGGCCCTAATCAAAAAACCAAGAAAACCTGAGCCCCGAAGTCCAAAGGGGACTGCCCAACTCAGTCTCGGTCTTCCAAGTGGCATCTGGGGAAAAAAGAAACAGAAAAGGGAAACGCTGCCTCCTTAGCTCTGGGAGTGGTGTCAGGAGCGGGGGCCCGCTGAGGAGCGATTTCAACAACGGGTCGGACAAGGCGGTCTCAGGCCCCTGGCTGTGCCCGCACTCACTGCCTCCTTCTCGAACATGCTAGGCCTTCTCTCTTTCCTAGGGGCCAGCGGCGCCTGCTGAGGGGTCTGGTTGACGCTCGGCTTCACGCCTCGGGCTCGCTTCTCCATCTTCTCTGTTTTCCTAGACGCCCACCGCCTACCCCTCTCCTCGGCGGCCAAACGCCCCAGCCGCTCCCGCAGACCGGAAGTCTAGCCCTGCGCCTCTTGCGGCCGGAAGTGCCCGCCGGAGCGCCAAGACGCCTGGAGACGCGGCGGGCAGGCATGCGTCATTCACGCGCGCCTCAGCGCGGCGCCGGAAGTTATGGAGGTAGGGCGGGCGCCCGGCCCGGTAGCCCCGGGGGTGGGCAGGGAGTCAACGCCGGGCTGCGTGGTGCTCGGAGACCTGGAGTGGGTGGGCGAGCACGCGCCTGCGGTGGACGGCGGTCCCGCGCTGGAACGTCGCGGCCCCGGCCTGTGCGGCGGTATCGGGCTCTCAGCCCTGCTCGACGCCGGGCGGGCCCTGCCGGCCTCCCTGCGCCAGGCTCGGTGTGACTGTCACCCCCTGGCCCTGAGCTGAAACGCGGCGGACTGGGAGGGCTGTGCGCGGTGGCGCGGGGGCCGAGGGCCGCGGGCCGGGCTCTCCCCTGACCGTGGCCTCGTTCCTAGAAGCGCATTTTCCTAGCCATTGCCTGACAGTAAATTTGTGTTCATCGCTTTTAGATCGTTTGAGTAACACGATAAAACTCATCACGACTGCCTTTACCAACCTCGTGTCGGGAGATCTGGTTGTATGTGGTTGCCTCAGGATATTTAATTTTTTTCCTCCCTGAGGCAATTAAATATCAAACACCTATCATCAGCAGTAACGACAGCGGAGCCGGGCATGGTGGCGTCTGTGGTCCCAGCATCTCGGGAGGCTGAGGCAGAAGGATCACTTTAGCCGGGGACGCGGAGGCTGCAGTGAGCTGAGATCGCGCCACTGCACCACTGTCTGGGCGACAGCGAGACCCCGTCTCCAAAATAGTGATAACGATAACTATCATTTTTGAGTACCATGTGCTAGACGCTTTCCTGTGTTATCTCGTTACTGCAGCCCTGTAAGATGCAGTCTGGCACCGTTTTATTTCAGTTAGAACTGAGACTCGGATATGTTAAGTAACTTCTCCAAGGCAAAAGAGGTAGTCAGAGGCTGAGGAATGATTCAAATTTAAGTCTAGCTCCAAAGCACCAGCCCAGTGTGGTCTTCACAGTTCTAGCCCCATGGGACCTAATCGCAGGCCTCAATCCCCACAATCAGCAAATAGTTAATGCACATTTCTTTAGTGATGCCTTAACTGTTAGGGCCTGCTGGGATTGTTAGAAAACCAGGGCTGAGAGTGGAAAGTGCAACATCTGGGGAACGGGAAGAGTAAACAGGTTAACTGAGATTGAGCAGGACAAGGGAACTGAAACTGATCAGTTTCCAGGTTAGGAGGCTGCCCAGAGTTAATGGTGACCGTCACAACACAGTCACCCCTTAACTCGAAACACCAAAATAAAAGAGCCTCGGTTCAGCTTTAGATCCTGAATTTGACTTCTTTGCAGGTTTATACGATGGTCTTGGTGTCATGTGGGATAACTGTGAGGATTTTGATTTTATTTAATTCTCCAAAATTAGTGGAAAATTTTGGAAAACCAGTACGGCTTGCTAATTTTTACTTGGCAAAGGAGGCTAAACTATACCTCTGCCCATCTTAGTTCAGAGTGACACCTTTAACAAAAGAAAGGTTAACAAGAAAAAAGTTTATTAACGAACAGAGTGCACATCACAAGGGATAAACCTCAATGAAAGGTAACTTGAAATGTTGGCTTAGAACTGCATTTGTATACCATCTTCAACAAAGAACTATAGATTTGCAGAGAAATGACCCAGTAAAACAATTTTAGGCTTCAAAGGGCAGGAAACTGGGAAGGTAGATACATGTTTGGAAACTAATGGAGTAAGAGTTGTCTGTAGATTCCTCTGGTACCTTTTCTGGTCTGTTAAGAGTCTAAAGTTACCTCCAGTAAAGAATTTATATCCTTTCTTTGGGCGGAAGAGGGGAAGGATAGAGAGAGCTTTTCCTTCATTTGCTACCTCTTGTCTTCAGCTCAGATTTTTTTTTTTAATATCAAAGAGGTGTGTTTTGTGATGACATCGTGGTTTTCTTCAACACCATAGGGATTCGGGTTTTTTTTTTTTTTTTTTTTTTTGCTTCTTTTTCATCATGCTTGATTTCTGCTCTTCCATTCCCCATTTAAAAAAATGTTTTAAATGGGATAGTGAAGGAATGCTGAGAGGAATAATGCCCTGTTCATAAAACACACCGAGCTTCCGTGAACTCATATCTTTTTTTGTTTTTTGTTTTTAAAAGTAAAGTGAAAGCAAGCTTAATTAAGAGTAAAGTGAAAGTAAGTTTAATTAAGAAAGTAAAGGAATAAAGAATGGCTACCGCATAGGCAGAGCAGTCTGCAAATATGATTGATAATCTTTAAACTTTTCTCATATTTGAGAGCATTTATGTACATATCTTTAATATTTAATCACAATGTTGTAATCATAAAGCTTTCATGATATCCAGAAAGCATGTTAATAGTAACTACACCTGAGTTCATTCAGTTCTTAAGAGTTTTCTTGTGACTTAAATATATAATACTCTATTTTTCTTTCTGTTAATCAGTGCCTTTTTTTTTTTAGGTATTAACAGGGGCCCCTATTACCACATGTCTTTCTCCCTCAGTATATGATATAATTTGTAATCTTGGGTTTGAACTCAGAGAAAATTGTGACATCAATAGCATTGTAACTCAGAATGGTGAGGTATGCTGGAAAACAATCACAGACTGTGTAAGCTACACAGAGTCAGGTTTGTCCTGTCTTTGTACTCCAAACTTTTGTAACTGTTCTATTGAAAATGTCTTGACCTGTAAAATTCCCCTTTCTGACCATTGCTTCCTTTTTTTAGAGAATGTTATAATATAGACCCTACTCCAAGGAGAAAAGGAATTAATGTGAAAAGTGAGGAGATGAGGCCAGAGAAGCATGGAAAAATTCATAGAAAGCTAGACTAAGAAAATCACCTCTACAGAAGAGGTGTCAGGAGGCAGAGAGGAGCTGGTAGGCTGTTGATGATGTAGATCTCAGGGCCTTGAAATGATTTTCCAAAAGAGTCATATGAATTAAGGGTATAAAATGACCAGTAATAGATTATACAGTTATTTTTAAGGCCTTCTAGGCATTCTTGCACATTTTAGAAATATGGGTGGGGAAATTTAATAATAGTTATAAAAATTAAAAATGAGCATACTCTGGCCTAGCAGTCCATTTTCAGGAATCTTTAAAAATATGAAAGTATGTTTGTGCAAGGTTATCCTTTAATAAATAAACAGCTAAACATCAAGCAGTAGGGGTTTGGTTCAGTAAATTATGATAAATGCATATAATGGAATATTATGCAGTGGTAGAAAAGAATGAGGAGGCTCGTCTGATACAGAAATCTTGGAGCTAAGTGGGAAAAAAAAACAGGAAGGGCATGTATTTGTATTTACCCTTTGCTATTTCATTCATTCACTCATTCATTCATTTGAGATGAAGTCTTGTTCTTGTCCCCCAGGCTGGAGTGTAATGGTGTGATCCTGGCTCACTACAACCTCTGCATCCTAGGTTCAAGCCGTTTTCCTGCCTCACACTGCTGAGGAACTGGGATTACAGGTGCCTGCCACCACGCCCAGCATTTTTATTACAGATGGAGTTTCACTCTGTTGGCCAGGCTGGTCTCGAACTCCTGACCTCAGGTGATCTGCCTGCCTCCGCCTCCCAGAGTGTTGGGATTACAGGCATGAGTCACCGCGCTTGGCCACACTTTGCTATTTATTGATCATTAACCAAGTGGATGATTAATCCCTAATTTTATAAAAAACAAAAAAAAAACAAAAACAGTAGAAGCTTCATATAAAAAAATTAAAGCAATAAAAACTTTGTATTATAAATATGTTTTAAAGTAATTCATTGTCATAAGCAATCTCATTCTAATAATGTTAACTTAAAAAATACCAGGTAGCCGGGCGTGGTGGCTCACGCCTATAATCCCAGCACTTTGGGAGGCTGAGGTGGATGGATCACGAGGTCAAGAGATCGAGACCATCCTGGTCAACAAGGTGAAACCCCATCTCTACTAAAAATACAAAAATTAGCTGGGCATGGTGGTGTGCGCCTATAGTCCCAGCTACTCGGGAGGCTGAGGCAGGAGAATTGCTTAAACCCAGAAGGCGGAGGTTGTGGTGAGGTGAGATCATGCCACTGCATTCCAGTCTGGGTAACAACAGCAAAACTCTAAAAAAAAAAATAAAATAAAATACCAGGGTACAAAATTGTATATACAGAGTGAGCCTGGTTTAACTTTAAAAAAAATCAGGTTACAAAATTGTGTATACAATGTGAGCCTGGTTTCCTGTATATTTATGTACAGGTAAAGACATTGACAAAAATAGTTTTTTCTTGTTTGAAAATTTTTGTATTTTCCAAATTCTCTACTGATAGTATATTTTTCTTTTATAATCTGATAAGCATTATATGATTTATTTCCAACAACATAAAAAGTTTATCATATGTTCAATGGTAAACTGATTGTTGATTTTGTGGAAGTTTTATAATTAGAGCATTTTCTTCTTTGATGATGTAGATGTTTTATATGACATGATATGAAGCTATGGTGCTCAAATTTGTTTTCTTATCCTTTAAGACCAGGGTCTGGATTACTGGGGAAGTGTGAGGCTGCTGGGCCCTGTGTGTGAAGCTGTCCATTCACATTTCTTATCTCTGACCAAGGGGCAGTTTGAAATTCAATATGCACCGTGGTTCCAGTGGACAAGTTTTCCACAGGTTTGGCTTTTGAACAACCTTTAGAAATAAAAAACTGTAAAAATACTACTTAGAGGACTTATTATTTGCCAATTTTAAAGGGGCCTCCTTCTTCCCAAGGCCCTTCAACTGTAAAGAACTGTTGAGGGTTGCAAGAGAACCCTGGCTATTATACAGGGTCTCCAATGCCTGAGAAACATCCCTTGGAACACAGGAATTCATTATCACAGGATTAGGGGTTGGAGAGCTAACACTTGGCACTTGGTGCTCATCCAGGGACAGAAGAAAAATTGACCACTTCAGAATAAGAGGCCCTGTGGAGAGGTATTGAGGTGTTCTAAGACATCTAAGACAGTGGGGCCTGGAGAACAGAGCTGGGATACTTGGTTTGTTATGAGGAATTGAAGGGAGTATGGGTAATTTGGGTCCCAACCCAAAATTTTGTTTTGGTATGTTTTTGTGGTCAGTTTTTGGCACACTAAATGACCACAGTAAAGCAGTAACTATAACAAGTCTAATTCTGCTTTGAATTTGGAGTGAAGGAATCATTGCATTCCCCTTGTACTAGCATTTTTAAGTGATAGGATGAGCAGCCTTGTGTGTATCTGTTTGAGGACTCAGCCAAATCAAAAGGAGAAAAAGATGAGGTGATGAGGTCGAAATGCTTGAGTTTTCCACTTAAATTATACCAGATTTGTTGCTTTCAATAAACATTTAAATAACTTTCAAGGAATTCTTTAGCTATTAAATATTTTTATGGATTCTTTAGGCAATATAATTATACAGAAAATGCTTACTTAGCCCATGAAAATAACTAAAATATGACAGTTGAAATCTTTAGAGGTTTGAATTTCAATAAATAATATTGTTACTTTGAGAAATAGTTTTAGATTGCACATCCTAATATGTGTTTTATTCTAAACAGTTATTTCTTGAAATATTTGATGCCTTGAAAAGTCTACAATCTCCTGCTATTTCTCTTAGCTTAATGAAACTGACGTCATGTCTAGAACGAGCCTTGGGTGATGTAAGTGAGATCTCTTTCATTATTGGCCCATTACATTGTCTGAATGAACATTAAACTATTTTACAGTTGCCCTCAGATTTCTTATTTTCCTCTAAGATAAAATCATTTGGTACAAATTTTTAATATTTGCCTTTTGAATGATTATGAAATAAATTAGTGTCTAAGTATTTTTCTCCCCTCATTTGTACAAACAGTTGCTTCATGGATAATGTTTTTAATGTTAATTGGCTCATAATGCAATTGTTACACAATTTTTGTTTGAAATTTAGGTATTTTTACTGATTGGGAAGGAATGCCCCTTTCTTTTAAGAGATCTACTTGCATCTGAAGAGCTTGCTCAAATCTTTGGGCAGTCTGTGGTAAGCTTGTTCATCTAAACTTGTGAAGTATATTAGTGTGTTTTCATGCTGCTGATAAAGACATACCTTAGTCTGGGAAGAGAAAGAGGTTTAATTGGCCTTACAGTTCCACATAACTTGGGAGGCCTCAGAATCATGGCAGACGGAGAAAGGCACTTCTTACATGGTGGCAGCAAGAAGCAAAAGAGGAAGAAGCAAAAGTGGAAACCCCTGATAAACCCATCAGATCTCATGAGACTTAGTCACTATTCTGAGAATAGCACAGGAAAGACCAGCCCCCATGATCCAACTACTTCCCCTGGGTCCCTCCCACAACATGGGAGAATTTTGAAAGATACATTTCAAGTTGAGGCTTGGGTGGGGATACAGCCAAACCATATAATGAATTAAGTGCAAAACAGCAATTCACATATGCTGTGCTTTTTTAATTCCCAAACTGATGATGCTTTTTTTTTAAAGTATCACTGATTCAAGCATATTCTCCCCACCCTCCCTTTCAAAATCACCCCTCCTCCAGTGTGTAGAAAGCTTTCCTATCCTGAGTGTGAATAACTCTGGGGCACCACAGGGCCAATGTGAACCATGTTGTCTCAATCAATTACGTATTAATAACTATAATACAAAATAGAACTTTAACTTTTTAAATGAGTGATAATGTTTTATTTGAAAATTTTAACATGAAATTATTCTTTTTGCAACCATTTAAACTTAAGAGTGGAAAAAAATCAGATATTAAAAAAAATACAGTTACATACTATATTAAAATCTCCTAAAGGGCACATGACCAAGAGACTTAAGACTAATGAATAACCTTTAGGCAACTGAGTGAGGCAGGGTCAAGGTAAAGAAACCCAGGAGAGCCTTGTGTGGAAGCTGTGCTTGCCAAGTCAGGGAGCCACTAGATAATTTTTGGAGTAAAGAAATCTGTCTTCAGTGGAGCTTTTGCATTCTTTCCTGTGGATCTTTACTTCTTGTCAGCTTAAAGATCGTTTTCTTTTGTGGAAAGCATGGAGTAAAGCATGCTGGGGATAATGGTAGTACCTTCTTCATAGGTTGTTCTTAGGATGAGTTGATGAACACATATAAAATGTGTCTGGCACATATTAAGCAGTCAATAAATGTTGGTTTTATTATTATTGCTACTACTTACTAGCCAAAACTGTTGGCTCTGTCAGTTAAAAAGAAGAACACAGACATTATCTTCATATTAATTGTTTTATTCAATAATAATTAACTGTGTAATGATGTACTGTCTTTAACTGGATTAGATGAATGTGCTAAAAGTCTTCGTTGGCTCTCCGTGTGGTCTCAACCTGCGTAACATCTTATGGCATGGCTTTGCATCACCTGAAGAAGTTCCTCCAAAGTAAGTTGCAGTGAAGAAATTGTCTTCCTTTTTTGGATCTACCAAAGAATCTTTTAAGTTTTGATTTTCACAAGAAGGAAATATATATGTGAAAGATGAGTGAGTTTTGAGATAGGATTTTGAAGATAAAATTGAATATTACTGACGTAGTCACTAGAGTATGACAGGGTTATGGTTTCAGTGACTTACATCCCAAAGGCAATTCAGAGGTGGCACCAGAAGGATGTTATGCCATTCACGTCTCAGGTGGGTGGAAGACCCTGAGGTTTCTCTGGTGTTATTGTGCCTCACAACCATTGCACAACTTAATTCCTACAGCTATAGAATTGTGTGCTTTTTTTTTTTTGAGATAGAATTTTGCTCTGTCAGCCAGGCTGGAGTGTGGTACTGTGTTCTCAGCTCATTGCAACCTCTTCCTCCCAGGCTTAAGCAATCCACCCGCCTCAGCCCCCTGAGTAGCTGGAAATACAGGCACGTGCCACTATTCCCACCTAACTTTTTTGTATTTTTTGTGGAGATAGGGTTTCACCTTATTGCCCAGACTGGTCTCAGACTCCTGAGCTCAAGTGATCTGCCCGCCTCAGCCTCCCAAAGTGCTGGGATTACAGGCATAAGCTACATGCTCGGCCAGTTCCATGAAATTTAATGGTGCTTTGCTTTCTTAATTTTAAATTTGTATTTTTCACAGTGAAGCTTTTTATAGGTATGACTGAGTATATTTTTGTAACAGATCTATGGTATTTCCCCTAGATACTGTTCAGTGATGATACTGTTGACAGTAGGATTGGGTCAGTTACTGAAGAGTTACCTTCAAAACACTAAACTTACATTGACACATCGCTCTTTCATAACTCTTAAAAACCTAGAGGATTTGGTTATTTTTCCTGGTGAGTACTACATTTCACATTTTTTCCTTAATGTAGTTTTGCATAGATATTTGCAAAGTCAGTAAACAGCATTAAGGCGTGTACTCTTGAGGTGGGGTGAAGTAGTTATTCTTCAGTGGTCAGATGGCTTTCAGAGTTGCTTGGAGAACCTCCTACATTTTGCTACCCAAAGCCCTGTCTCCTTCCGCCATGCCCCAGGGTCGTTGTGGGGGTCATGGAGTTGCGGCTGTGAGAGTCCAGCTCTTTCTTCCTCAGATGTGCTGTGCACAATAGTGGCCTCAGGCTGTGGTAGGATGTATATTTTCTCCTCCTTTCACCTCTGGTATCTTTGTACTCATGATCGTTATGTCAGAAGTACTTGTAGTATCAAGGGTCTTTATACCTTCTGAAAATATATTTTACTTCTCTTGGTTATTGTACTTGGTTGGTCCACCCTGAGCTGTTGCCTGAATCACTGAAGAGATGTACATGCCCTCCTTTCCGAGGGTCATCTGCACCTCGGGCTCTTGGTCAGGGCGACCCTACTCTTTGATGAGTCCCCTGCAGCAGTGGCTACAGTTCAACCACCTAAAGTGATTGACTCATTGGCATCACTCCCTCAGCATGTTCCCATCATTTTTCATTTGATTAGTATGATTGTGTATAAAACTGTTTGTTATTTTGCAGATGTTACTTATGAGGTGCTTTCAGTGTTAGAAGAAGTGATGACAAAATCTGCTTTTATATTAAAAATCATGTTACCATATTGGGAAGTTGCACTGATCAAGTTCAGGTCACAAAGGTAACTGAAGGGTACGTGGCACAGTGGTTTTCAGTGGTTGGAGGTCAGTCTTTCTTGATGCCCTTCACTTTTGATGCTTTTTGCTGTTGGAGTAGAAGTGAAGAGAGGCTGGACTGACTTGAGCAGACCTGAAAATAAAACACCTTCATAGAGTCATTTAAAGGACAGCCTGCAATTATATCTTAAACATTGTGTGTCAGCCTTTTGGCAGTTGATAGAATTATTTTTCAGGATCCACTTATTATTATTTTCTGGAATTCTTAGAATGAGTGAAACATGTCCAGAATCATGAAACAAAGACAAGGCAGCTTTTTTCTTACATTCTTTTTCTGTCCTCAGGAGCAAACACATGTATGGTAGCCACCAGAAGGTCTAGTGAGCTGGTCTTTAGATCTTTAAAGGATATTACCCTATTCATTCATTTTTATACTTTGAGAATCCACTGAAATCCTGGTATTTGCATTTTTGTTTTTTCTTTTTAAGACTAGATCTCACTCTGTCCCCCAGGCTGAAGTGCAACAGAACCATCTCGGCTCACTATAAGCTTGAGCTCGTGGGCTCATGCTGTCCTCCCACCTCAGCCTCCTGAGTAGCTAGGACTGTAAGTGTGTATTACCATGCCTGGCTAATTTTGTACTTTTTCTAGAGATGAGGTCTTATTCCATTGCCCAGGCTGATCTTGAACTCCTGGACTCAAGTGATCCTCCTGCCTCCCAGCCTCCCAAAGTGCTGGGATTACAGGAGAGAGCCACTGCCCCAGCCTCAGTATTTTTTAGAAGCAATGAAATGAGTTAGAAAGTTCTTTGATGATGTTTTATTCTGTAGAAGCTACTAAAAATGGTTTATCAAACATGAAAACACTGGAAAATGTTTTTAAAATCACTAGTAGATGAAACTGGTTTTCTGTGTGTGTGAGGATTTTTTGTTTTTTTTTTTTTGTTTTTTTTTTTGTTTTGACACAAAGTCTCACTCTGTCACCCAGGCTGGAGTACAATGGTGTGACCTCAGTTCATTGCATCCTCCACTTCCTAGGTTTAAGTGATTCTTGTGCCTCAGCCTCCCAAGTAGCTGGAACTACAGGCATGCACCACCACGCCTGGCTGATTTTTGTATTTTTAGTAGAGATGGGGTTTCGTCATATTGGCCAGGCTGGTCTCAAACTCTTAGCCTCATGTGGTCTACCTGCCTCAGCCTCCCCAAGTGCTAGGACTACAGGCATGAGCCACTGTGCCCAGCTGCTTCTTTTTGTTTCTTGTATTAGCAAGTATTATCACTTCTCTTTGCCTTTGATATCTAGACTGCAGCAGTTACTGTGATGTTGGTGTCAATATTATTTTTGTTTTTTGCTTTTTTACTTAGAGACAATTTTACTCTGTCACTCAAGCTGGAGTGTAGTAACAGAGTCATAGCTCACCCCAGCTTTTAACTCCTGGGTTTAAGCATTCCTGCTGCCTCAGCCTCCTAGGTAGCTAGGACTACAGGCGTGTGCCACCACACCTTGCTAATTTCTAAATTTTTTGTAGAGATGGGGTGTCCCTGGCTGGCCTTGAACTCCTGGCCTCAAGCGATCCTCCTGCCTTGAATTCCCTAAAATGCTGAGATTACAGGCATGAGCCACTGTACCTGGCCTAATGTTTATTTTTGAAACATGGAGTTTTACCCATTTTCCCTTCAATTTCATAGGTTTGCTGACTGTGCCATATTGTTGCTGGCACAACTAGAGACTGGACTTAGGAATGTTTTTGCCGTACTTAACAAATGTCCAAAAAGACTCCTGACTGCTGAGGTAAACTTGTTTTTATGATTGATTGTGATTGTTGCTGCTGTGTTAACAGTTTTCTGTGACCAATTAAAAGTTTTTTAAAATTTTATTCTATTTAACATTAAAATGAATTTTTAAGCTAAGAGCTGGGGAAGGCGTTACTATCATTTTTATAGGATTTGTATTTGTTATTTATGTTTTTTTAAAATAGTTCTGTAATATTTCAAAACAGTCTTTTAAACTTATTGATGCCATGAAAGTAGTGGGTGCTGATTCCCTCCCTGTCCATGTTAATGGTGTGTCACTGTAACCGCATGAGATGGCTGGGTCCAGCCAGGAGGCCGAGGCCCACCAGTGGTTGATTCTGACCTTGGGAAAGTAATCAAAACCTTCTGAGCATGAGTTTCTCCATGTTACAAATGGGAGATGTGGGATTTAGAGATGCTTTGGGTTAGTGCCAGCCCTGCAGCAGATCACGGAAGCCTTTGTCTACGTTTCTAGAGCCCCCCATGTATGCTCACAGGCATGTGCACACAGGCATGTGCACACAGTTGTCTCAGAGGTCCCACATCAGCCCTGGTTGCTCTGTCTGAGGCAAGCGTCTCTGAGCTTCCAGCCTACCTCCTCTGGCTCCTAGAATTTCTCATTTCTGCTCCTTTTTGGTAGTTATGGTCAGATCTGGCTGCTCATGACAGAGATTTGGAAATAGTATGGCTGCAGTGACTGAAATAGGATAGAAGTGCGTTTCCGCTTTTCCTAAATGTGAGTAGCCCCCGCTGAGATGGCAGCACCCCTGTCAGCAGCACTCAGACCCCTTATGTTGTCTTCCACTCATGAGGGCCAGGCCTTTCTCATGGAGACTTCTTCCTCATAGCTCCAGCTGGCTGTCAGCCATCACATCTGCTTTCCAGCTAGCAGGAAAAGCAAAGATTGGAGCATGCCCGTCTCTAAGGGCACTTCCTAGAGGTAGCACAGGCCATCCTCTTGGCCAGTGCACATGCTGCCAGGGAAGCATGGAAGTGTTCCTGGGTGGGCGAGTGCCCAGCTCCCCACCGGACACTCTTGTGAAGGGCGGGGAGGTGCAGCCTCTCTACAACTCGGATTTTCATCTCCTTCTCTAGGTTGGCTTTTGCTTTTGCCCCTTTTATGAGCATTCCTCAATGCTCTGCTCTCAACCCCATCCTCTTGTATTCTCTCCCTGGGAGATTTTATACAATTCTGTGCCTTATATTTTCATCTCTGGGGGAATAGCAATTAGAAAATACTTTGAACCCAATGAAAATGAAACCCAACACATGAGAAGTTTTGGACCCAGTGAAAGCAGTGCTGTGAGGGCAGCTTACGGCCCAGGAGCCAGGCTCCTCAGTGTTGCTTCCCACTGACCTTCATCTGATCTGTGCAGTTAGGTCTACTCACGTTCGCTGAGTATCTTCATGGGACTTTTCCTCAGCACCTCACATTTGTGTTATTTCAGAAAGGCATTGTTTCCCACAGATTTGACCTCTGACCCTTCCTCTGTCATCTCAGCCTCACCAGCTGCAGACTCCAGCAGCACCTCATGTTTCCCCATGCTTCCCTGTCCACTCAGTGGCCAGCATGGCTGGTGGGTTCCACCCAGCCGACCTCGTCTCTTCCTGTCCAAGCTGAGAAGCCCCGCCTGACTCCTCGGCTCACCCGAGCTTATCTCGTGATTCTTCCGCCTTCTCAATTTCATTCTTACAGTCCTGCTGATTCTTATGTTTTTTTTTTTTAGGTTTCTTTTTGAGACAGGGTCCTGCTCTTTTGCCCAGGCTAGAATGCAGTGGTGCGATCATAGCTCAATGCAGTCTCAACCTCCGGGCTCAAGCGAGCCTCCCACCTTAGCCCCCAAGTAGCGGGACCACAGGCATGTGCTACTACACCCAGATAATTTTTAAGTTTTTCTTTTTTTTTTTTTTTTTGTAGAGATGGAGTCTTGCCATGTTGACCAGGCTGGTATTGAACTCCTGGGCATAAGCCATCCTCCTGCCTTGGCCTTCCAAAGTTTTGGGATTACAGGTGTGAGCCACCATGTGTGGCTCCACTGATTATTTTATAAATTGACATTCTTATGTTGTTTATGGTTTTTCCTTTGTCTAACCTCTTTTATGATGTCCTGCTACCTGTCAGATGGAGTTCACGCTCTTCACGTGGCCGCAAGGCCTTGGGTTCTAACCCTGCCCTCGTCTTTGGTTGTGTTCCCTGTTTGTGTTCTCCAGTGTAATTTAGGCTTCTTGTCCACTCCAGAACTTGCCCGTCTTTCCTCTTGCTTTGTCCCTCACCCCCAGACTTACCAGTCCAGGTCAGGGGCTATGGCCATAAGAGTGACCTCCCAGAGGCTCATCTACTCAAAGGTGGAGGCTACTTTTTCTGTGTTTCTGTTTCATCTTGGAGACCATCCTGCTTTGGCTTACTCAACGTGTGTTTCTGCAGAGGTCTCTGCAGGTTCTCCAAGGCAGGCCTTCACATTGCTGTCGCCTGGTGCCCATGCCCAGTGCCTTCCGTGTAGGCTGCATGGTGTGGAGAGAAGCTTAGGAAAGAGTTGGGTACTTGCTTCATGAGGCCTGCATGGGGATGGGCTGCATGGTGGCACGTTCCATCACTGTAGGGCCATGTGGTACAAATAAACTTGTGTATTTGAATATTTACTTATCATTTGACTTCATAAATAAATAAAATGACTGTTTCCACAGAGGATATGATCTATCAAAGAATATGTTAAGTTTTAGCCCAGGCTTTTATCCAGAATAAACAGGATCAGTTTGTGATCCTGAAATGTTGGGAACCAGCCCAACCCTCAACGTGGGTGCCTATGTCTTGGCCGTGATGAGGGAGCGAGAAAATAAATACAGACAAAGACACAAGAATAGAATTTGACAGCATGGGTCCAGGGGTCCAATGCACTCTCTCGGGGTGATTTGAATTGGCATTGAGCTCTAGGTTCCAAGTGCTTTTATTAGGTGTATTGCAGGCTGTGAGGAGGGGGGTTGAGAAGGAGGATAGCCCAAGGAAGAGCATCTGTCTGCAGCATTCAATAGCAAACATGGTTCTCCTAAGAAATGCTAAGGACACTGAGATTTCACCACCCATTGTCTATCCAGGTGTTTTGGCAAGAGAGGTACAGCAGACAGGGTGCCATAAGGTCTGACCACACACAGTGCATCAAGGGGCTTTTATCTCCCGAGTGTTGTGGACACAGAGGAATCAGAATTGCTCCATATTCTGAGAACATAGGCAGAGCCTGTGGCGTTCCACTGTCTCTGCCCTGTAAGGCCTTCCGGCCTTACCAGCTCCCATCTATGAAGACCCTTCGGAGTCTTACGAGCAGAGGTTGTATTTCCTCTCCAGAGTCTTTTGCATAAACTCCCTTTACGAGATCCTCACACAAACTCTATGGAGGGAAGAGTCCTGGGATCAAAGCAGGTTTTCTTTTCTGCTCTGCAACCACACCGCAGTGTTCCGCGGTTATAGGGCACTCTCAGATGGGCTTTACCATAGGCCTCCTGTTACTGCTTGAGCTCTGCTTTTATTCTACTACACCATAGTTTGGATATGATCCATGGCAGAAATCTCAGTGTATAAAAAGCAAAGCAAGCTTGTAATCATTTAACTGTAAGTAACACAGGTCTGCCCTGGCCATCTCTTCCCATAGCAGTACCTATATGAAGATATTTCATAAAACTTATCAAAGACTTTTATTATTTACTGAATACTTTTGTGGCATGAGGTGTCTTTAGGACCAGTGGAAGATATGAATATGAGTGAGATTTTCTGACTTCAGAAGCTTCTTGATCATAGGAGAGTGAGAAGGCATTAATACCAGTTTTGTAAAACAAAGTAGAAGCTACTGCATGTAATCGATGGAGGTAAATGAAAAATTCCGCTTTTTGGAGAAAGTGGGAATATGTGGTAGACAACTGGATGTTTAGAACAGAACTCAGAAGGAATTTTAGGGCTAGCAATACAGATTTGAGAGCTAAAGATACAGATTTTAGAGTCATCTATGTAGTGAAAAATATAAAATTTAAAGTAGGTTATTAAACATTATTAAATCAAAAAACATTTCTAGAGAGCTAGCTTACACAGCATCCTGATTTCATCATGCTGTCTGTAAAATCTTACTGAGTCCCCCAGAAGTCGTTTGAGATGGGCATTATTCACTTCTCGTTTTGCAGGGAAAACTTGAGTCTGCGGAGTCAAATCAGTTGCCAGGGCTTCCTGTCTAGAAAACGGTGGAGTTGGGATCAGAACTCAGGGCAGCCTGTGTCTGCAGGCTGTGCTGATGTTGCTGAGAAGCAGCATGAATCAAATAAATAAAAACAGACAAGGCTTTTCGTTGGCAAAAATAGGAAGCTATGCTCACATGTGCACAAATACCAGTCAGGAGAAATCCTGTGTCGTATGAGCAGCGATTTGTGAGGGTCTGGGATTGAACATTTTAGAAAGGACTAGGCTAAAGCTCCATTGAGGGCAGTGTCCTAATGTGGCTTCATGGCCGGCCGTGCTGTGTTTTTGCAGCTTTTGTAATGTGTTTATTTTGTCAGTGATATTTCTCTCATAGTGTTTCTAGATGAATGTTTAACAAGAAACTTTGGGATATTTGGCCATGTACCAGAATTTTTTCTTATTTTGAATAAGTGTTACTGTACTTGTATTTTGCTTTAATTGTTTATTTTCATTTCTTTCCTTTTCTTAAGTCAACAGCTCTTTATACCACCTTTGATGAAGTAAGTAATTAAATTTGTTTCAAGGTAACAAGCAGAACATTGTCTTCTTTTAAAATACAAATTAAAACAAAATTAAAGATCAGCCATAAATAATATGCTTACAGAAAAATGTCCATAGTAATATAAACCAAATAAAAGCTTATAATTGATATTTCAGGTTAATTTTGAGGCCCCATATTACTAATCTAGCTCCTAAAGCTATACAAAGTTCAAAGCTGGAAAATACTAAGTAATCAAACATGATTAGCTATAACTATTTAGAGGCTTGTATTTTAGATTTAGGAGTAACATCTTTTTTGTATGAGAAATATTCCCTAACTACTGAGTGTGTAGTATATACTGATTCATTTAATCTGCATATTGGGGGTGTGAAGAGTAAAAATCACTGTTGAAAATGCCTTTTATCACCCATAAAGCATAGAGGCTTTTGTGTGTGTAATCCTGGGTAGCATTCATGTGCACCTAAAGTGTGACAGCCTATAGGAATCCAAGGGAAGGGGCACCTGTAGGGGTCTGGATATTCAGTTTTGCCTTTAAGACAACTGTTAGATTCCTAAGTGAGTCTCTGGTGGATAAGTTAAAAATGTGCCTGCTTACTTGCAGAGCTTCTTCCAGTAGGTGAATCATCTGCTGATATTTTAATAAGACCGTTGGTAACATGAGGATTTGACTGGATAGCGTAGTCCAGTCTGTAGAGAGTCAGGTCTATGGGATTGGTTGGGGTGGTTGGGCAAAGTCCATGGTGAGTTGAGAAGTGACTTAGGAAGTGACTGATGTATATAAAAACAAGACACATGTGCACACACATACACACACACACGAACACATACCTCCATGCCACATATACAAAAAGCCATACACACCCCCACACCACATATGCAGACACATATACTACACACATACACACAGGCACAGTTGCATATAAACACACATATAAATCTACCTGTGCACATACATATATATACACACCACACACATACACAGTCACATATACAAACACGTGTGTATTCGATTAATAATATATTCTTAAAGACATTCTATTGGTTAAGAAAATATTTCCTGAACACCTGTTTGCTGTATTTTAAAGACTATCCTCATGCCATTTAACTTGCTTGGACCTTAGATAACAAGTTAAGCTAAAAGTGCTATTCATCAACTCTGAAAGTTCTCTATGTTTATGTATGGGGACCAATTAATCAGTGTATTTATTTTTGATGTTTTAGATATTGGCAAAACACTTGAATGATGGTAAAATCAATCAGCTTCCTCTTTTCCTTGGAGAGCCTGCTATGGTAAGTATTAGGTATTTTCCAGGGTAATATTCTTTTATTTATGGATGTCATCAGCACTTCTCTAAAATGAAATTAATTTTGGCTTGTGGTTTGCTCAAGAAAAATACTTCTGAACCATTCCTGTGCTGTCTCAGCTTCAACCATCAATCAGGTCATGTTTCCCAAGCTGTCACTCCAGTTGGGATACTCTGCTTTATGCCATTATTTCAGTGTCTTTTATAAAGGCCTGATGATTCAGCTGCCCTATCCCTAAGCAAAATTTGAATTTGTTTTTTACATGTATTTGTGCTGTAGAACGGACATGTATTTGTGCCTTGTTAGATGCAACAGGCTGGGCGCAGTGACTCAGGCCTGTAATCCCAGCAATTTGGGAGGCCAAGGTGGGCAGATCACCTGAGGTCAGGAGTTTGAGACTAGAGCCTGGCCAATATAGTGAAACCACATCTCTACTAAAAATACAAAAAAATTAGCTGGGCATGGTGGCCTGTGCCTGTAGTACCAGCTACGTAGGAGGCTGAGGCAGGAGAATCGCTTGAACCCAAGAGGCAGAAGTTGCAGTGAGCCCAGATCACACCACTGCACTCCAGCCTGGGTAATAGAGCCAGGCTCCATCTCAAAACAAAAAAACAAAAAACAAAAAAAAAACAACCAATAGGGAATAATAAGATTGAGTATTGGACGAAAAGAGAATCACTAATTGTTTAAAGCCATCTATCAACTTTTTTATATTTTATGAGGATATTTCAGTGACTCATTTGAACTACAGTAGGTATTTGACATTTATTCCTTCAGACTGAGAGTCAGGTGACCTAGAACCATGCTCCTGTTCTGTGACTTTAGACTCTGTGCTCTGTGGGCATCCATTTTTACCATCAAAACATAAGACGATTGAACTAGTTTAATGTTCTTTCCACCTTGAGTCTCTGTGACTCTTCTGACCATTGGCAGTTTGCCTAGGGCAGCAGTTTTCTGACCTCTTTTCCCTGTAACCCGTGGGAGAGGCCTTGGGCTTGTGTCATGAGAAGCAACAGGCTTCGAAGGCAGAAGAGCAGATAAGAAAGTGCAGGGGCTGTGCTCACACAAGCGAGAGCCATGATTTCTTTTATTGCCTTGGGAAAGCTTATCTGCCGATATTCACACTCAGTTCCCTTCCTTGGAGGAGGGTGAAAACAAGCAAGACTGGAGTTTGATAAGACTCCAGCACCACCCAGGCAACTCTGCCTTCCCCACCGCCTCTCCGACTCCCTGGTCTGTCCTGTGGGTGCAGAACAGCTCTCCCCCGCAAGGTCCCACCTGGGGCTTCAGAGGGCTTGATGGATGTGCTCTTCCGTTCTGTTCAGCAGTACCAGGCACAGCTCTCTGCTACAGATACTAATAAAACATTTTCTCTGTTTACTTTCTGAAAGGAATTTCTCTGGGATTTCCTGAACCATCAGGAGGGTCCCCGCTTAAGAGATCATTTAAGCCACGGAGAGATCAATTTACAAGAATTTTCAAAAGAAACAACTAATCAGTTGCTTGCATTTTCTGTTGTACTGTTACTCAGATTTGTTGATGAAGGTCTGCTATCAGTTTTTAAGGTAATTGGGAAGAAAATCATTAATTAGATTAACTGTCATTCAGCTATGGAAAAAATACAGTTTATTTTTGAAATGTAATTAACTATTAATCATTTTTTAATATATCTGAGTTACAGTATCCTTCATCAGAAAAAAAAGTGATTGGATTACATGTATGTTTATATTCTCTGCCACATATCAATCAGTATTAATCTCAGCAAAAATTAACTCATTTCTTAAAAACACATTTGCTTTTGTATGTAACAGTAGCTAAGTATTGAAAACAAAAGAACAAATTATAAAACAGGATTAACCAAATATTAGGAAATTTTTACAGATTTTTGCTAAATCGATGGGGTAGGATATTTTTGCATCATCAATAAACTAATTCTTCTATTTCAAAATAAATAATTTAAGTTAGAACATTTGTTATGGATATTTTAATCTTTTCAGATAATACATATGATAGTTGTTTTAAAAATTGTTTAAAAGTTCAAACAAAAATTAATAGAAACAGAAAAATTAATGTGAAAAGTAACCGCCCTCAGGAATTCCATCTCCCAGAAATAACTACTGTTAATAATTAGGTGGTGGTTGCTCCCACATTTTTTCTATGAGTATACCAAAGTGAGTTCATAGGAAGTTACATTATGTTTATAGCTACCATTTCTCATTAACAGTGTGTTTTTCGCTTCTTTGTTCTGCCTTATTCTTTTTGTCAACTGCTTGATATTTTGTTTTATCAGAATATAGTTATTTACCTATGCAATCCTTCACTGATGGATAAGTTGTCATATTCCCTGATGTGGCAAATTCCTAATCATGCTGCTGAAATGAGCATCTTTGTTCATTTGGGCACTTACGTAAATACTCTTAAAAAGTAAAGTTCGAAGACAAAAGATATCAATACTTTTTTTTTTTTAAATGAGACAGGGTCTTACTCTGACACCTAGTCTTGAGTGCAGTGGTACAGTCATGGCTCATGACAGCCTCAACCTCTTGGGCTCAAGCCATCCTCTTACCTCTGCCGCCTGAGCAGCTGGGACCATAGACGCAAGCCACCACATCCAGCCAAGACTTTGTTTTTATTTTCATTTCTGTTTTTTTGTGTTTACTAGATGTTTATAATTCATTCATGAATTGCTGTTAATGTGTTTTCTCCATTTTCTTCAGTTTTATATTTCCCATAGGTTCACGAACCTTATTTGTGTACATCTTGCTTTGTTGTTTGTCCATAGGTTTCGATTTTTTTTCTCTTTGGCTTCTACATTTGGAGTCATTCTGAAAAGAATCTTCACTTTTCAAAATTGAAAATATGTGTATACATTGTCTCTAGTACTTCTGTTGTTTCTTTATTTTCCTTTTACATCTTTTGATCCAACTGGAATTTATTTCATCTTGAGAGTAAGGTACAGAATCGAGCTTTACTTAAAAAAAAATTAATTGCCAGCAAGTTGTCTCAACACCGTTTATTATTCTGTGTAAACCTGTACAAACACAAACAAGAGTGAGCACCTCATGGATTGAGTTAGGGATAACTGACATTTTTCACAATGTTGAAGCTTATTCAGGGACACAGTGTCTCCCCATCTTCATTCCTCAAGTCCTGAGCCTCCTGTCTATGTGGCATCTCCTGCCTCCCAGGTGGCTGCTCAGGCTGGAAGCCTCAGAGTCCTCTTCTCTCTTCGTACTCGGACCTTGGAACAAGTCTTAGAAATATGTTCCACAGTCCAGGCACGGTGACTCAGACCTGTGGTCCCAGCACTTTGGGAGGCCGAGGCAGGTGGAGTTCAAGACCAGCCTGGCCAACATGGTGAAACCCTGTCTCTAATAAAAATACAAAAATTAGCCAGATGTGGTGGCGGGCCCCTATAGTCCCAGCTACTCGGGAGGCTGAAGCAGGAGAATCGCTTGAACCCAGGAGGTAGGTGTTGCAGTGAGCTGAGATTGTGCCACTGCACTCCAGCCTGAATGACAGAGCAAGACTCAGTCTCAAAAAAAAGAGGAAAAAAATAGTATGATCCACATCTGCTACTCCCTGTCCCTCCTGTGCCACCACCTGGCCATGCCATCCTGGCCCCTCCCTGCAATGTCATTGGCACTGACTGGTCTGCCGTCCAACTTCTGCGAGCCCTTCACCCTGTCATAACATAGCAGCCAGCATGATCCTTTTACGTCCCTCTCCTCGGAAGCCCTCGGGTGGGTTCACATCTTGGAACACAAGCCAGGTGCTCTTCAGTGGCATATGTACACTGCGTGTGTGTCTGCTCTGTGGGGATGTCACCCATGCAGACACACACATGTGCCTCCCTCATACTGCCCAGCACTCTGCCTGGTGCACTCCAGGTTCTCAGACATCTGAGTGAATGGAAGGCTGGCACATCTCTTCTGTAGTTAACGTCTAGCTACTTTAGTTGTTTCGTGCTATTAAGAATTGTAGGTAGTTACAGATTTTTTACTTTGTCAACTATCAATTCACTGATTTTGTTTCTCATGGGTTTTAGTTGACTGACCGATTTTTAAGTTATGTGGTTATATCAGCTGCAAATAATGTAATTTTTATGCTTTTAAAAATATGTATATGCTTAGCAATTAAATGTTTATATTTATGTGATCTTTTTTAGTTGTATAATTTTTAGTGTTCAGATGACTATTTCCTAGTTAAATTTTCAGTTCTATAGGGTCTGTTTCTTATTTCCAGTTTTGTGCACAGAGGGTGGGTGTGGCATTTGTGATCTACTGTTGTTAATGGCTATCATTTAAAATCATTTTGTTGGCTGTGATTTCTCTGCCATGTCAAACCTATTTTAATGAAGCGTTTGCTTTTCTAGCTGCATAGAATTATTTGAAGAAAGATAATGAGAAATTGGGATTCTAAGTGGCCTGCAGTTCAATAGAAGAAAGCTAAGAACCTAACCAAATATTATAGTAACTACCATTTTCTCTAAACTAGGAAAAACCAGCAGTAGAATTGTTGATTAATCTTGCAGAAGGCTATAGTTCTCGTTGCCATCCGGTTTCTCAGCTTAAAAAAGAGGTATGCAGGCGCGATGGCTCACGGCTGTAATCCCAGCACTTTGGGAGGCCAAGGCGGGTGGATCACGAGGTCAAGAGATCGAGACCATCCTGGTCAACATGGTGAAAAAACCACATCTCTACTAAAAATACAAAAACTTAGCTGGGCATGGTGGCGCGTGCCTGTAATCCCAGCTACTCGGGAGGCTGAGGCAGGAGAATTGCCTGAACCCAGGAGGCGGAGGTTGCGGTGAGCTGAGATCGCGCCATTGCACTCCAGCCTGGGTAACAAGAGCGAAACTCCGTCTCAAAAAAGCAAAAAAAACAGGTATGCTGAATGCAGGGTGCTGGGAGGGGAGTGCATGTTTCTGAAGCCACCTGTTTTTGCAGAGATGCTTGGAGCGTGCAGTTTGCCTGCTGACTCAGACTTTGAGTTGGGCAGATGCAGCTTTCTAACCAGCGTGGTGCCTGCTGTGGCCTGGCCTGGTTGCTCAGTCCTCAGAGGCTCAAGTTCCATGTCTAGAAGTTGCAAGTATACAGTGCTGACTGCACCGAGGGTTTTTAGTGCTAACACAGATGAGCACTGGGAAGTGTTTTTGCTGAGTCTCCTGGCAGGTTGTCACTGTTGTCACCAGTGACACAGAGCTGGGAGCACTTTCTTGTCAGTGGCGAGTAACTTCAGTTTTTCTGCTACACAAGACTAGCTTTTGTTAACTTACTGAAACAACAATTTTTTAAGCATTTCTGCCAGGAGGTTCCAATTTGGAAGTCAGCTGAGGTGCTTTATTCTATGTACAGGAGGACATGAGGGCAGTGCAAGGGAATGAAAAAGAGGTAGTCCCCAGAATATACGCACCATGACAGTTGCGCAGGTGAACATTCATAATGAGATTATTTCTGAAAGGAAGCTATAAAATCAACACACAGGGCACCAGGAGAGATTTGCAAAGGCACTTTAAAGAAACCGCGCTTTGAGAAGTCTGAGGCCTCCTTGAGAATGCCTTAAGGAAAGTACTTCAGAAGTGGGTTGTCAGCAGTGAAGTCGGGAAAGCAGCCTCCTGGAGGTGTGGGCCTGGGGGCAGGGAACGGGGGAATGGTCGGATGCCATTCTCCGTTCATGCTGCGGACCCCTTTACCAGGGGATAGCATGCTTTGCAAGAACAAGCCCTTACGAAGGTAGAGGTAGACAGGTGGGGAGGAGGGAAGACGGAAGGAGGAGGAGCTTCGGGAAGGCAGTCTTTGTCTTCCAACCAGAGCTGCTGAGGCGCCAGGCCATCCTCTCCCCTGCCCCACTGTGGCTGTTTTGGGTCCTTACCATTCCCTGTCCCCTTCCTGGCATCTCACTGGTATTCAGGCAGCTTTGCATCCTGAGCTTCGGTTACTCCTGCTGTTGAGACCACCCATGCTCAGTGGTGTCAACAGCCACCATTTGACTTGCTCTTACTCTAGTGGGTTAGAAATGGGGAGCATCTGCCAAGGGATCTGTCTTGTGGCCTTGCCTGGGTATTGACAGCTGCGGTTCCCTCAGGGCTTTGTGGGGGTTCCATCTGAGAAGGCCTCATGGGGTACCTGCAGGGACATTCCCAAGGTGACAGCTGCTGCACCCTAAGCATGGCCTGAACTGGAGAGGCACCTGCACCTCTGACATGGCTTGGGATGCCATGCAGCACCTTCACATGTGCTGTGTTCTGTTGGTTACAGGCCAGTTGCTGGAGCTGGTGCAGATTTAGTGGGGACCTCCCTCTCAATGTGAGGTGTCAAAAGAACCTGTGGACGTGGTCACAGCCACCCCAGACGTTTACTCCCTGCCACTCTCTTGGTAGTCTCCCCAGCCTCCCCGCCATCTGAACGTATTGAAGAACTGACACCCACCATCTAGTTTTTACAATGTTTAGAATTTGTCACAATTTTATAGATAGGTATTTTCTAGAGAGGGATGTAACATCCCTAACAATCTAAAAACAGATTTTCTAGGAAGTTATTGTGAAATCTACAAAAGCAATATAATGTTTCCTCCCAGGTGCTGAGCTGTGAGGAGAGCATCAGGGTTTGGGCTCTGCTGCCTTTCCCCGAAGAACTCACTCAGGAAGCTGTCAGGTGCGTGTTGTCCTGGGGCCTGGCTGACCTCGAGCTTGTCTGGTACTGTTAATTTCAGCAGCATTTCTCCTTTAATGAGCCTGCTGGAAGATAAAGGGGAAGGAGGAATTTCTGGGCCTTGGTGGCTGGAGCAGCCTGTGAGGAGCTGAAACTGCTGCTGAATGTGATTTCCCAGCTGGCATGGGGCCCTGGTGGGGACTGAACACGGAACGAAAGGCGGGTTCTGTGAGTGGACAGTGGTGCCCATGAGAAATACTGAGTAGACAGTAAAAGAGATGGGTCTGAGGCTCAGAGAGAAGTGGGGATGGAGACGTAAAGTTTGGAGTTGCGCACTGCGGTGGACGTGCTTGCTCAGCAGGAGTAATACTCCTCTGACGCCTCGTCTTCCATCATCAGCGTGTTTTGCTTTTCGCGTTGGCGTCGTTTGCTTCTCACTGTCTTGTCCTGGTGGCCTTTTCCATTTTATATTTGGGGAAACTAAGATTCACATTAAGGTTGCTGCTCAGTGAACCATTAAACATTACGCCTAGGCACGAATATGGGCATTTTAATTATTGTCACATATCTTTAAATATTTATTTTTCAGATTAGAAGATAATTCTGAAACAAATGCCTGCCATTCTTTAATTACAAAGATTATGGATGAACTGTATCACCATATGCCTGAGAATCATTGTGTTTTAAAGGACTTGGATAGTCTTCCTACTGAGACGTGAGTTCCAGGACATCCTGACAACTTGAAACATTGATTCAGCCGATTAGCGTAGCAAACTTAGCCGTTATCGATGTTTTAGGTTTCATAAACTTGGTAGTCTTAGAATCCCACTGTTACTGCTCCAAGAGGAATGATGAGGTAAGCTTTGACAGTCTCAGTGCAAGCTTGGCACATCTGATGAAGCTGTGAATGCCACATTCTGTTCACCACAATTCAGTATATTTAGTCAACACCTGACACATGTCACGGTTGCCCCTGCAGACCAATGAGCAATACGCGGCTAGCCCTGGCCCCAGAAGACCGCAGCCTTGCAAGTGCAGGTGCAGAAGGAGAGTGAGGTGCAGCTGAGGATCAGGATGCCTGTTGCAAGTCTCGCTCTGTTTGCAGGTGGCCCAGCTCACAGCTGCTCTGTGAGCTCTGCAGCACACCCGTCCCCACCCTGTTCTGCCCCAGGATTGTGCTGGAAGTGCTGGTTGTGCTCCGAAGCATCAGCAAACAGTGCCACCACGTGTCCAGCCAGGTCACTGCCGCCTCAGAGCTGAGACACATGCAGTGGGTGGAAAGGACTCTGAGGTCTCGCCAGCGGCTGAACTACCTGCGCATGCTGAGTAGGTGCGTGATCACTTTCCTGTTTGGGTGGGGCAGGAAGTTCTCACAGATGCAGTTCAGTCCCCACTTTCAGACGCACACAGTAGGCCCTCCCTGAACCCCATCAACAGGTGTTGATATACTTGTGAACCCAAAGTATATGAGACAGGTCTCAATCCACTTAGAGAGTTGACTTTCCCATAGTTAAGGACAGGCTGTGACAGCCTCAGGAGTTACTAATGGCATGTGCCTCAGGGAATTTGGGACACAGCTTGCTTTTACACATTTTAGGGAGACATAAGACATCAATCAATAGGTGTAAAGTATATATTGGTTTCATCTGGAAAGGCAGGAAAACTCAAAGATTGGTACACAAGAGACAAAGAATTGCATTATTTTGAGTCTTTGATTGCCTCTCAGTGAATACAATTTACTGGTGAGGTGGGTGGAGGAATAGTCACTTACACCATAGTGTGGCTCAGTGAAGCTGCATTTTACATAAACATAGGGCAGAAGAAGCAATCATACATGCATTTGTCTCAGGTGAGCAGAGCGAGGACTTTCTGTCCCACACCTGTGAAGATAAGCTAGCAATTACATTACCGGAGTGAAATTCAGCAGAACTCTTAAACGTCTTGAGGCCTAGGAGAAGTTTCCTTGTGGACAAACTGTGAGGGAGGTCTGTAGCTTTTTTATCTTTGTAGCCATCTTACTTAGAAATAAAACGAGAGGCAGGTTTCCTGAGGCAGTTCCCAGCTTAACTTTTCTATAGTTAAGCTTTTCCTTAGCTTGACTTGGCTTAGTGGGTTTGGAGTCCTGAAATTTATTTTCCTGTCACAATAGAAACAAAAGTTCCCACAGCCTGTTTCTGTTCGCAAATGTATTACCAAGCTTCTAAATAAGGACCCAAGACACTTATAATATTAAACACTGAGATACATACAAGCTCTTTGGACGTTTAAGAAAGATGAATAAAAACAAGTGAAATAACTACTCAGTTTTTGGTGAAGCAGTGAGTGATGGCAGTCCAGGTGGTAGTTAATCGGGGAACAAATGTTTGCAGAGTGAGACCTCCCCAGGCCTGCGCCCCTTCCTTCTGACAGCTCCAGCACCAACAAGAACAAATGTGTGGGTCACTAAGCACTTTTGTCCCCTGTCACTTACTGTCAAGCACTTACTGTAGACTTTACAAGTTCTTATAATTTGTATTCACTCATTCATTCATTTTCCCACCTGCTTATTCCGTTCAGGGTCAGGGTTGCAGGTGTGGCTGGAGCTCAGGGTGCAAGGGTGCGATTGCACCTTGGACAGGATGCAGTTCCATCACAGGGCGGCTCACACACCCACACTCACTCTGGGACCACATAGGCATGCCAGTTCACCTCATGTGCACAGCTCTGGGATGTGGGAGGAAACCCAGCCATGCAGAATGTGCTTGTCCACACAGACAGCGGCCTTTGCCGGACACCAGTTTCTTTTCTCACTGATGTGATAAAGCAAAGTTGAGTGAAATGTTATTTAAGGATTTGCTGTGCTGATTTTCACAGAAAGTGATAGTACATAGTATTTTAAATATGGTTTGTAATTTGGGCATGTGGAAATGTGGGTTCTATCTACCCACGTGAATATTTGGGTTTAAAATATAACAGCAGATTAACTTCCGTAGAACCAGCATTAGGGTTTCTTCACTTACAGTGTATACTTTAGAATGTGCTACATCCTTAAGAAAAGACCATTTTGGATGCATTTCTAGAATTTTTGGGTTGAGTGTATCTGTGGTTTTTAAAGCTTTAGATAGATATTGCTGGATTCCCCTCCAGAAAAGTACTTCTCAATTTACACTCTTACTAGCAGTTTATAAGACAAGGTCATATTTTTAAATGTATCAGCTAGTTTCATGGGAAAAATAAGAGCTTACTTTAACTGGAGTTTCTTTAATCTGGTGGCATTCAGCCAGCTTTCATATTGAGGCCATTTCTTTTTCTCTGGTGAGAGTTCCTTCCCCAATGTCAGAGGGCAGGGAACATGGGGGTGACTGGGCACAGACTGGGCCTGCCTGGTGCCCCATGAGTGTGCAGAGCCCCCAGCAGCCCCTCAGATGATGACTCATAGCAAGGAATGTGGACGTGCAGGGCGGCCAGGAGCAAGGGCTGCACTGGGCGCTCCCTCTGGCCACGAACCTGGGGGCTGGGAGCAGGCATCGGGCTCTAAGGATTAGGAAAATTACTTTTTGAGAAGTTGAAGAGGTGTTGATTAGGTGAAACATCTTGTTCCTGACAAAGGTGGAGAACACCAGTGTTCCTCAAATTTTAATTTACTTTTATCTGTTTTTAGTATTAGACTTCTGTCCCCTGTGCTCAGCCTGGTTCTGTTACTCATTGTGCTAGAATTGGTCAACATTCATGCTGTTTGTGGAAAGAATACTCATGAGTATCAGCAGTACCTAAAGTAAGTATGTCACACTTCTCTGCAGTAACAGTGTGTTGTGGGGGAGATTGGGAGTGAGCCTGTAGCAGTGAGATTGGGGCAGCGTGAGAGCCCCCATCTCCTTGGTGGCACCACTGCCGTCTCAGGCAAGGGTCTGACATCTGACCTGCAAGGAAAATTTCTGCCTCCAAATGGCTCAAAACCAATTTTTTTTTTCAGAGACAGGGTCTTGTTTTGTTGCCCAGGCTGGAGTGCAGTGGCATAATCATGGCTCACTGCAGCTCAACCTCCCAGGCTCAAATGATCCTCCCACCTGAGCCTCCTAAGTAGCTGGCACCACAGCTGTGCCACCATACCTGGCTAATTTTTAAATTTTTTTGTAGAGATGAGGTCTCACTGTGTTGACCTCCAGTGATCCTCCCACCTTCGCTCCCAGAGTGCTGGGATTACAGGTGTAAAAGCCACAGCACCAGACCAAAAACCAAATTTGTCTATGTAACTAATAGTTTCAAATTTGGGAAGTTCACTTAGGACCATCCCGATCTAGGAGTCGAAGTGGTGTGACACTTGTGTGACTCACTTGACATCCAGAGATTCCAAACTGAGGACGCTTCCGGGTAGAGGTCCCAAAAGCGGTCATCTGGACTTGGGTGCAGCTGCAGCTCCAGCCTCCCTCAGCTGCCAGGAGGTTCTGGGTATCTTGGTTTTAAGCCAATGCTCTGCAGGTGCCAGGGAGCTCCATACATGTTTAAATGAATGTGAAAATACAACTGGGTGTCTTATGGAAAGAAGCGTAGGCTCCTGCTGAGAGTGAGGGTAGCAGACGTGCAGCCTGTTACAGCACAGCTCGGTGTTAGGGGACTCCAGCTCAGCGTACCCCATGCTGGGCACTGCTGGCATTGTGGACTGGTGCAGGGACTGCCCTGCTCATGGTAGGACATGCAGCAGCAGGCCTGCCTCTACCCACAAAGTACGAGTCATGTAGAGTCGCGTCCCACCCTCCATGTGACAGTCAAAAGTGGCCCAGACATCGCCAGATAACTCCTGCAGGTCAAAATACCCCAGTAGCAAACCCTCTTCTAGACAGTAGCTGTGGCTTTTCATTAGATTATTCTTTTAGCTTCTCTTTAAGTTTGAATATTTTCAAGATAAAATGTTGGTGAAAACTACCTGGCAAATGTTAAAAAAAAGTAAAGATGACATTTATCAGTCAGAGCCACCCCGCTGTTAACATTCTGACAAATAATCTTAAAGAAAATCTCTAACAGCAACAGCTGTCTCAGTGGCATGTGTCTCCTCTGAGCCGGCCCCTCCATCACGAAGGACGGAAGCTGGACATGTGAGGAGGGAGAGGGTACCCTGCCCACGAGGCTCCTGATGGGGCTAAACGGCTTGCTTGTCATTGCTGCTGACCCCTGAACAACGCAGGTTTGGACTGCACAGGTCCACTTGTCCCATTCAAACACAGATTGAAATTACAGTGCTCTTGGTTGCAGACATCAGTGTGGGGAAAACCACAGAAATCTCATCGCGAAAACTGCATATACAGGGGGCCAGTTCTTCACGCTGGACTTGAGTATGCTTGGGTTTTGGTATCCACTGGATGACTGTGTAGTGTGTGTTTATTCCGTGTTGCATGTTTAGGATGTGTTGCGCATTGAGTCTGTGTTGTATGTCAGTTTGGTGCAGATGACCCGAGTTCCTTCCTGGAATTACAGCCATCATGTCTGAGCTGGAGAAAGAATGTCTGAGAAGGTGCTTGCGTGGGAGCCTGTGTCCAGCAGCGGTCACATCTCAGCACTTTCCTCTTTCCTCTAATTTGTATTCTCTTACTTTTATTTTATATGGATTTATTTTTCTTGAATCCGCAGACATAAATTAAGTGCAGTTTAGGAATAGTTCCAAGAATGAAGAGAAAATGTTTAATTCATTGCTTCATTTTATAATGGAGTAGATAAAACAATTAACTTTTTCTTACAGGTTTGTAAAGTCGATTTTGCAATACACAGAGAACCTGGTGGCGTACACCAGCTACGAAAAGAACAAGTGGAATGAAACTATCCATCTTACGCATACAGCTTTGTTGAAAATTTGGACTTTTAGTGAGAGGAAACAAATGTTAATACATTTAGCTAAGAAATCCACAAGTAAAGGACTCCTATGAAAACACTTAGAAATTGGGATGCATTTAATTCTAACAGATTTTAATAGCGTGTAAATTGAAAACCCAGAGCCCGGGTGGAGTTCAGGGTCTGCTTGACCAGGCTTCAGGTTCTGTTTCTCTGCAGCATCCTGATTTGCCCTTTCCGAGTGATCGGTGTGAGTCTCTGTCTGGCTTCTTTTGTGGTGGCCAAATGGCTGCTGTAGTTTTTGGTTCCATCTCTGCATAATACCCGTCCAGAGGAAGAAGGAAGAGCTGCTTTCACCCAACTGTTACTCAGAAATGCATGGCTCCCCTGTTACTGGCCACGTGCCTACTCTTGAGAATTACTGTGGCTGAGACCCTCCCCTGCATTCCCTGGCCAGGCCTCAGGAGACATAGACTCCTGGACCAGCCATCAGGACAGGGAGGGTGAGGCCCTGGGGCTGAGGAGAGGACTGATACAATTTAAAGTTCCCAGGCAGTGCTGGGTACCAACTCCTGAAAGGGGAGGTGGGCAGGCAGGGGTGTTGGCCAGCGTTTGGCAAAAAAAGCAGAAGCCCTTCCCTGTTTTTAGACTTAAGGGTTTCAGTGCAGGGTCTGGAGAGCTGGGGGAAAGGAGGTCAGGGAAGCTGCTATTCACAGGCCCTGCTTGAAGAACCCGAATGTCTGACTCGAGGGTTCCTGCAGCTCTTGAGAGTGCCTGGGAGTCCCCGCCATCTGAGTTGGCAGCTGCAGAGCTCGGGCTCAAGAAGCCCCTGGACAGCTGTCTTGGCCTCATGTCTGCCTGGGCATGGGCCACCCCACCCTGCATGAGTCACTGCTTCTCTTTTTCCACTTTCCAACCTCAACAGCGTGCAGCTGGTAGCCATCTAAGGACATACGTTCTGTGTGGCTGCTTCAGCTGAGGACACCTGCGGGCCTCATGGGGCAGCAGAGCTGAGCACGTGCTGTTTGTCCCTCTGCTGGCTCAGCTCTAGCCCCTTTTAAACACCTGCATAAGCGTAATGCTCCTGGCTAATGTGGTACAACCATGTGTCAGTATTCCCACTCTGGGGGTGTTCTTTGATGGCGCCGTCACACCTCTTGCATTTAAATGGTGACTGTGGGGTTGATCATCCTGCTAATAGCGGTGCTGGGACGGGAAGAGGGAAATAATTGACTAGGAGAGTGAGCTTGTAGATACAGGCGCATTTCTCCAAAGCAGTGAGACCACGAAGCTACTGCGTGCCGTTTCTTCAGCCTGCTCACCTGTCAGGTTTGTCTTTGAAAATGCCCTTTCTGCCACTGTTCCATGCTCCTTTCCTTTGCCTCTCTGGGTCGTGGTTTTCACCGGATGTGTCAACCCAGACCTCATTCCCAAAGGTCTTTCCCATTAGAAATCTTTCTCCTTTCGGGTAACTGTAGGTTTCCACGGACTTATCACTGGACTTGGGAATACCAAGAGTTCTCTAGAGAATCCGCTGAACTGCAGACACTCCTCCCAGGCCCCCATTCTGTGGTGTGAGCTGTATTTCCCCAAGACACTTGAGAGCAGTCAGCTGGCCATAGCAGTAAACCTTCTGGCGCGTTGGCACAAGGCATCAGTGCTGCTGGGTGGCAGCCCCCGCCTGCAGGTGGTGTGCACCCGTGTCCCTCTGTGGAAGCATCCAAGATACGAAGACGCCCAAACCAGCAGAGTCCAGAATTGTGAGCAGAGAATCCCAAACCTTGCTAGTGGTGCAGGGGTGTAATGAGAGGAGCCATTCCTACTTCACATGCACCTGCACTTGTGTTTTCTGGCCATGGGAGAACCCACACCACGTGCTGACTGATGGAGTACAGGGCACTTCTTGGGTGACCCAGCAGCCCCCAAGGGGGCCTCGTCATAGCCAGCACTGCCCAGTGCGTGTGATGAGGGGTGTGCCGGGATCACGATTGCCATGGGCCTCGCTGCTGAGCTCTGCTGTGAAACGGGTCTCCTGGAAGAATTGTAAGCTGCCCATGCAGTAGATGAGCCTTCTGTGAGCCAGCTGCAGTGGCCAGGAGGCGTCTCTGTCCCTCCCAGAACACACGGCCCGATGTGCTCAGGGGCTGGCTGTTCTTTCCAGGTGAGTTTTTCATACTAGGAATTGTGCTGCTCTCTCCTGTGAGCAGATTCATGCATTTGGCAGTGGACCTTAGCCAGGCTAGCCTTGGAGCGAGGACACCCATGTGGCTGAAGCCATTTGCGGCAGCCTTCACTGTCTCCACAGCCACTTTGTTTATGAGAACGCTGAGCCAGGCTGGGTGACTGGAGAGAAAGGCCGACGTGCATGAGCAGCCGTCCTGCCGCCTGCTTACTGGGAGCATTCACGGAACATGTGTTCCTCACGTTGCTCATTGCAGGTACCCTCGTCAATAGTTTAGAGAGCGCTGGCTACTGGTTTCCAGTCCTTTTCCTCCTAGATGCAGATACACCAGCCAGACTTGCTCAGTGAGCACTCGTGAGCATCCATGCTGGTGGCCATCACTCCTTCCAGAAAAAGTGAGCGCCTGGATGCATAAACCGGCATGGGCCCCTCCCGTCCTGTTTTTTAGGGCCACCTGAATGGGCTAGAATGTGGCCAACTTTCACCTTCGGGTGGTGTCAGCATCCTCTGTAAAAATCAAATCTTTTAATTCAGGTGAATGATCCTAGGGACGTCCCCGTGAGGCCAGTAGGTGCCAGGCCAGCGGTGCTGCCCGTGCAGCAGTGTGGGACATGGCGAGGGTGCTGCCTGTGCAGCCCCATGGGCTCAGAGAGCATCTGAACCACTTGCTTGTGTATCTTGTGCTGCAGAACATGCGAAAGCCTGATCAGTGTGTGCATGCCTGTGTGTGTGTGCTCGTGTGTGTTAACCTATACATCTACTAAATGCATCCATCTTGCCTGAATGTAACAATGACAGGCTCCCACAGCTGCCTCATCTGGTGACATGACGGGTCAGATAACAGTCTTTGGTGGTCACTCGAGTTCCAGGTAGCTGTCACTGTGCCGTGGTGAAGTGTGAAGCATAGATGTTTGGTATCCATCGGGGCCCAGAAAGCAAGCTGAGAGCTGGTTCTCGGAAGACCTCTGGGTTTCGTGGAGGAACTGGACAGGTAGCAGATCCCTGATGCACGCCCACCAAGGCTGCTGCTCCCCCTGCCGGGTGGGAACAGACAGCTTCTGGACGTGAGACTGGAGGGGACAAAACCCCAACCTATATCAGCAGGTATAGAGAAAAATCATTTGCCCGCTCAGTGGCTGCATACCAGAGATCAGGGGCTATATTGGTTTGTTCCAATGAAGAGACCACATCTGAAGCAGCAGATGCTCAGGCTCCTGGGCCCGGCCTGTGTCTCCGGGAGGCTTGGCTGTCTTGAGCAATGATTGTTCCCTGTGGATGCTGGGCAGGCCTGCTGCTGGGCAGCTCCACCTTCCCTTGCTGTTCCTTCCCCTGCTGCCCACCCTGCTTCTGATGGCCGCTTCCCTTGGTCAGCTACAGTGGATGTCCATTCGGGTTACAGTCACATCGTATATGGCTACAATTTGTTATCTTGCCTTAAACAATGTTACCTGTCTCTGCTCACAGTTGAATTAACTTAGAGTTTAACCCTTTAGAGGCAAACGTCCTCTGTTCTCACCTTCCCGAGGGATTCCACCACATTGACTGTCTTGCTAGCAGGGGTCACAGGTGTAGCAAGAACGATTTCTGCTGCTGGCTGGTGGTCCACGGTGTAGTGTGGCTTGGGGACCCAAGAACTCGGTGGCAAAGCTGCTTCAAACTCTCCTGTGTGCTTGTTGTTTTCTTTTTGCCCTTTGTTCTGCCCTCTCTCCCCTCTCCTTCTTCCTTCCTCTTTCTCTCTTTTTCTGTCTCTCTCTTTTTTCCTTTCTCTCCCACTCCCCTCCACTGCCTTCCCCTCCCTTCCCCTCCCCTTTATCACCCAGGCTGGGGCACAGTGGCACAATCACATCTCACTCCAGTCTCCAGCTCCTGGGATCCCCTGCTTTTTCTTTTCTTTTGTTTTCTTTGTTTGCTTGTTCGTTTGAGATGGAGTTTTACTCTTTTTGCCCAGGCTGGAGCACAAGGCATGATCTGAGCTTACTGTAAACTCTGCCTCCTGGATTCAAGCAATTCTCCCATCTCAACCTCCCAAGAAGGTGGGATTACAGGTGTGTGCCACCACGCCCGGCTAATTTTGTATTTTTATTAGAGATGGGGAGACCAACTCTTCAGTAGAGATGGCGTTTCACCATATTGGTCAGGCTGGTCTTGAACTTCTGACCTCAAGTGATCCACCCACCTTGGCCTCCCAAAGTGTTGGGATTACAGACAGGAGCCACCGTGCCTGGCCTTTATTTTCTTTCTCTGCTGGCTGGCTGAATACCTTGAACAGACCTGAATTACTGGAGGCAAGGGAAAAATTGAAGATTAGCTTAATTTGTTTTCCATCAAAAACAATGATGAAAATGATTCTTTTCAAAGAAACAGCAAACATTGCCGCAAATTCACAAGTGTTCATCTGACAGGCCATATTGGAGAATAAATGAAGTTGTACACGGTCCTTCTGAGTGCACGGACGTGGAATTTAGCTATAGGATGATGTTTTCTTTGCAAGTTGTTTTGATGAGATGTGAAGGCATGTTCCGAGCAATATTTGAAGAGTGCATCACCTTGGTACATCTGGCACCTGCACCTGCACCTGCCCTGCCACTGACTTTTTCCTGAGTGCACAGAGCCACCTCCCTTCTTTTCTTTTTCTTTTCTTTCTTTCTTTTTTTTTTTTTGAGACAGAGTTTCACTCTTGTTACCCAGGCTGGAGTGCAATGGCGCGATCTCGGCTCACCGCAACCTCCGCCTCCTGGGTTCAGGCAATTCTCCTGCCTCAGCCTCCTGAGTAGCTGGGATTACAGGCACGTGCCACCATGCCCAGCTAATTTTTGTATTTTCGTAGAGACGGGGATTTACCATGTTGACCAGGATGGTCTCCATCTCTTGACCTCGTGATCCACCCGCCTCGGCCTCCCAAAGTGCTGGTATTACAGGCATGAGCCACCGCGCCCGGCCCTCCCTTCTTAAATTAAATGATGGAACAGCCTGGCCTGCTCTGTGTCCTTGCCACTATCTCCTGTACTTGCTCCTCTGAGGCTCCAAGCATGTGTCTGAGAATCCACCTGGGACATCTCAGTAGATGAATGCTCAAGTATTTGGGAGCAAAACATCACAATGACTAACTCAAAATGGTTCAGTCAGAAGAATGATATATATAAATATATTTATATATACACTCAAAAGGGAGAAATAAATGTGGTGAAATGCCAATGACAGTCCCCGCCTGTCTCTGTCGTTAAAGTGAAGATGGTCTGGTGCGACTGGCTTTCCCAACTCTTCTATGGATTCACTGTAATGTGGACTAAAGAAATGGCTTAAAGTTCACTGTTTGCAGACACCCCATCCTCTGCTCCGCTCAGTGGAGATGTGACCTGCCCTCAAAGTTCTGCCCTCAAAGTGCCACTGCCTTACCGGCAGGCATGTGCACAGCTTCAGGAAGCTTTCTGAGGTCAGATGCCCTGTTGTTTTACCTGTTTGCTCCCCCTCTTTGTGTGTCCCGAACATTTCAACTACCTTAAATGTGTGCTCTTCCCCGACAACATTTATTTTAAATAATTTTAAAGCTACAGAAATGTTTCTAGAATAGTCCAATGGATTCCCACATGACTGTTCAACTGTCATTGGCGTTTTACCACATTTATCTGTCCCTTTTGAGTATATATATATATATAATTCTTCTGACTGAACCATTTTGAAAGTTAGTCATTGTAATGTTTTGCTCCCAAATACTTGAGCATTCATCTATTGAGAACAAAATCATTCCCCTTCAGTTATCACATTGAGGAAATTTAACAAGAACACAGCAACATAATCTAATATAAGGTCCACATACATTTTTTCCTAGTGTGAATAATACTGTCATTTGTAACACTTCTTTTGTTTGTATCCAAACAGCACAGCCGCTTTTAGTTACTGTATCTTTTATTTTTAGAATCTAGAGTAGCTCCCTTTTTGTTTTTTTCTTTCTCTGTCAGAGACATTTTGGAGGTAGTTATGTCACCTTTACAGAATGTTCATCAATTGGTTTTTGTTAGATCGCTTCCTCAAATTTGACCGTTTTAAAGAAACGCAGCACCCACGATACTGCCTGAACCAGTGCATCGCTCCGACATGTGACTGACACGTGCTACTCGGTGCATCCCAGCAGGATGCAGGACGCACATATGTGCTGCTGTGCACTCCTCGAGCATCACTGCAGGGCATGTGGGCGTGTGGGTGGGGCCAGGTGCTGTGCAGGTCCCAGCATGTCGCTCTGCCCTCTAGACACTGTGGCTGCGCGGGCGGTGGACACCTCAGTGGAGCCTGGGAAGCAGCTGGAGACGGTGCTTGGGGGAGCTGCTCAGCTGGGGCTGGAAGGTGAGGAGGACAGGGCTGGGTCGGCTGCCTTGTGGAGATAGCAGGACACATTGAGGGACAGGCAGGCCAGGGATGCGAAGCATGAGGAGAAGCCACAGTGCCGTGCACGGCCTCAGCTCCTTCCTGAGGCCCTGTTGATGTGAGTGCTTTCAACAAGCACTCGAGGGAATCTCTGTTGCTTGCAACCAAAAGGTACAGGCCACCAGAAGAGCCAGCCCCTGCCAGGGGACATGGACATGGGGGCCATCAGGAGGCAGGCAAATCCCAGAGAAGGAGGCCACAGACTTGTCAGTGGACTACCAGAGTGCCATCTCAGTGCCACAGGTCACTGGCTTCGTGGCAAAATGTGTACCTGCTGACAGCTTGGCTTCCTCGTCTGCGGAGTGTGACAGTGACATTCCCTGCCTCATTAGATGCATGTTAAGACACAGTGAGGCGCTGCACTCAGCCCCATTCTGGACATGTAGCATCGATAAACACCAGCTCTTACCAGATCATTCCCTTATGCTGGGAGGAAATAAATGATTTGGGTTCCCTCTGTCTAGAGGTCCAGCTATGTGCATGTGTGTTCAGAGGACGTTCTCATATCTCAGGAGTGAAACTAAGGCATCCCCTGTATGTCTTTCCCCACCCCCACTCATAGCCTGGGATTCTCTGCACAGCTTTAGGTAAAGGAGCTGGCGGGGAATGGGACGCGTGACCCTGAGTCCTCACTCTGGGACCCGAGCTCAGAATAACTTCAGGTTCAGCTGAGAAGGCCTCTGAACTACGACTCTGTGTGCTGGCTCCTGCCTGTCCTTGGCCCTTCTCAAGGCTGTGCTTGCCTGGAGGAGCCCTGGCAGCAGGAATGACGCTGACCAGGTTGTATTTTCTGTATGGCTGACTAGAGGGGATACGGTGGAGACTCATTTCTCATTTTATTTTTCAGTGATTTGGTGGAGAAGCTCTTCTTATGAGTGGACTCTGGATTTCTGAGAGCCTGTGCTGCGGGTTCCCCTGTGTGGCTTTGGGTCTCACCATGTGGCTTTTGCCTGTGCTGTGCAGGCACTTGCACTTCCTCTGTGGGGCACGGGGTGGCACTCCTGGGCAAGGCAGCGGCCGGGGGAGCCCTGGGTGAGGGGCTACCTCTGCTAAACCCAGATCCTGGGGACCAGGCAAAACAGGTTCTTTCCTTTTTCCTTTCCGAATAGATGGGGACCAGGCTTCACCGGGTGGTGAAGATGACCCATTGGGCTGGAACTGAGGAACAGGTATCGTGGGGCTCACCTGACCAGTGGGGTATCCACCCTCATACATGTTGACAACAGGCAAGAACAAACATCGCCTAGAATCTTCACATCTCCGGTGGGGAGGCCCGGCTCTGGGAATGCGCTGCAGGGAAGTGATCCCTGAGTGAAGAAGGAGGTGCCAGGAGCATCATTAATCAGACGTCGGGAGGCAATGCTGGGAAGGTTCTTTGTTTAAAGAAACACTCATGTTTAAAGAGAACCCTTGCAGGACTTGCTGGGCCAACTGCCTTCCAACAGCTCATCTTGAGGGGGTGCGGGCTGAATTCACACCTGGGTGTCATCCCCTGTCTGCTGCAGCACAGAGGAGACAGTGAGGGTTTCCAGCTGCTCGGCTTTAAAGGAAGTTCTTCATACTGGCTAGAGGGGGAGTGGCTGTGGTTTGGCTTATAGCTACATTAAATAATTTTTTTTGAGATGGAAAATGTGTGTGTGTGTGTGTGTGTGTGTGTGTAGTTGGCCAGGCTGGAGTGCAGTGGCACAATCTTGGTTCACTGTAACCTCTGCCAGCTGGGTTCAAGAAATTCTCCTGTCTCAGCCTCCCAAGTAGCTGGGATTGCAGATGCCCACCACCACACCCGGCTAATGTTTGTATTTTTAGTAGAGACAGGGTTTCACCATGTTGGCCAGGATGGTCTTGAACTCCTGACCTCAGGTGATCCATCCATCTCGGCCTCCCAAAGTACTGGGATTACAGGCATGAGCCACGGTGCCCAGCCAATAATTTTAATAAAGCTAAATAACTATGTTGCCTTGCTGTCTGAGTGTTACAGGCAGACCCGAGTCCAAGTCTTCCTATGGTGAATTGTCCCCTCTACATTTCCTGGGGACCCCAATTAAGATGGCATCAGTGTCAGTTAACTGGCACTGTTCAAAATAGATCTAGGGTCAGATCTTAAGCTTTTCCAAATAAGACCTTGGATGAACGCAGGAAGGTCTTTTGACAGGTCATTTGATTACTTTAAAATAAGAGCATTTTAAGTTTGAAAAAGCCAGTCATAAAACTAAGCATTGCACCAATGATTATACCTTGGGAAGCCAGCAGCACAGGGTTATTATTTTAAATACCACAACCGCTATGAGTCAGCTCATTTAATTTCAAAGCCCTTTGCGATCATTAATTGTTTGAGTACTCCCAAGACAGACAGTGGTATTAATTCCATTTGAGAGGAAGAGAACTCAGGCGCAGAAAACCGGAAATTCATTGTCTGAAGGGGAAAAGGAGACACCAGGGCCAGTGACTGTCCTTTGCTGCAGCTTCTCTCTGGCAGAGACCCGGGGACATCCACCCTCCCTCTCCCATCACAGCCACGCCACCCTCTAGTGCCGCAGGAATGCTTCCTCTCAGTCTCAGGATGATCACATCGATGTAACACTTGGCAGGCGTCTGTTATCCCAAAAATTAACCCTCATGGCAAGCTTAGAAAGAGGCAGTAGTCATAGGAAGGTGAAGGATCAGTGAGAAAGTGGCAGGTCGGTCACTGGTGGTGGAGGGCCGAGCCGCTGTGGCGAGTCAGGCCTGGGCTGCAGGTCTGAGTTTGTGCTGCTGCCGCTGTCTGTGGGGTCCAGGAGGCTGTGTGGGCAGGAGGCATGGCCCATCTGGGGCTATGGGTGGTGGGCACAGCATTTGGTCATCTGGCTGCCTTCCCACCCCCCATGTGTGCTCTTTGTCTCATTTAAGTCTGTGAGGGTAGTTTAGGCCCCTCTGAGATGGGCGGATTCTCTCCCTCCCCACTTGAGAGATAAGGTTGCCTTGACTGGCCCCCAGGGCTCTGTCCTTCTCTCGTGGAGCCCGGGAGCTCTCTGCCTTCGCAGGTGTGTTCCCGTGCTGCTCGCTCTGTATTTCCAGCTCTTGCTTTTGTCCTTTTATTTTCTAGAGTAATTGATAATTGCAATTTCTCTGGCCTGCATGAAGTTTATAAAATAAATGGACATAGAGAAAATAAATATGGTATGGCGCCACCACGATGTGCAAGATATTCTGCCAGGGAGGCTGAAGAGTCCCACGGCTTCTAGGGACCGGTCCCTGGCCTAACGGAGCTCACAACAGATTGAGAAGGGAGAGGGACACTGCAAACACAGCCCCCGCCGACCAGTGCTGGGTGCAGGAGGGCAGTGCATGCAGCGGGACTGTGGGCGGGGGTTCGGGAGCCTGAAGGCCGCTCCGCTGTCTTCCTCTGTGCGCAGCCTGGGCCGCACTGCATGTGGAGTTGTCGGATAAGACCTGGATGCTGCAACCCAAGGAGACAGGACAGAGCCCTGGAGAAGAACGGCGCTCAGCAGCCTGACCCCTACAACCAGACGAAGCACAAACCAAGCCAATGGTGATTGTGGGGGAGAACTGAACCAGTGTGTAGGGGAGGCCAGGTGCCGCCCTGGGCATCCAGGCCGGAGGGGTCCGAGGAAAGGAATGCCCAGAAACACAGCTGGGGGGGGCCTGGATGGCCGGGGGCTCGGGCTGAGTTGTCTTGGGGGTCCCGGGGGCTGACGGGGAAGTGAATCATCAGAGGTGAAGGCCAGAGCCACAGATTCCCCGGGGACATGTGCTGTGGCTCAGGATGAAAAAGGTGGCTGAGGTTGGGACAGTGGCTGCAGGTGGGTGCAGTAAGGCATCTGGAGGAGGGTAAGCGTCACAGCCCAGGTCCTGGAGGGGACTGCAGACGGGAGGCACCGGTGTGCAGGAGACCACAAGCTGCTCCTTTTCATCTACGAAGATGGGAGTGGGGAACGTGGGAGACTATCAGAGTCTGCTGTGAAGAGGAAGGATTTACCTGCCACAGTGTCGCTGCTTGGCCTGGGCAAAGCTAGGGGAACCGATTTTCAAGGAGCGAAGAGAAAGGGTGGGTGACTGAGGGGATCCAGCTGCGAGAGACAGAGGCACTCAGGACAGTGCAGCCGGCTCTTTTCTAGGCACTCAGGACAGCAGAGCCAGCTTTTCCTTCTGCAAATAAATCTCGGTTTTCTACATCTCAACGCAGGAGGCACTTGGCTCACCCCAGTTTCCTGTTCTTTCTCTAAGGGGTTTGGCCTTCCATTGCCTATAAATGGGAGAAAAGCTAATGAGGCTCACGTCCGTGGACGGGAGTTCAGGTTGAGGCTGGTGGTTCATGCATCAAGTGAGTCCGTGGGGAGGCCGCTGGCCTTGCGGTGCTTACAGCTACATGCAGCGGCTGTGATTCTCCACCTCAGGGTGAGAAATAAGAGGGGGTGAGCCTGCGGACACCTGAGAGGCACCATGGGGGCAGCGCCACACAGGCAGAGGCAAACAGTGGGAGAGTGGTTTTTCTTCCCATTTGGTGTCCACTGGCGGCTGGCAACCCCATGCCGAGACCTTTGATGCCTTTCCTGTCCCCACCCCCTTTCTACCCAGGGTCCCCGATATGCTCGGCTCTGCCTGGCACAAACCCCACAACTGGCCCTACCTCCTGCTTGTGTAAAATGAACAAATGTGAAATTGCCCAGTACTGAAGAGCTCAGGACCTTTAATTCCAAGAGCCGGGGATAAATACTTTGTTGTCCTTTAGCATGACCCAACAAGCCACATCTGTTAACGCCAAGCCTTCATTCCCGAGACAACCCTCCCTTTTGATGGTCTGAGGTGTTGCCACCTAATTTCATGACTTTTGCCTCTGCAAAGGCTTCCCAAATTCGTGCTGGGGCCGTGCCGCTCAGAGTGGATGCACAAAGGGTCCTGATTCTCTGCAGACACTCGGGCTGTGTGTCGGAAGTGAATCTGAGATTAAACCCCTTAGCTCCCCGTGCCTCCTTTCATCACTTCTAGAACTTATGTAATAGCATGTCCTGGTCTTCTTGGCAGTCTCAGGGATGTAGGGAAGGGCAGATTTCATATCCACTTTCTCTACGTTACCATGAATTAGCTGCTTGCTGAATACACTTCTTCTCAGACAGACATCACACACTCCCCAAGAGTGTTCACCTTTCCACACCACAGTCGCCTGCTCTAGCATTTCCACACAGTTACGTTATTGTCAAAACTGCATTTCAACTAAATGCTGCAAGCGCAGGTGAAGGTTGATCCTCAGGTGCTGGTTGAAGCAGGTGAGTGGAACAGTCACAGGGCCCTGCCATTCTGACGTTGTCAGCGTCAGGTCAATTCAGGGGTGACAGACAGTGAGGCCTCAGCTGGGAGAGGCCAAGGGGCCAGGAGTGAGAGGGAGAGCTCAGAGGTGAGGCAGGAGCCCCGGGACAGGGGACACCGGGACCCTGGCAGGCAGCCACCCCAGGACCAGGCAGGCTCCCGAAGCCAGGGGCTGCTTCCTTCCCCAAAGCAGGACTAAAAGGAGGCTCCGGAGTAAGAGGATGGATGGTGGCAGGTGCAGAAGGCGAAGGTGCCCCACCCAGGATGAAATGGCAACAGAGCCCAAGGAAATAGAAGCAGCCACATTGCCACAGTGGCAGGAACGGGTGCTGTTGGGGAGCCGGGCCCCAGGCTTCATCCACATTGTCTCACTGGAAGTCCACTCCCTACTTGTCCGATGCCACAGCCCTGCCAGGAGGGGCTTGCAAAGGCCACAGCGCCGTCGAGTGGGCACAGGAGGGAAGCACACCAGGAATTTGCCCAGTCTGAGGTGACAGGAGACAGCTGGCTGAGGTCATCAGGGCCCAAGCCCTGGCTCTGGAGCCTGTGAGCCACCCTGAGGGTGCAGAAATCAATGCCTGGGGACACGTGCAGAGTGTGGCCATGTTGCAGCTGTGGCTTCAGCATTCTGAGCCTCCGCCTCCACTGGGGATTAATGCAGGTTTCCAAAATCCTCTGTGTTTGGTCAGTGCTGATCTTTTTCCTAACTGGCGACTTACTGGTTCCAGGAGAGCACTGGGCAGGCTGCAAATGTCTGTGTTAAAACAGCTCTGCTGGGCTAAGACAGAACAGAAGCAGAGAGTAGGTGGAGGAGACACTTTCCCATCCAGCAGAACCCTTCGGCAAGCTCCACAGCCCCTCCAAACGCTCAGTCTTGCTTCCAGGAAGAGGGTTAATTCCATCAGGTATTTCCACACCATGCAAGCCTCCACTTTCCTCTCTGTGTTCTCTGAAACCCACGCCCCTGGGCTTGCCATTTAGATGATTCCAGAATTCCCTCACCACCCTCCACATGCAGAACCTGGCCTTCCTGTTATGGGAATGATTAGGAAAGAAAGTTGCTTCAAGAAATGGCCAGAAAGGGGTTCCACAGAACAGGCTTGTGAAATGGTTTTTCAGAATCTGTAAGTAGTAAGCTGGAAACAAAGGCAAAAGAAAAAGTAGAAAATCTTATTGTAGGATACAAAGCCAAGATGGCCGATTAGGAGCAGCTCAGGATTGCAGCTCCCAGTAAAAGCACAGAGGGTGAGTGGACACCGCATTTCCGGATGAATTTTTATTGCCCACAGACCAGGAGATTCCCAGGTGGAGGAGCCCCATGGGTCGCCAGCACAGCTGGTTTGACCAGTGCGGCTGCTTTGCTGGTGCCCCAGGGTGGCGGTTCTCCATACAAAATACATGGGTCCAGGCACCATTTTAGCTGGCAATTGGAGCTCTGGGAAGGCAGAGTTGCCCATTAATCTGATTAAAAAGGGGACTGAAACAGGAAGCCAGGCCAGGAGATTCCTGGGCAAAAAAACCACCATGAATCTCAGTGCTGCTGTTTCAGCCAAAGCAGTGGGTTGCCGCACAGGAAATCACACAGATCTTGTTGCCTTTTCAACAGGCAACTGGAGCAAATGGGAGAGAGTCGACTGTTCAACTGAAAAAAAAGGCTCTGAGGCAGGGAGCCAGGTGACCAGGCTCGGCTGGTCTCACCCCCACAAAAAAACAGCCATTGGAAATGCTCTGGTTTGAGAGTTTCACAGCAAGCACAGCTGAACCCGGGAAGGTCCAGCTCTGTGGGGTAGAGGCATCTGCCATTACCGAGGCACTCCACCACTATGGAGGTAGTCCACCATTGCTGAGGCAGCCTGCCATTGCCAAAGCAACCCGCCACTACAGAGAGAGTCCGCCATTACAGAGAGAGTCCACCATTACAGAGGTGGGCTGGCTTTGCCGAGGCAGTTCTAACTATACCCGTATAAACAGGACTGTAGGAAAGTTCACACAGCAGCTGGGTGGAGCCCACAGCAGCTCAGCAAAGCCTCTGCAGGCACACAGTGACTAGGCTGCCTTCTCGCTGGGCAGGGCAGCCCTGATAAAAAGGCAGCAGCACAACGGAAATTCATAAATAAAGCCCTAACTACCCAGGAAAGAGCACCTGGGAAAAAAAGAGGGGGGGTTATGAGTTTTGCTGCAGCAGACTTAAATGTACCTGCCCAGTAGCTCTGAATGAACAATGAAGTTCACAGCTCAGCACTTGACCTCCTATAAAGGACAGACTGTCTCCTCAAGCAGCTCCCTGACCCCCATATATCCAAAGAGTCACCTCATAAAGGAGAGCTCAGACTGACATTTGGTGGATATCTTTCTGGGACAAAGATAGCAGAAGAAGAAACTGGCAGCAACCCTTACTCTTCTGCAGGTGCTGCAGGTGATCCCCAGGCAAGTAGGGCCTGGAGTGGACCTCAGCAGTCCTATGGCAGAAGGGCCAGACTGTTAGAAGGAAAACTAAGAAACAGAAGGAAATAACTTCATCATCAACAAACTGTACGTCCACTCAGAGACCCAATCTGAAAGTAAACAACTTCAAAGACAACATGTGGATAAATCCACAAAGATGGGAAGAAACTAGCGCAAGAAGAATGAAAGCACCCGAAACCAGAATGCCTCTCCTCCTCCAAGGGATCACAACTCCTCACCAGCAAGGGAACAAGGCTGGATGGAGAATGAGTGTGATGAATTGACAGAATCAGGCTTCAGAAGGTGGGTAATAAGAAACCTCTCTGAGATAAAAGAACATGTTCTAACCCAATGCAAAGAAACTAAGACCCTTGGAAAAAGATTTGATGAAATGCTAACCAGAATAGACAACGTAGAGAGGAATATAAGTGAACTGATGGAGCTGAAAAACACAACACGAGAACTTTGCAAAGCATGCACAATGTTCAACAACTGAATTGACCAAGCAGAAGAAAGGATATCAGAGGTTGAAGATCAACTCAATGGAAAAAAACCAAGAAGGCAAGATTAGAGAAAACAGGGTAAAAAGGAATGAACAAAGTCTCCAAGAAATATGGGACTACGTGAAAAGACCTAATCTATGTTTGATAGGTGTACCTGAATGTGACAGAAAGAATGAATCCAAGATGAAAAATACTCTTCAGGATATCATCCAGGAAAACTTCCCCAACCTAGCAAGGCAGGACAATATTCAACTTCAGGTAATACAGAGAACACCACAAAGATATTCCTTAAGAAGAGCAACACCAAGGCACATAATCGTCAGATTCACCAGGGTTGAAATGAAGGAGAAATGCTAATGGCAGCCAGAAAGAAAGGATGGTTTACCCATAAAGGGAAGCCCATCAGACTCATAGTGGATCTCTCGGCAGAAACCCTATAAGCCAGAAGAGAGTAGGGACCAATATTCAACATCCTTAAAGAAAAGAACTTTCAACCCAGAATTTCATATCCAGCCAAACTAAGCTTAATAAGTGAAGGAAAAATAAAATCCTTTATGAACAAGCAAGTACTCATAGATTTCATCACCACCAGGCCTGCTTTACAAGAGCTCCTGAAAGAGGCACTACACATAGAAAGGAACAACCAGTAAGTACCAGCCACTCCAAAAACATACCAAATGGTAAAGAACATCAACAAAATGAAGAATCTGCATCAGCTAATGGGCAAAACAGCCAGCTAACATCAAAATGGCAGGATCAAATTCACACATAACAATATTAATCCTAAATTGTAGATGGGCTAAATGCCCCAATCAAAAGACACACACTGGCAAATTGGATAAAAAGCCAAAACCCATCAGTGTGCTGTATCCAGGAAACCCATCTCACATGCAAGGATACACATAGGCTCAAAATAAAGGGATGGAGGACGATTTGCCAAGCAAATGAAGAGAAAAAAAAAAGCAGGAGTTGCAATTCTTACCTCTGATAAAATAGACTTTAAACCAACAACGATCAAAAGAGACAAAGAAGAACAGTATGTATTGGTAAAAGGATAAATGCAACAAGAAGAGCTGACGATCCTAAATATATACATACCCAATACTGAAGCACCCAGATATAAAAGGCAAGTTCTTAATGATTTACAAAGAGACTTGGACTCCCACACAATAATAGTGGGAGACTTTAAAACCCCATTGTCAATATTAGACAGATCAATGAGACAGAAAATTAACAAGGATATCCAGGACTTGAACTCAGACCTGAAACAATCAAACCTAATGGATATTTACAAAACTCTCCACCCCAAATCTATAGAATATACATTCTTCTCAGCACCACATCACACCTACTTTAAAATTGACCACATAATTGGAAGTAAATCACTCCTCAGCAAATACAAAAGAACAGAAATCATAACAAACAGTCTCTCAGACCACAGTGCAATCAAGTTAGAACTCAGAATTCAGAAACTCACTCAGAACCGCACAGCTTCACGGAAACTGAACAACTGGCTCTTGAATGTCAACTGGATAAACAATGAAATGAAGGCAGAAATAAAGATGTTCTTTGAAACCAATGAGAAAGAAGACACAACATACCAGAATCTCTGGGACACATTTAAAGCAGTCTCTAGAGGAAAATATATAGCAATAAATGCCCACATGAGAAGCAAGGAGAGATCTAAAATCGACACCCTATCATCAAAATTGAAAGAGCTAGAGGAGCAAGATAAAAAAACCTCAAAACCTAGCAGAAGACAAGAAATAATTAAGATCAGAGCAGAACTGAAGGAGATAGAGACACACAAAAAACCTTCAAAACATCAAT